>JBBMOE010000035.1:2662422-2745922 GCA_037975065.1 Chaetodon trifasciatus
TATATATATATATATATATATATATATATGACTCAGAACATATGTTCACTTTATTCACTTTTACAGACTGCTATTTTTGTTGTCTCCTCAACTACTACTTACACCAGGGTCCTGCAAATGAACTTTGAGGCAGAGAAGGAACGGGAACCTTTTATCTTTGCGTTTGTTTTTGGGGGAAGAGTTTGTACTGTCCCACCTCAAGTTACGCAAGTAGTAGTGGTGCTGCGTTCAGGCGTTTCTCATAGACTCGCACTCGTGAACACTTCAGATGAAAATAAGTGTTTGGTCGCTTTCGGACAGAGAACATCTATAAGCTTATTTGCATTCATCATAATTTTGGGTTTCAAGTAGACGTCACATCTGAGAAACTGGGAAAATAATTAAAAAAATGAACTGTCTCCATTTTCACTACTGAACATCCCGATACGTTGAACAGCACCGGAAGGCAGCGGGACCGCTCAAGCTAATATAGATGCATGTGTCACGCGCACGGCATCATAGTTTAGCTACACGTCTACGGAGGCTGACAGCTGATGACACGTCTTTTGTTAAAATAAACTCAACAGATCGGCAACCGATTTCAACAAAATGGTAATCTTTTCAGCAAGTTTTGATGGGGTACCAAGCACAAAAAAATGCACCGTACACCTGCGAACTAGCATTCTAGCTAGCTGAGCGTATCATATTCTGCTGCTGTGTGGCTAACGTTAGCCAACGGTACCGTTACGCTGATTTGTCCGTTAGCTGTAACGTCTCAGTAAATTAAGAAACAGATTTTTATTTTGGCTGTAGTGTCAGTGTTTTCACTGGGCGCAGATAGGAAGTAAGTTAGCTAAAAAGTATGCTATTCAAATTGATGCTAGCAGCTGACTGGTTAGCTAAGTTAACTGTCCAGCAGGACTCAAGGTTCGTACCTAAAGAGACAGTGTGTTTGTCTGTCTCTCTCATTAAAAAAGTCTCTAACACACTCGCACATATTTTCAATGCTTAGATTCCAGAGCTGTCCAACCCGTCAGTGTGTATGAGGGACCCTCAGAGGGTACAGGAGATCCTGCAGTCCATGGTGAAGGCTGGCTCCAACACTGTGCAGGTATATTCACATCTAATCATTCACTGTCTCCTTATAAGTTATGCTATTTGTCTTACAGGGACGTTATGAATTGTGCATGTTTATTATTTGCTATTTTTTCATCCAGGTGATCTCAGACTTTGACATGACCCTGACAAGATTTGCACACAATGGCAAAAGGTGCCCCACCTGTCACAGTAAGTTCACGGACATGGAAGCCGCACCTCGAGGCTGTCGTGCATGTAAATGTTGGTTTTGGCTCGGCGTTGTTTCATGGCTGTTGTTTTGTGTGTGTGTTTTATCTGCAGATATTCTTGACAACAGCAAACTTATCTCCAGTGACTGTAAAGAAAAGGTAGGAATGAGGAATGGAATTTCCCCCACATGTACAGCAGACATCATAAGTACAAAGCATCTTCAGCATGTTAGATTTTTACAAATGAACCACAGCTTTATTAATGTTTGTGCTCGGATCATAAGCAGTAAAAGATACACAGTGCAGAGATGTTTTTTAGTCCGTTATGGTGACACTCATATGTGTTTTGGCTGCCCTCTAGTGGACAATAGGAAGAAGTACAGCATGCACATAAACTGAACTGTGATCTGTTACTTGCATCAGCCTCGTAAAGTCTTCCTTTTGTTAAATCTTGGTTTTGTAACTACAATGTGGCTTTTTTATATACATATTATTAACAAAATGCACCCCTGTGGTTTCCCTGGCATATAATCTGACAAAAAAAGTTGTAAAATGATGATAATCTCTAAATCTAATTGGGTAAAATGCAGTATTGTCCCGTCTCTGTCAGCTGAAGGAGCTGCTCAACACATACTACCCGATAGAGATCGACTCTACGCGGTCAGTAGAGGAAAAGCTGCCCCTGATGGTGGAGTGGTGAGTATCTAATACAGCTTTCTCTAAAAAATCTATTATGTATTTTAATGTGTTCATAAAACCGTGCTGCACCTGTATCTCACAGGTGGACTAAAGCCCATGAAATACTGGTACAGCAGGAGATCAGGAAAGACCTGCTGGCCACGGTGGTGCGGGAGTCGGACGCCATGCTGAGGTCAGAAAACCTGCTTCCTCTGGAGACCACGTTTTTAATAGCTGTTAATATGAGCACTTTGATAATGAGTTGCATGTTGATGCATTCACACACAGGGAGGGCTACCAGCTCTTCTTCAAACACCTGCATGAGCACAGCATCCCTCTGCTCATCTTCTCTGCTGGCATAGGAGACATCCTAGAGGAGGTTATTCGCCAGGCCGGGGTCTTCCACCCCAACGTCAAAGTCTTCTCCAACTACATGGACTTCGACGAGTCTGTGAGTAGCCACACCTCAAATTTACGATTTGATCCCTCTGCCGGGGTCTGAAGTGAGTTTGACTCTTGATCTGCTGCCACAGGGAGTGCTGAGGGCTTTCAAGGGCGAGCTGATCCACATCTACAATAAAAGAGAAGGAGCGCTGCTCAACACCGGCCATTTCCAGGAGCTGCGGACGCGGCCTAACGTGCTCCTGATGGGAGACTCTCTGGGCGATCTGACCATGGCTGACGGGGTGCAGGACATGGAGAACATCCTTAAGATCGGGTTCCTCAACGACAAGGTGAATAAAAGAATTCACACTTATGATTGCATCACAGGACTGAATTCAAGAATAGCACGCCCTCAAATGTTCTCCTAAAATAAACAGACTCTGACATGTTCCCACACTTGTCATGTGTCCCTCTCAGGTGGAGGAGAGGAAGCAGTCTTACCTGGACTCGTACGACATCGTGTTGATACAGGATGAGACCTTGGAAGTCCCGAACGGCGTGCTGCTCTACCTCACTGGCAATAAGTGAGACCTGAGGATACCACTGGCTGCTTGGTATTGGACACTCCGGTGCATTATTTTTTATTTTCCTAAAACATTCACAAGTCCAGCTGACAGCCGCAGCTCACGCACTCCACGTCGCCCTTTTCTATCTTTGTCCATCGGCCTTCCTCCATGTTTACGGTTTCACTGCTTTCTGTGACAGAAGCAGGGTTTGCACCGTCTGTCTACTGTGCAGCATGTTTAGCGTTTGTTTGGGGGGGGAAGACTGGTGATGTGATGATAAAGGGAAAGAAACGCACAACATTAAATGGCAGCACTTGACTCTGCTTCTGGTTTGAATCCAGCCTCTGACAAAATAAAATAATGCTAAATCCCAGCAACTTTCAGCCTGAAACTTGAAGTTTTTAAAGATGTTTAACATTGTCAACCATGCGGTGATCACAGTGTCAAGTCCTTCAGTTTCTGCTCATGTTGTTAAGGTTGTATTTTTTTTATGGAAACGACTGTTTGGATCACAGTGCTACTAAGTGGTGAGCTTTGATAACCAAGTAAAAGAATTGGGTTAACAAGATAAAAGCAGAAATAAAAAGACATTTTTTTAAGTATGGCAGAGAAGGCACTGCTACCTCAGAAATGTTACAAAGAAAAACAAACTGGACTCTTTGTATTTTCCAAGATTTCACCTTCAATCGTTTTAACTTTGGTTTGACTGATTGAAAAGTTCAGCATTGCAACAGAGTTTCCAAAAACTTTGTAACTGAGGCTTAACACAGTATTCAAAGGTGACTTTTTGGGTCTGTCACTTGTGCCACGCAGTCAGTCAAACATGTCTTTGTCTTCTTTTGTCCCAACTCATTACCTCCTCACATGTTCCAACTTGTCTGAAATAAAAGGTTTCATCTGTTTCTGATCATCATTCAAATGTAAGTCCGCCAAACCAGTCTGCAGGTTCAGGTCTGATCATGGACCGTGTGGAGGAAATAAAGGAGCTGTCTTCATTTTGTCAGAAAAGTTTCTTTTATGTTCTACAAAACACTAAAATGATTCTTCACAACAGATTTTCCCTCCAAACTTCCTGTACAACCAGTGGTTTTTCATCATTTCTATATGAGGCACTGCACTTTATATAACGTGTAATCTGGAAGAAAGGCCCAGCCCAAATGCTCTCTAAGGTTTGAGTCTGTGTGCCTTCTTCAGCGTAACTTCACGACGGGCCGTTTTTCTTCCTTTCACATTTTCAAACAGGTGTTCCTGTGCACAGCGTCCAGATGTCTTTCTGCTGTCAGAGTTGTCCTGCTGCAGTTTCTGAGACTGCGTCGATATATTCTACCAGATTCTAGCAAAGCAAACTGTCCGCCTGCTTTGAGGCTCAGCAACGTTTCACTGAGAAACGTTTTCAAACAGTCAGACGGCTGCTGAGACGACAGCGTAACCCCGGTCTCTGCCACCTGTTCCTCGCCACCACTACAACACTACGTGTCCCGTTACAACTCGTCTCGTCTCACTTGTTTGGACTCCTCCTCCACCTCAAGTTTCAGTTCATCTTCTGTGATCTTCCCGTCTTTGCTGTGGTCCTGGTTATTAAACATGTCCTTAATGATGCTGTCGGCATCCGCCCCCGGCCGAAGACGACCTCTGCCCTCTTTAACTTGGAGCTTGATGAAGGCTGAAAACTGGAGAGAGGGTTGTGCTGTTAGAGGCGTTTTCACTGCTTACACCTGGGCTGCTTTAAAAGACATTTAAGAGGGACAGGTGCTCAACTGGACCTCACTTGTTGGCTTACCTCCTCTAGTGGGACCTCTTTGTCACCGTTGAGGTCCATAGCGGGAAAAAGCGGATCAGGGCCGTCTCCCAGCCACACAAACATGAAGCCTTCAGGCACACCCTTCTGCAGGTCCACCAGCTCCAGCTCAAAGAGCAGCACTGCACTGCTGGGAACTCCTCCAGCTGGAGACACCGAGGCAGAGGACAGACAACATGATTCACGGCGGAAAGGGTGCGTGCGGAGAGTGAGAGCCGTTCCGGTGACTAACCTCCATTTTCGCCGTGTCCCCAGTGCGGTGGGATGACCACCTCCCTCCTCTCGCCCACACACATGCCACTCAAACCTTCCTCCAGACCCGGGATCACCCCGTTCGCTCCCAGAGTCGTGATGGAGGGTGAGTCGAAGTGGTCCCTGGAAACACACAACCTGTTACCACATCGAACTTAAAAAAAAGGCAGCTAGGTTAAATAAAACTTGTCCATGTGTCAAAACCTCGAGCCGTGCAGCAGGCGTACGTGCTGCGGTCACGGATATGAAAATGGTACGATACGCTGCATGCAATTCCAAGCCCACTGAAATCTGTCAGACGAGGAGCCAGCAATGATTACATGCATGAACCAGGAGGAGGAGGAGGAGGAGGAGGAGGATGCAGTGCAGCAGAGTGAACAGCAGAGGGCGCTCACGAGGAGTACAGCAGGGTGCCGTCCATCAGGGAGCAATTGTAACGATACTGGATCAAATCGTCAGCTTCACTGGTCCCGCTGCACTCCTGGGGCTTGTGGGTGACTGTGACCTGGACCGGGTCTTTGGGGTTGTGGAAATCGATGACGTGAATGTCGAAGACCAGCACAGCAGAGCCAGGAATGAGTTCTCCTACGGCGGCGGAGAGGAAATGAACAGGGCGGTGATGCAGACATGAAAAAGACTTTAAGCGTCTTGAATCTTTCTAAACCATGTGTGAAACTCACCGACCCCGTGCTCGCCATACGCCAAGTGAGGAGGGATGGTGACCCTCCTCTTCTCTCCCATGCACAGCCCCTGCAGGGCTTTGTCCATCCCTTGGATCACGTATCCCATGCCGATGTACGTGTTGTAGGTGCTGTTGCGCTGGTAGCTGACAAAGGAAGCGTGAGGCTCGGTTAATCCCCCTTAGATTCTGTTCTTCCTGCGACTGGCGAAATCTTACCTCGAGTCGAACGCCGTGCCGTCCTGGAAGGTGCCGTTGTAGTGGTAGCGGATGTAATCCCCGGTCGCCGTCCTGCGGGTGCAGCCTTCGGGCACCTCCTTCACCTCCACGATCAGATCATCCTTAGAGTTGAACACGTCGACCAGCAGCACCTCGAACACCAGCGTAGCCTGAGGAGGCACCCGAGTTCCTGTTGGGACGAAGAGTGAGACGTGCGCTTCAGGTCCGCACTCGTCAGATATGCCGAGCAGTCACGAGGAGCGTTTTTTAAAGCTAACGTTTGGGGTTAGTTTGCAGAGACGGAGTCTGACATCACATCATTACAGCATGTCGATGCAGTAAGCGTGCAGGCATGTCCTCTTCAACACTATCAGTTAGTACCTGAGCCGCTCTCTCCATATGCCAGGAAAGGGGGGACGATGACGATCCTTCTCTCCCCGACACACATGCCCAAGAGACCCTCGTCCATGCCCTTGATGAGGTGTCCCTTTCCCAAGTACGTGTCATAGGTCGCATTCCTCGAGTAACTGCAGGAAGCACAATTCAAAGGTCTTGAAAATCACTTAAAAGGACAAAATATCCTTGAAGCGTCTCAGCTTAAAGCCCCGCAGCCTCACCTGGAGTCGAAGGCCTCACCGGACAGCAGGGTGCCGTTGTAGTGGTAGCGGACAAAGTCCGATGCCGCGGTGGTCCGGTTGCAGGCCGCAGGTTTGCTGAGTGTCCGGATCTGGACCTTGTCCTCCGTGTTCCAGATGTCCAGCAGGAGAACATCAAACACCAACACGGCGTCAGGAGGAATTACGCCGCCTGTGAGACAGACAGACACATGACGTAAACCAGCAACGTGTCCAACTCAGCTTCACGCGTCCTGTTCGTCCACACCTGTTCCGATGCTCCCATAGGCCAGGTGCGGGGGGATCGTGATCCTCCTGCGTTCGTTGACACACATGCCCTGAAGACCGCGGTCCATCCCCGTGATGAGTCTGCCCAGGCCCACCTGGCTGATGAAGGCTCTGCCTCGGTCATGACTGCAGACGGTGGAGAAGAGCGTATGATAGAAGGAAAAAGTGGGCAGAAATTTCAAAATAAAACAATTCAAAATGTGTCCCAGACATTCTTGTCATGGTGCCATGTTAGTTTTACGGTGCCGCAAAGTCAGCATCCAATGTTCCACCCACATCAGCGGTATCTTTTAACGGGCTTCACGTCCCATTTGGCTTTAAAGGGCTGCAACAAATGATTATTTCCATTACTGATTATATTCTCAATTAAATGTTTGGTGTACTAAAAGCCCCACGCTGACCTCAAATGTATTGTTTTGTCCACAACTCAAAGAAATTCAGTTTACTGTCATTAAGAAACCAGAAGCTGGAATCAGACAGTTGGTGATTAATTGAACAGCTGACAGCTTATCGATTAATCGCTGCATCTCTCGATCATTTAACAGATCGAACTGGGTCTGACACGTCTGCAGTTGTTATCACAGCTGCAGTTCATCGCCCCTGAGCCAAAAAAAAAAAAAAAAAAAAAAGGCTGTGGGACTCATCATCTTTCTGTGCTCATCAGTATCTCCTCCATGTTAAATCCCGTCCCTTTGCGCAGACGTTTCGCTGCACTTTGCATCGTTTAAATCGCCACTGAGAGCTAGCTTAATGCTGCAGGCTAACGTTAATTTTTCGCGGTTTGCACGTGAGGGCTGCTGTTATCAAAGCTCCTTAACTTTAAACGTTTATGCTAACAACCCCGTAAAAAGACAGAGATATTTAAGCTGTGGGTGAACGCAGCAGCTTTAATTGACATTAAACGGTGTGTGTGGGTGCAACTTCACCTGGAGTCAAACTTTTTCCCGTCTGCGAAGAAAGTTCCGTTGAAATGATAACGGACAAAATCTTCGGTTTCCACCTCCCGAGGACAGACTTTCGGTATCTCATACCGATCGACAACAACGTCCACCAACGGCCCGGGGTTGCAGTTCACGGTGACCACATACAGGCAAAATAAGACCGAACATAGTGTCAAAGCCATTGGGAAAGTTGCGACGATGACTAGGGACGGTCGAGGGGCAGAGAGCCCGTGTATCTGCTGAGTGAAGCGGCTGGAGTGGAGAGTGGTTGGCCGCAAGAACTCTGGAACTTTGGAGCGGTGTCAAGAGTACAGAAATGAGACAGACTACTTCCGGTTATGATTACAAAATAAATGTCGTTTCAAATAACACGGAATTTGAAGAAACTGACAATGTTTATGGCAACCTTCAAATAAATAAATACACAAATACATATATACATTGATAGAAACCCACTGGTGCGTCTGTCAGTAGATGAAGTCTTTCCCTCATTTTTTAACACTCATACTGATTATTCCATTATCAAAACAGTTGGTGATTAATTTAAGCTGACAACTTATCAAATAATCATTGCAGCCTTAATGAAGCCTAAATGAAGAACCAACTGCTGCAAAATATTTATGATACAGTTAAAAAACTGCTCAAGGGGAAACTTGATTTAAGTAGGTAAAGTTATGAGTGATGCAGCGGTTATTATTAAAAGTGTATAACATGATAGAAGATTAGATTTCAAATTTAATGTCAAGTGTAAAACTAGATTTAGCATTTCTTTTCAATCAATGACCCAGATTTTTTTTTTAATCTTAAAGATGGAGTATCCTGAAATAGAGTGTTGCACAAGTGTTTGCAGTATGTTTTTGAAAACAGAAACAAAATCAGCCTATATCACATATTAATGTCTTAACCTGCAATCTCCAGGGATCCTGCCAACATATCTGAGAAACTCTAAGTTATCTGTGCCCGTAAACTGCAAAGTTGCAGCTTAAGAAAAGTCAGCATGATGTGCAAGCTGGCATTACTTACATAAGCTCGTGTAGTTGTGCTCACGCAATATTTATGAAGTACATTGTATAAACACAACATTTAAGCAGTTTGTATTTCTTTAAATAACAAGACTCTGCATTTACTTTATACTTTTATTCTAAAAGGGACCTCGACATAACTTCCGGTCTTGCTCCAGCTCTCTGCTGCGTCCCGCTTGACGCATCTTTCGGGTCATACTCCAGAGAGCAGCAGGAGGAGTGGCCCCACGGCCCCCACCCTCTCTTTAATGGAATCCTGCAAACGTGTAAAGCCTGGCGGAGGGCCTGGCACCATGATTTCACTCACGGATGAGCGGAGGCGAAAATTATAAGGTGTCTCCCCCAAATCTAAAGTTACTCTCTGGTGTCACAATAAAGCACGTTCACTGTGTTTTTTTTGTTGTGGTCTACATATTAAACAGACTTGCGTTTCGAGCACATCTGTCTATCTCATGAAAAAAGGCTCTGGGTCCTAATAACCATCATGTGTCCACCTGAGAGACTGCACGGCTCCCAGCATTGTGAACGTGAAGGGTCGGGATGTTGCAGATTTGTGAGTGGATTTTGAAGCTCTCTGACCCGTGTCTCAGCTTGTCAGTTTACCTGGAATGTAGATACAAATCTTAAGCACAAGAGCTCGTCTCACCCCTATTCAGACATGTGTGATTAATACATTAACTGCATGCAGTTTGAGAGCTGGAAGCAAAATTGATCAAATTATTAAAAGATATAAAACAATAAAATCCCTGTTAATATATAAATTTTTGGATCGTGGGTCTGTTGGGTGTTATGACCCTGCAAAGCTCTGAGGAAAGCTGGACCCCCTTTCCTCTTCTTAAGGTCCAGACTAAGACTGTGACGTCTGTGTCAAGTAAGCAAGAGTTACCACCTTTTATACCGGAAGTCTGGACTCCTTTCTTCAATGTAAATGTCAAGAGTTGCGTTTGGACAGCGGATCAATCTTCTTATAATTTAAAAATTTTGGTATGTGAAAATTGCTCAAAGTTGCCAATTCAAGACGTGTATTAGTCTTGTGTGCAGTCAAAAAAAAAAAAAAAAAAAAAAATCTAATTTCATGAACAAACAAACAAAAAAAGCTCATCCAGGTATATTTGAACGTGAATTGTGCAACTCTCGGCTCTTTTTTTTTTTTTTTTTTTTTTTTTTGACCATTTAGCCTACTAGTCGCACACCTGACTGCCCTTTATTTTTTCACATTGGTGTGAATTTCTCTTTGCACACAGAAATCTTGCTTGAGGTAATTCAGCACAGTTAACGTGTCCATATGTTTGCTGAACATGTGCATGTCTTGTAAGGATTTGAGCTGTCTGTAACGCAGCTAAAACAGTCACTTTGAGAAAGATGTGATGATCCCTGTGACTTGTTTCATGCAAGTCTTTGAATTTCACTCTAACACTGTTCACGTTATTACAGTGAAATTAAAAAACCTGTATGAGATAAATGATGGAGGGTAGAAAGCGTCACTGCTTTGAAGGATGGCTGACCGTAGCATTAGATATCTAATGAAATGCAGTAAATGGGCTCATCCCTCAAAATAAATAAACGTAAAAATCGCGCGGCTCAATTGGGCTTTTATTTTGAAAGTTTTTCCCAGACGCTCTCGTTTTCAACCTCCAGCTTTACGCGGTTTTCACAGCCTACGTGCAGACAGACATGAGCGTTCCCTGGTAAAGAAAGAGGAAGTTTCTCGACTCCATTCAAAACAAGCTCAGTCTCCCGCTGGAGCCGGTGGAGGTCATGATGCTCCTGAAAAGCTTGTGTCTGGCCTTCCTCCTCCCGGCCCTGGTGGAGGCTCAGTACGAGAAGTACAGCTTCAGAAGTTTCCCCCAGAAGGACATCATGCCGCTGGACTCCACGTACGGCTACGCGCTGGAGCAGTACGCGGCGCAGAACTGGGCAGAGAGCATCAAGTTCCTGGAGCTCAGCCTGCGGCTCCACCGGCTGCTGCGGGACAGCGAGGCTTTCTGCAGCCGCAACTGCAGCTCCGTCAGCCGGGACAACGACACCCTGTTCGCCGACAGCACCCTGCGCGTCGTGCGCCACATCCTGCTGAGGGCTGCGTGCCTGAAAAAGTGCAAAGCGGGTTTCCCAGTGTTTAACCTCGCGTACCCACGGAGGGATATACTGGAAACTTTCGAGAAACGGACACCGTATCGGTACATTCAGTATGCGCACTACCAGGTGAGAGCAGAGGCTTCGTGTGTCGCTCTGTAGGCCTTTACGTCCGAATACTGATGTTACACCAAAACAACTTGATGCGAGATTGTGAGTCTAAACTACAGAGAGTCTCCAAAGTGAATCTCACTGAAATGTGAAGTTACTGCGGGTGATCTAAGTGCGTTTTGACCGTTTAAAACTCCGGAGTGTGCGTAATAACACATCAGGATTAGCATAACTGTGCGTAACGGGCGTAAAAAACCAACAAAAGTCGTCTCCTTTTCCTCGGTTTGACCCACAGTCGGAGAGGTGTGCGCTTTGGTTCCCTGCTGCTTTATTGCGCCCTCCTGCCGACCGAGCAGGAGTTGAGCATGTGCCACGTCTCTTCCAGTGTTCCCCTCAAACAATCCCCCGATTCTTTCCTTTGAGTCGGCGGGCCGATGAGGACGAGGGTTGCTTACAAAGGCAAAAAGATTGACCTCATTTTTTTTTTTTTAACTGTGCGCTTTGATCTCCAGGTGATCTCCATGTGGGAACATTTAATCCTGTTGGTGTCTGAACAGCCACCATCAGAAGCTTGAGGTGTTACCGACGCCACAACAAAGCTGAGCCTTTTATTTTGGAGGAGTGTATAGTTTTGTTTCCTAACCAGTCTGATGAAAGGTGAACTAAAGCTCCGTCTGGTGATCAAACAGTCCTCTATGTCATTAAACATGCTAATAATCAGATGTACATGGCTTTGATTTATGGCATTTGTCCTCTTCTTATGACAGAGGTGGTTTTTCAGTGTGTTTAGTCCTTTCAGTTCATCCTTTTGTGCCATCATCTCTTATTTTTTCGCATTTCTGCACCCAGCACCACATCAGTTTCCCAACAATGCATCATCTGTGATCCACATCTGTTAGTAGCTGTTGGAGTGAAGGGGTCAAAGGTCATGTTATCCAGTCAGTAGTGGTAATAACAGCCCCTCATTCCAGCGAGGGAGATGGAAATGCCGTCCAATCAAGCTGTGTGTTCTTCCTCAGCTT
The DNA here is from genome assembly GCA_037975065.1 of Chaetodon trifasciatus. Lineage (NCBI taxonomy): Eukaryota > Metazoa > Chordata > Actinopteri > Chaetodontiformes > Chaetodontidae > Chaetodon > Chaetodon trifasciatus. The sequence goes on from JBBMOE010000035.1 coordinate 2,674,335, forward strand.
AACAACCTGGAGAAGGCCGTGGCGGCGGCGCACACCTTCCTGAAGAAGAACCCCACCGACCCCCACCTGACCAAGAACATGAACTACTACAAGACGCTGTTTGACGTGGAGGAGTACCTCATCGACCACGAGGAGCAGCCGTACGAAGTGCGTAGATCACCTCCGTCATCCTGATCCAAGTTAAAGGCGCGTGCGTCGAGCTCTAATCGCTCTCTTTGCCACACAGAGCGTTTTCCTGAAGAGCGTGACGCTTTACAACAGCGGAGACTTCAGCAGCAGCGCCCGCAACATGGAGCAGGCCGTCACACGCTACTTTGAAGTGTACAACGAGTGCTTGGTGGGCTGCGAGGGCGCCTACGAGATCCTGGAGTTCAAAGACTTCTACCCCACCCTGGCAGGTAAGAGGAGGACGCCTTCGCTCCAGCTTTGAATGAGACCGTGGTGAGTCTGTTTCACGGCCGCTCTCTCCCTCCTCCCTCAGATCTCTTCACGGACGCGCTGAAATGTAAGGTCAAATGCGAAGAGCAGCTGACGCCCAGCGTCGGAGGCTTCTTCGTGGAGAAGTTCGTAGCCACCATGTATCACTACCTCCAGTTTTCCTATTATAAAAGTAAGCTGTGACAAACACACCTGGATTCGTGCCTTTGAGTGTGTGCGGTGTTAACGTGTGTGTCCTTCACAGTGAACGACGTGAAGAACGCTGCTCCGTGCGCGGCCAGCTACATGCTGTTCGACCACAAGGACCAGGTGATGCAGCAAAATGTAGCGTACTATCGCTTCTACCGGGAGCAGTGGGGACTCGAGGAGGGCGACTTCCAGCCTCGGCCTGTGAGTGAAACACACACCTCAAACGTCTGGCACTTCCAGGACTTTGGTGCTTGCACCCGTGGCTCAGCTGATGTAGTTTGGATTGTTTGGAGGCTGCAGAAAGTTCACACTGGCTGCACTTAACCGAAGCAGTAGCATGAAACGTCTTGGCGTGAACATTAACACAATCCCAGGGTGGTAATTAGAAAGCCAGATCTCTCATAAAGAGTGGTTTTCTATCTTTTACGCTCAGTGTAGGGTTGGCAGCAGCTGCAGAGCTGGACTGACCCATAAACATCTGTGCCCTCTGAAGGCAACGCCGTAAAGGCTTTAAGGTTTCCAAACTGAGTGGCATAAACAGCAGTAAACAAAAGGACACCAGGCCGGAGGAGCCGCTAAACTGTTAGAAACTGGCTTGTTCTCGACCGCCGCTGATGTCACATTTGTTTTTCAGGAGGCTCTGAGGTATTTTAACGAGACAAACAAGCAGAAGGACATGCTGGAGTTTGCACTGAACTACCTACAAACAGACGATGAGGTATGTTGCTACTGTGTTGTTGCTGTTGTTCCGCCGAGGAGGTCGTGTTTTTGCTTTGTTTGTTTACTTGTCAGAAGGAGAAACTACTGGTCCGATTTCCATGAAACTCGGTGGAAGGGTGCAGCAAAGGCCAAGAAAGGACCCGTTCAATTGTGGAGCGGTTGCACATTTATACTCTAATTATTTTTCGCCTTCATTAAGCGTTTTGCCCTGGCGGAATAATGCAATACATGTTAAAATCTAGTAGATGGCAGTAAAGCTTAGTGGTGACAAAACATAGCCGATTGTAGAAATATGATGAATCTGCTCAGTAGAAAAATGACACACTCTCAACAGGTTAGAGAGGCAGCTCACCCAAACTACAGACGTGTTTTTTGTCTGCGCCCTGCTGTGTTATCTAGCTTTGCTGATGCATTTTTCAGATACAAAATTCCATCCACGAGCTCGGATGGCAGCAGAGATTTCAGACAGACATCTGAAAAGCTCAACGGATAAAACCCAAACGTGACTGGACGGGTGCAGAAATGCGAACTGTGTTTTTGTGGTTTGACGCTTTAACTTGGCTCAACAACAGCTAAACTGTCCAAAGTACAAATATTCCAAAACACAGGTTTTTACTTTGAAGGAGTGACGCGTCAAGCTGCTGTTGAGGTTATGGAAAAGGGAGGAGGAGAAAAAAAAAGTCTGAAAGGGAGAGAAAACGTGGATGAAGGCGGCGGAAGGCCGAGCAGGAGGGGGGCTGCGCTTTCCGCCAGCAGCGTGTGGTATGTGGCTGGGAGGTGTCGGCCGCTGAGACTGCGCCACATCCATTTAACTCAGGTCAGCCCCTCCCGGCTCCACACACCGCCGGGACCCGAGAGGAGGGGACCGTGGGAGGCTTCGGGCTGAATTACAGGCTGCACAAGTGACATATTTATAGACAAAAGAAGGAAAAAGTTCAGGTTTTCCAGATAGAGTGGAAGTCAGTAAAGCGCTTGCCTGCTGTTGACTGAGTGTTCTGTGTTCCTTTAAGGACGTGGTGAGTCCAGAAGACATGTCCGGCTCTCTGTCAGAGCACCCTGACGGTGAGTTTGAGGGCGTGGGAGACTACGAGGAGTCCTTCCTGGCCGACTGGTGGCAAGAACCCAAAACGAAGTGGGACACCGGAGAGGCGGCCGACTGACATCTGACGCTGGGGACGCTTCCTCGTCCACCTTGTCTCGCCTCTCATGACAGCACGCCAAAGGATGGCGACCTCCCTCCCTCCAGACGGACAGCATTCAGCCGAAAAGCAGAGCTCACACACAGCTGTCTGTCCACCCAGCTGAAGAATAAACAGACAAACTCATCCATCATGTTGATCAGTCACAGATTGACGTATTCTGTCTTGGCTGTCATCAGCCTGTTAAAACTCTTCTTTTCCTCATCAGTCGTCGGCCTGTATGCCAGTCCCTGTCCATTGACTCCCACAGTTTTTATTCCCAGTTTTATTTAATGAAAGCTGAATGTGCTTTGGTTTGACGCAGGTGACTTTTAGCTTTTCTTATGCTGAGCAATTTCTGTTGTTACGCTAATTTGCTCATCATTAAAGTAATATTTTAATATACTTTTTTTTTTGTTTTTGTCACTTAATGTCAGTAGGGTCATCATAAAGGCAGTTTGACTGCAGGGGCGCTGAAACGATTCATTGATTCCTTCTACTAATTGATCATTTAGGTGATTTTTGATGAAAAAGAGGCTGCAGGTTCCAGCTTCTCAAATGTGATTTGCTGCATTTTTTCTCTTTTCTATCACAAATTGAACAATCTTGGAGCTCATCTTGTATCGTCTGATCACAGTTTAGCCTCTGGGAGCGACGGACAGTGTTTCCAGGCTTCTGGTGTGGCCAGCAGGTATCAGGATATCGGGCCAAGACTTCCTCTTCTGCCCGCCGGTCATGTTTACAGTTTGATGAGCAACTTGACTCTCGAACTTGACATTTCGGCTAATCTCTATAAACCAACATCTGCATACAAATGCTATAAAAAAGCTGGGATGGGCTCTGAGATTGTGTGTTTTGCCAATGCTTTCTGCCTCTTTTGCGTCAAAGCCCGCTCAAACGTGGTTGGTCACTTCTACTCAGACTACAAACGGAAACCAGAAGTCTTAGAAGGCCGAAATCTTGTCCTTGCCAACAGATTCTGAATGCAGAATCTGTTTATAGAGATTATAAATGTGATTATTCTAAGTTTTAGCCTGATGGTCAGACAAAATATCCAATTTGAAGATGTCAGTTTGGTTTCATTTTGAATAATAGGACAGAAAAGCTACCTTAACTGGTAATGAAAGTCCCAGAGTCAGATTGTAGGACCTCATGGAAACAATTTGATATATAGCTTTACTCTATTTTTACCCTTTAAATGCTGTTTATCTCATATCCACTGTAATTTAGCATAGAGGTGATTGCTATTTTTAAAAAAAAGTCTTTCAGAATCAGACAAACAAAGCAGAACTGACTGTCTATTAAAACCATAAAAACATATGAAATCAGGTGAGCGGCGAGATGTGAGAGCAGGAGGAGTGATTTCAAGTTTTAGTACTTTTATTTTCCTTCCATTTCAGTTCAACTACAAGCCTCACTTCATTTCTGTCTTTTTGTCTCGATTCAAAAAGATAGTGTCTAAAAATATTGGATAAGATGCATCTTATTTTTCTCTTTTTCTCCCCCCCCCAAACCTCAAAATCAAACAGATTGTACTTGATTCCCACTCTGTACATATTGTAGTAATAACAATAGTGCATCTGCCATAGTGCAAAGCTCAAATGTACCAAACTGACCTTATACACGCATACGGTTTCAGACGAGCTGCCTCCTGGACCCCAGACCAGATCTCTTTAATCTCATTTACAGCGGGGATCGTTACCCCTGGGCCGAGGCGTCGGCCCAGGGCTCAGAACTATCAACAAATGTACAAAAGATTCATGACATTTACGTGATAGCTGGAATGATAAGAGAGACACGAGACAGCCGGCTCGGCTGCGACGCCACATTTAAAGATGCAGGGACGGCGCTGACTACAGGAGACGTGGGTCATGTCGAGAGGCTGACAGCTGTGGGTGTCGCTGAAACAGGAACGACTCGTATTTTAACATAGCTTTTAAATAAATCTTCATACAGTGCATTTAACATTCAGTATATCTTGCACATATTTACAAATAGGTGTGCATACAGTTGGCTAGTGCTCGTTTTTCTGTAGATACATGACATAAAAACTGTTGAATTCTTCATTAGTGTGCTGCCTTTATGGTACCATGGCTGCAGCGCACAACAGTTTGTAGAAAGATGATTTTCTAGAGGTAAAAATCTGCCTATCTACCTGTGATAGGAGTGTTAAGGTGTACGTGGACACAACTGCCCCTAACTAATGTAAACACCGTACATTCATCCTTTGAAAACCTCGTACATTCACTCGTGAACAGACGCACAGATTACACCTCCTACGCGTACAAACTTTGGGCCTGAACGTAGCGAGCACGCACGCGGACGGATATCGTGGAATGTATGTTGGTCAGCCTGCGGTTGAAAACACTAAGTTACGGTCTCTGCTGCTTCAAAGTTCAGTGGTTTTAAATGATCCCAAAACCATTATTACACCTAGCTTCCCTTTTTGCACCTGAAAACGTGTGTGTGTGTGTGTGTGTTTGTGTTTGGGTGCGAGGGGGGGTGGGGGTGGCAGGTAGGATGCCTCAAGTTAAAACAACAAGTAACAATGAACATAAAGTCAGTTCTCAGTCTGGGCTCTGGCTGACTGGTTTTTGAGCCATGTGATCATTCGTCCTCCGTCAGTCTCTCTTTGGAAAACATGCTAACGACAGTCCGGTACGGTTTCTTTTCACTTGTATCCACTTTGTAGATTAAAAACACATAATTGTACGCTTGGAGATGCACCTAGTGAAGGCCTGGCCTCAGAGCTACTGCCTCAGGTCCTCCTCCTTCCAGAAAAAGGGACGCTATTCAGCTCCTTTTTCATTATTCCAGCCCGTTAGACGGCCCGTCTGTGCGCTAGTCCGACATTTAGCTGTGGACTCAGTTGGTGGCCAGTTTAGTTTTCTGTGCAGGCAGGCAGGCAGGCATTGGAAAGACATGTCTCTTATTAAATTGGTCCACCATTGATATGTTCTTCATCTGTCCCAAGACGTGAGAAAAGGACGTACACAGACGCTGAAGCACATTCTTAGAGCCACCGGACTGGAGGAAGACCCTGGTGTCTCCCACGGGGAGAGCCACCTGCTCGCTCTAGACGTGGCCCGGACGCAATCCTCAGCGGCGTGCTGGCAGCAGCCACACGGGTATGATTTGGCTGGTATGGTGAGAGGAGCTCCACAGGCCCAGAGGAGGACGGAGCCAGGCAGGAGGACAGACGAGAGGGGCAGACGGGAGCGTGGGGGATACGAGAATCGGAAGAGGTCTGGAGAGCTTTCGGGACAGGAGTGGAAGACTTTTTCTTTTGTTCCCCTCTTCTCCGATGTGGAAACGACACAGTGCGAGGAGGAAGACAGGAGTAGACAGGACACAGGGACAGAAAGACAGACAGGCATCTTATCCTCCTCCAGATCTGAAAGAGAAGAGAAAACAGATTTTTAGCAGCGAGGAAACAAAAAGACTGCTGCAGATGCGACAGAAGATGAAGATGCTCGAGGAGGTGGAAGGAGCCTCTGCTTCACAGTGTTTAAGGGAAGTCTGTGAGACTCTATGGGAGAACTGAAACAGGATGAAGCATTCAAGCAAAAGGAGGGGTGAGATGCATAATGTGCATGGTCTGAGGGATGAGCCGCTGAGGGAATCAGGGATGAGATGTTTTGTGATGCTTCTCCACCGACAACATAAGTGATGATGGTCCTGCAAAGTTATACCTTCCTCTCCGAATGTTCCTGCATCCCATGAGCACAGACCAGGAGAAAAGACAGAGCGTCAAGACGAATCCATGACAGCAGAAAAACCACAAAGTGATGACTAACAAGCTAATTTTAGAGGCATCTTATGAAGCTTAGAGTTGAACTTGCATGAAATTTAAAGGGCAATTAAGCCGAACGTGACTGCGCATTAACAATTATTAAAAACTAGCATAAACAGGCTTTAATGTGACACGTGGGCATAAAATCTTCAATCGTTGGCTTTCATGTTGGACTTGTGGACGTTGTTAGTTGAGATTTAAGCACAACGCTGTCAGATTTTAGAACAAAAACATGAATCAAACAGTGACTCATTCAATCCATTATTCATCCACAAGTCCTCTCCAAAATCTTCCTTGCTAGATTAGAGTGATGACTTCACATGCAGCAGGTCTACAGTCGTCCTGGCGCCGACCCTCTCAGCCCCAAAGAGTCTGACAAGGCGCTGCACCAGGACCTATAACACCCACCCTCCAAGCCAGAGCTCTGAGAAGACACCCCGCTTACAGCTCATGCACGCATGCACATACACTTACCTCTGGCCCTGAAAGGACTGCCAACGTGCTAGAGGTTATTAAAATGTTGGGCTTTTCATTCTCAGTCACTCGTGAATCTAACTGGGAGTAAAGTGGGAGCAGTCCTTTCAGGTCAGAGCATAAGAGGTGAACAATAGCAAGCATGCACAGGTGGAGCGTTGCAGAAGAAGCACTTCAGCGAGGGCGTTTGGGTTAGGATGCTGCCAGCAGGATAATGCAGGCTAGAAGAGCACCAAAGGTAAAAAAACGTCTCAGAAAACGGGGCAATCTGCTGTTTCATAAACGGCTAACAAATCCAGTGGACTTGAGAGAAGTGCTGCAGATGTTCCTGGCAGATAAACATCTCAGTCCTGCCCTGTCGTTACAATAAAAGGCCTGTGGGGGGGGGGGGTGGGGGGTGGAAAGGTGCAGGATGGAGCTCAAGGTTGATTCGTAACTCGATCAGAGAGAAGAAACAACTGATTCCCATGGATTTTAGCGGCAGAGTCGTTAGCACGCATTAGCACGGTCGAGCTCAGACCCGAGTCCCCATTTCCCCTCCCCTGCGTTGCATCTGTCTGAGAGGGGGGAGAGTGGCAGGGCCGGGGTTCCTTTAGGTAGAAGCAGACAGGTACACAAAGGCATGCCAGAACTCTTACTTAAATCCCCATCCTGTTCCCCCTAGGACTATAGCTGCCAGGAGAATAGCACCTGCGATGGACCCTATTATGATATTGGTGCCACTGGGACCTGCGCAGAGGAAGGAGGAGGGAGGAAGGGTGCGGAGGAGGAGGAGGAGGAGGAAGGGGAGGAGGAGGGGGCAGAAACAAAACAACACCACTAAAAAACACACGTCAGAGGACAGCATCAACACCGTACATCAACGACATCAACTAGAGAGAGTGAGAGAGCGAGAGAGGCAGATGATACCTGCAGACAGAGAGAGAGAGATGGAGGGAGGAAACCAGCACGTGGGGTGGAGGTGGGAGAACGGGCGGGTGAGCGAGGGAGGTCAGGGAGACAACAGTTACAAAAGAAAAAGGAGAGAGAGTTTCATTACTTTGTTCTCATTCCCACTCTCCTGCTCTTTCAGCTGGACACCCTCTTGCTCAGGGTGGCTTTTTTGGCCCTATGAGAGCAGCTGCTCTATTGCTCTGTGTCATTGGCAGACTGCAAGAAAGTAAGGAAGACACTTGAAGATGACAGTGCCTGCAAGACATACAGTACCACACACACACACACACACACACACACACACTCGCATACAGTACGCACTGAGTGTATCTCAACACACACCCACACTCGTCCAACATTGAAACAGAAGGAAAACACCGTGCGGTCTAAATAATGATGTTCTCACAATGATCGGGTGAACTACTCTTCGTGTTTGAGGACCAGATATTGTGCTCGGCTTCAGTACACAGAGAAGCTACAGCGACGATGGGAGGAGACTATGAGGGGGGGTATGAGAGGCAGACAGGAAAGAGAGAGATGGGCGGGTGGAGGGGGGCTATGGACCTTTCTTCTCTGGGCCCGTCGGGACCGTCGGCTCGGGGATGGGATCGAAGACACTGCAGTCCTTCCCTGTGTAGTCCCTGTCGCAGATACACTTCACCTCATTACTGCAGGTCTACAAGAGAGAAAGATGGAAATAACGTGCAGCAGCTGCTAAATGAACGAGGCGAGCAGAGACAGAAAAAATCCTGCACGTCACCAAATCAGTGTTTGCTCTAAAGTTGTGACTTCTGGATTTTTTTACCCCGTGGTCGGAACAGATCCGTCCAAAGTTGGACCCTGAACAGCTGCTGAGGTTGAACGCGGCCACAGGGAGGCAGCGTCGCTCCAAACACATCATGTTGGGACCGCAGGGAGTGCCGTCCTCCACGTAGCCCAGGTCCGAGCCGTCCTCCAGCAGAGCGTGGCCCCCTCTGAGGGAACATGTCAGACAGGTGAAGAGGCGAGACGTGCGGGGGTGTGATATTCCGATGTTCATTCTCTGTTAGTCGTAGCAGATCAGATGGATGTGACCCACTCACCTGCAGTCCAGGTACTTGTTCTGGTGGTAGAGGGTGAAGCTGGTCACCTCACCCTGCAGGTCTCCGAACTTTGGCTTCATCGTCACGTTGGCACAGAAGAGGAAGCCGCATAAAACATCCCTAAACAGGAAAAATAAAAAAATATGCGGCCCAGAGGTGTAAGATATGCTTTGGCTACACAGACTTAAAAGATAACTGCTTGATACTTCTCAAAAATAAAAGAAGCCAGCCGTGTCTGTCTTTTAAATTCAGCAAAGCCTCAAACCTTCTGCACCTTTTTTTGCACAAAAAGAGCAGAATAGAGCGAACACACTCTGATTCCTCTGTGAGAACACTGTCCTCTGAATAACGTGACTCACGGCTTGTTGCACTGCAGCCAGCCCTGGCCTTCAGGACCTGGACCACAGTTGCCTTTCTCTGTCCCCTCAGCATTCAGCTTCTCATAACAAAACCTGTCCGCTGAATCTGGGAGCGCAAACAAAGACACAAATTGTCTGTCACGAAGAGACCGAGATTACAAAGCCAAGCACGAGTGTAGACGCATTAATGTGTCTACACTTGCTCGTTGTGTAGACACATTAATGTGATGACATGCCGTATTATTTCCACGTGCAAGGCGCATGTGTTCTGTACTTACTATAACCCCAGAGACCCCTGCACTGTCCATCACGAGTCCTGCATCGTCCCCCATAACAGCGGCCCTAAAGACACGAGACAAGAATAATCAAGCATGTGTCAGAGTGAGCAGCAGACTAGAAAACATGCAACAAACCAGCCCTCACCTGACTGCTATCACAGATGTAGCCGTCCAGCTTGTGGACATTATGAGGACACTGCAAAAGAAGGAAAGCTCATCATGTTCTGGATACTCTGGCTGACTTTGCAGTTTTTTGCCAGTATTACACACAGTCGACTTTACCTGGCTGGAGTCTCCGGTGCACGTCTCTGGGATATCACAGTCGTTCACAGCGTCTCGACATACCACGCCTCTCCGCTCGTACTAGGGCCGCAGCATGAAAAGGCATCAGGCAAATGTTGGATAAGTCATATTAGTAATCATATTTCCAATGCATGTCAGTGCACCACACAGGCAGTCTGACTCCCTCACTGTGCGTTCACTTATCTGCTCCTAAGTAGTTTTTATGACCTATATTTGGGGAAAAGTAGTCCACACTCATATATATATATATATTGGAGCAAACACCATGAATCCCTTGCCACTAAGATTAAGGCTGCAGAAGTTTAAATCTCAATGCACGCCAGCTTGAGGAGAAAAACTAAGAAGCTTTTTCATTTTTTTATTCTCTAGTTTGCAGCCCTAATTGTTCATAAGAAATCCCACCAGGCAAACATGTTCTAGCTCAGTGTTCTGACATTGTTACATCACTTCTTTGTCTCATAATGTATATTTTATACAGATTTAGTTCACTTCTTTGACTCCTCGTTGAACAGTAGATGGACTCACCTTGCAGCCACTGCAGCACAGTCCGTTACTGCACATGGCATCATGGGTAAGGGTGCATTTTTTGCAGCAGGCTCCTCCACTGCGGGCACACTCCTGCAGCCACCGACATGAAAACAAAACTTCAGCTCTGTTCCAGCAAACAACACACCCTCCAACGCTCACAGAGAGGCAGGAGGGGCCACCCGTCTGCAGAAAGAGCCGGCTTTCATGCACGACGCGCAAGTGGATACTCACCACCTGGGATCCACAGTCACACTCTTCCCCTGGCTCCACAAAGCCGTTCCCACACTCTGGAGGGTCCAACAGCTGAGACAGACAGAGGAGGACATATATGAGCACATATATATAAAGTGGGAGACAGATGGATGAGAGATGAAACGTGCCAGTGGTACAGGAGATTGTTGGCTGGACGTTCTGATGGAAGTTAGACTATAAGAATAAAGAATCAGGCCATAATGATTCGCACACACATCCTACATCACCACATGGCCCTCACCTTGTTGGGCTTGTTGAAGAGGCAGCTCGCGCCCCCTTGGAGCAAGAACTGGATGTACTCATCGACACTGCAGCGAGAAAACTTTCTGGGCAGATAGTATCTGCATTCACACACACACACACACACACACACACAAGACATCAAGACCAGGACACGAGGAAAAAAATAAAATAAAAAACAGCACAACGCTTCTCTGCCAGTAAGGAATGCCAGATCCACTGTGGGTGTCTGTGCCACTTTGCAATCTGACAGAAATGTTACCATCTGTAGTAAGATATTACTCAAATGAATAATTGAAATCTGTATTGTTCCATCTGGTGAGGAGAGCCAAATCCTAATCACTCATACTGTATAGTAAATATTTCTAATTCGCTTTTTAATTCCTACACAGTGGTCGACACGCCGATGCCTGATGTTTTAAACGTTTTTTAAATTTGCTTACAGCATCGAGCGCAAGCTGCCTCGGCTCGCTGAGGACTGAGTAAAAGTCGATGCATCCCTCTGTTACAGGTGTTTAATTGTCTAATTGAGTGAAATGAGCGGAACGAATCGCAGCTTAGTGGGAGAGTGAAACAGTCCCGCTGTCTGCTGTGAAATCGCAGCAGCGAGCGGAGAGGAGACGCAGTTTACAGGTGTGTACAGCGTGCCGTGACGTGGATCTTTACCCCGTGTCCTCCATGATGCAGCCCAGCCAGGCGTCCGGGCACCTGCAGTCTCCTGCGAAGAAGACAAGGAGGAGGAAGAGCACAGGTGATGCTTCACATACTGCAGCGAGAGAACAAGACGTACAAAGAAGACTCTTCTTAGGCCTGACACCTTGTGACAGAGGTATGGGAGCCTATGGCGTGTGCACTGAGCGCTTGTCCTGGCATTGAATAATGGACCTGATGGCCCCTCAGCATTAATCACTGAGCCCATTGTTCAGTGGCTGCGATGTCCTAACCATCCCCCCCTCCTGCGTCCAGCAGGTGACTAATCACCTAATGGAGACGTCTAATTAAGAAGCACTGCCGGACAGGCGTGCTAACACCCAGCGCTCTCTAACAACCCCCCCCCCCCCCAGCCCGGCCATCAATCCTATAACGTCCTCTGCCTCGATCGCTTTTTATTCAGTTCAGCCCTTGTTTTATAGTCTCTCTGTCATTCCCTTCACCTGCAGAGTTGCGAGCGTTGTTCCACCTCATGCCGATGTTCTGGCCGAGACTCTGGCACAACGTGATGGCCATCGCGCCGACGTTCCCATACTGGAACAGATACACAGAGAATCCACACAGGAGAGCGTTACTGTGAGATGGACACCGATTAAACTCCAACAGGTAACTCAGGTTGCACCAGCCGGGACAGCAGCCAGCCTGGCTCTGTCCTAAAGCAACGAAATCCCTGTTGGAAAAACAAATTTAGATTTCCCTCACCTCGTTGATTCCCCCTCCCCTCGTTAGCGAGCACACTCCTCCTGTGTAGGCTGTCCCACTGCGGCTACTGTGAAATGTTCGCCCTCTGAAGTGCACAGGAAACACGCCGTCACGTAAAACAAAACATCCCATAAGCCTCACTTCTCTACTTATCGCATTTCGCAGCCCTCTTACGAGAAAAGATGGACGACGTCACTCTGCTCTCTGATGTTGTCCTTCCTGTATTTCATGAAGTTCTGCAGCGTTATCAATGGATCTTCCATGACTGGCATCATGTTTTTAGAGGTCCAGGTCTCCATCGCAACCAGCACGATCCTCGTGTTCAGCTGCTCCTTGTAGATCTGGGGGACCAAAAAAAAAAAAAAACCAAAAACGGTCGACTGCGTTGTTGGTGTGACACCTGTGCTGTGAACGCTCTGTGAATGGACGACTGTGTGCGATCTGGGATAAATCACTTCCAAATGCGGAAATAAACACACACACACACACACGCATCTTGGCAGGTGGTGCTGTGTGTATGCAGAGTTTAGGCGGAGGAGGATTATAATCCCGCAAACAAAGCTCTTACCGCATCTGCCATGTTGACCACTGCTTTGGCAAAGTTCTTGGTTTGGCTGCTAGAGCGACGCAGCTGTACAAACTGTAGAGACACAGATGGTGTAAGAGATGGATTATAGTCACACACACACGCACACACACAAAATTGTACTACTGTACTTCTAAGGATCCTGACATAAGGCATGAGGTTATAGGAATACTTCACTCTTTTAATGAATGACTTATGATAACCTGTAATTCACACAGGACATGCTGCGCCTTATGCATGCTCGATAAATCACACAGGCTGAAAGGTGGACGCGATGCTCGTTTGCTATTTGCAACCATTTTCTAGCTTTTGCTTTACCTCCAGTTGTATTTTGTCTGGTCTCCTTTCAGCCTCCAATCAACGTCCGTGCATTTATACCTCTGAGGGCAGTTTTCACACTCTAATGATGAAATTAGCACTCTGCCTGTGTGGCCTTTGTCAGCTTCGCAGGTCCGGAATAATAGCAGCTATTATGTGGCTGCAAGTATTTAGTGTAGTATTTAATGCCAGTCAGGTGATGCTCATTTTTAACTTCTAGCACCCCAAAGGTAACCTTAATTTTCATGGGCCCACATTTGCCAGACCTGCAAACATGAAAACAACCAGGTTACGCTGGCAGATCTATCCTCTATTTCTCTGGGCGACAAAGACCAGCAGCATCTGAGTAATTAGCAGAAAAAAAGTGCTTTTGACTCACCATTTCGTTGTCGTTGACCACCATCAACTCAATATATTTGGTCTCGGTCTGGACAGAGGGCTTGCGGGCGAACCTCTTGGATCGCCTCAGCCCGGCAGACACCTGCTGCTCCCTCGTTTGGTCCGGTCTGTCGTCATCGCCTTCACCTCCTCTGCTTTCCCACTCGCTGTCCTCTGTACAGTCTGGACACAGAGACAAGCGGAGCTGCAGGCGGTTAGAGCAGCATGACTTCTGTCTTCTCGTGCAAGGTGCAGTCAAACATTATGGCTCCTAATCAAAGAAAGCTCTGTCGGTAATTATCACCCCGTCTGAATTAACTAAAAATTTCATCCCATTCAATTATCACATTGATTTGTCCTCTAACACTCGGTGTGAAGACTTCAGAGTGGTGAAGTTTTATTGGACAGTAACATAAGCAGCATCCACAGAAGTAACATTTATTTTGAAATGAATAAAAAGTCTTACTGAGTCTTAAAGGAAGTGAGCGTTATTCTATGAGTGTTAACAGTTCATGCTTTAAATGCACTTTTGTACCTGAGCATTCAGGGGAAAGCCTGATATCAGGCATCCTGCGGATTACGTGAGCACCATCATCCTGGAACAGAATCCACCCAGATGACATTAGAAAACATTAGCACCCAACAGCAACCAAATCAGCAGACAGACTCCATGCAATTCTCTATAAAAAAAAAATTCACTAATTCCCTCTATAATTACCAACAATTCACCTGATTGCTTGTGTTGTGAGCGGGCTCAATCCCGTAAGAGAAGAAGCCATCAGAGAACATGCCGCTAAGAGCCGACCCCAAGAGGAAGACGGGCGGAAAAGGACAGAAAATAACAATGAAGCATTATTTTGTGTGCAGACATTGTAAGCGTGGCCTGATCTGCATGCAGAGAAAGGCTGACTGTCAGGCTCACCACAGGCCGTGGCAGGTGGACAGAGCCGCCCAGGACTCTGGTATGCCTCTTAACCTCCCCTGGTAGTAGCAGTGCTCCCCTCCCTGTGGACACAATGCACCACTGTTTCATCACACGACCTCTGCTGACACACTTCAGGCTTTTATACTTCACCGGGTGTCGTGGAAGGTCACCTCTGAGGGAAAACCTCACGCAGCCTCTGCACGTGCGTCTCCCCTCTCCTACTTTTTCCCGCTATTACGTTTATGGCACAGTTTGTGACCTACTTGTGTCCTCCACCCTGCTATGCTTCACTGACAGTAGAGGTGGAGGTAGACCCTTGACGAGGATCTCTTGAATAAATCAACACTCATGCTGCCCACACAGCTAGATGTGAGAATTTAACATTGAACGACTGCACGGCGGGCAGGCTGAAAACCACGAGATGAGAGTAAAGAAGGAATTGTGCTCTGCTCTTCCGTGCCCTTATAATAACCTTGACTGGGCCCTGGCTTTTGCCTTCAGCTGACTCAAATGTGGGCGCACGGCTTCACCAGGTCACAGCGAGAGGGGATGAGAGGTGAGAAGAACGAGGAACGCTGGGTCACCTGGATCGAACTGAGCTCGGCGGGGCGGGCGAGCGACGCCTGAGCGCTCTGAATGGAAATAAAAGCGCTCTGACGACACCGATCGGTCTGGTGACGCGCTGCCCTGAATGCGTCGCACCTGCCGCGTCCAGCAGCAGCATCAGAGGCGTCACGCGAGGCCTCCATCCAGCTGAGCCACAATCTGGCCTGACCGCGGGTCTCCGTCCCCGGCCCTGCTGGCCTCCTCTCCCTCCAGCCACTCTGCTCCTCCCCAGTGCCAAAGCGCGTCCTGCCTTTGTATTAACTGGCGTTTCACTGCTCATACTCCATCCTCCTCTCTCTCCTCCTTCCCTCCCTCTCGGTCTTCTTTCATCCTCTTGGCTGCCAAGAACTTAATGACACCGCTGAGCTAACTCGTTGCTATGGAAACAGGATCGTGATTGGTCGGGAGGACTGAGGGAGAGTTTGGGATGATTGTGGGTGCGGACGTGGAGTGCTGGCTTGGTGGGTGGGTGGGTGATGGTTGGGGGGGGGGGGGAGTTTAAGGCTTTCATCCATTTTCCTGTTATCTCTTAATTCTCTCTCTGCGCTCCTGCTTTGACACCGCAGGCATCCGCTGCCTTTTTTCCTTGACCACTCGAGGAAGGCCACAGCCGAGAGGCACGCATGCGCACCGCTCGCAGGCGAACCCACGTATGTAGAGCACAGTAACGTGTAGTCTTAATAGCTACACGGCAGCCTATTTTTGACGCACGCATGCACGTTCCATAAATAGATAAAACTGGAGGTTGAGATCAAACTGGAAAAACTTCAACGAAACAGCACAATCACACAGAAAATCTTGCCAAACAAAAAGCTTTATGTCTCTAAAAAGAGGCTGTGATCAAACAGATCTGCATTAGATGGAAATGAGACATAGGAGTTGCGTTGCATAATGAGTTCTGGGCCATGTGAGGCTGACAAACTTGTGCAGAATGTGACGAAGTCTCAGTTTCTAGAGCCAAACAACCAAATGCTGCACTGCCGCTCTGGTCATCTCATTAATATGCTGCCTTCTGTGTGCCAAAAGACAAGTTCACTCACTAAAATCCTGCCAGCACACATCCCCACCCCACGAGAACAGGCTCACCACAGACTGTGAGGGTCTGCCGTCCTGGTTAAAGTGCCGCTCCACATATTCTGACGATAGGAGGTGACTGCAAAGAGAGGACAGACACCATGAGTATCTCTGACAGCACTACCTCTATCGCCCTGTAATCAAAACTGTTGCTATCAGTGATATTTTTCCACCTCTTGCTGGCCCATTAAATGCATCTCACAAAGAATAAGTGACCATATTAACTTGTGGTGTTAATAGAATCAGTGGAAGCTCATAAAAATGCAGCAGTGTGTGTCTGTGTGTGCGTGCCACATTGGTATTCCCCATCTTGTGGTGTAACATAATAGAGGCGGTAAGTGCATTTGCTTAAGTGCGGGGAAATGCTAATGAGAACAGCTGCAGTAAATTAAGAGCACCTACTGATACAAGCATGCAAAGAAAGGCAGATCTGATGATCCTGGACAGTAATACTTACTGGTTCAGCTCCAGGTCCAGAGTGAAGGTCTGTCCGAAGGCTTCCACTTGGAAACAGCTCTGGGCCAAGTGGACGGGCTGAAGACAACAACAACAACGACAACAACAGAGAGACAGATTTGATAGTTGGTAAATTGAAGTGTAACAAAACAATTGTGGTTGAGTGTGTCGCTCTGTAAAGGAGTGATTCTGAAAAAGTCCCATGAATAATTCAATGGAATCAATACTGCGTGCGCTCTAAAAGCGTCTCAGCAGCTGAAATATTATGATTGATAAAGTCTCCATTGATCGACACTGGCAGCCAGCATTCAGGCAGGCATGACTGAGGAGAGCGACGGCTGTTTAAGAGCTAAGCCGGGATCTTGCGCTAAAGATGGATGGAGAGGGGTTTGACAAAAGGCGAGGAAGAGCAGGAGGAGGAGGAGAAAACTTTACTGGCATGGGCTATACGCAGCGATGCAGCGCCGATGCCCCTAATGAAAAGCTACCAGAGCTGAAGAGGTGAGGAGACAGCAGGGCCAGGAGAGAGAGAGAGAGAGGGAAATGTACTGCAGACTAAACAGTGCGTCTCTTCAGCAGCTCTGACTGTGCCAGCGTGGCTTTGATCTCAGTCTGGAGGAACCAGGCTGCAGTGAATCACCGGGCTTTTACAATAACATGCATCACTATTCAGGCATTATTCCCTCCAGTGAGTACGGACAGCAGATTTCTTACTACTGTCTTGGAGACGCTGAGTCCGTCGATGCTCCGTCTGTACAGTAACGCCGCTCCACCGCTTGACTTAGGTTGCTACAAACCGGTTTCCCCGCAAGTTCACGTTTACCAGCTGCTTTTGACTGTGTCACTTTCAGTAGCTGCTCTGGAGCTTTGGCTATTTTCTATGAAATTGATGCAAAATTTTACAGGATCGTAGTTTTATCAGTGAGTGCTTTTCTTCATGGCTTTATCCTTGAAGTTGTTTCTCATGACATGAGAAATTGAGGCGATTAATTAACCATCAAACTCAACATCCTGATGCAGCAAATTAACATCAGCCTTAAGTTCTTAAATAAGCGCCACTGAATGTTTCTGCAAACCATGAATATGTTTCTGTTTTCTTTACGTTCTTTACATTTCACTTTTCAATTTTATGTTACGACAACACTGTTTTAAAGCCTGGTTACGTTTAATATTAACAAAAAACACTTGGTTAGGGTTGGAAAATATCAGGTTTTGACCTAAAATACCCGATTTTGTAGCCACAAACGAGGCTTAAACAGCAGTCTGCTGCCTGCAGGGCGGTCGTTTCAGTTAGTTGTCCTCCTGATGAGAAAAAGCTCATGTCCAGAACCAGAAATCTGAACTTCACCACTTTCATTCTGCGTAGTACTGCGCAGTATTTCTGCAAAAACCTGAAAAACACTCATCTTATAATTTGTCTTTCAGCGTCAATTTAACACAAAAAAAGATCACAGCAGATAAAACAGCAGGACCAAAGCAGTGAGGCAACAACGCTGCCTCACCTATTTTCAGTGCAGTGTGATGTGACAGGAGAGAAAGCAAACGCTCATCTCATCTCCTGCTGCTCCTAAATTTATGATGACCCTCATTCCTGCATCTTAAATATTCTAAAAACAAAACGCAGCAGGACTAAATAAGTACAGCAGCTGAAACAGGGACTTCTGAAGCCTCGTCTGCTCGAGCAGTGTCACTGTTTGTATCTCATGAATGTGTGTTACAGCGCTCAAATGGCATCAGTTTGTCCTCCGGGGGTAACGATATTCATCTTAACTATGGACTTCAAACATGTGACTGTGCGTGTGTGCAAAGCCCCTAATGGACCCTCTCGTAACAGTTATATGAATTACATCAAATCAGCATGGCAGGGGGAGTGTGTGTGTGTGTGTGTGTGTGTGCTCAAGCCTCTTGGACCATGCAGCACTTCTCACACAGGCCTGTTTCATAATTAATGGGGACACACTTCAACACACCATTGAATAATGAAGAAGTCGGGGGCTCAGCTCGGCAGCAGGATGGTCGGACATGATGAGTGAGTGTTTCAGGAGGGGCTGCGCTTTGTCATGTGGAGACGAGGGCCACTACAAACACACACGCAAACATTTGAAAAGGTTTTTGATAAACGCACACCAATGATACAAAGCATTTAGTCTCAGAACTTGTCGCCAGATGTTACGGCTTGAGTTTAGGCAGGACTGAATGTCTCTAAAACAACGGCTTGTCCGTCTTGGTTTCATCCGGCTGATGTTCCTTCATTGTGGACATTCGGAGGGATTTTCAGTGACTAACTGGGTCAAAATCTCAAGGAGCGGCGACTGCTGCAAAGATACCACCCTGCACTGTCATGCCTGTGTGGCAGGAGCCGCGTGAGCAGCAGAGAGCTGAGTGCTGCACTGTTACAGGCACTGGAAAAATGATGAGGTTCCCAACAGTCTGTCAAGGTACTGTCACACCCATACAGCATATGCCCACGCAGACTTCCTACAGCACCACCAGCACTGAATCTTCTTGCACACTGAGCACTAGACTTAAAATGGGTTTCCCGAACTTACTGATCTGCACATTAAGACAAAGATTTCATGCATGATTTTGGTCCAGAAAAAAGCCATTCTCATACATTGTCTAATTGGGGGACTCCTGAAAGGTCCCCTGAGTGTCCCTGCCCCCCAAATTAAGAGCACTGAGCTGCGAACAGAGTGATCAAATCTGAAAACAAACACAATTGGGGGTATGAGAGTGAAACCGGTGAAGCTACAACTCACCGAGGTCGCCCCGGTGCTGTTCTTCACCCTGGTATCCAGGTGCTCATGAGCCATTTCCTCCTCCGACTCGATCTGCTGCACCAGCCGCTTCGGATAGGTGACCTGAGTGGCATCGTCCCCGCTGTCGGGCTGCTCTGCCGGGGTGAACCAGTCCCACATGCCTCCATCCTGCACCGGGCTCCTGCCTGTACCTGCATGTAGCACAACAGGGACACTCACCACGGGCCCACTGGGTGTGCAGAAGGCTGCCTAAACTGCACCTGGCAGTGGTGTAGTAAGCAAAGCAAATGAGAGTAATATATTTTTAATGAGTCACATTGTATGAGCATTCAGATCAGTGTTGTTTTCTGCAGGCTGATGCTTTGGTGACCTAATTTATCACACTGACCAGTCAATCACGTTTTATCAGTCCATGCAAATTCTAAGAAATTTAGCGGGCATAAGCAGGCATTGATGGAAAATAATGAATGTATTAATATATAATGGCTCTATAGTAGACTGACGCCCATGTTGACATCTACTCTGGGCCTTTATGTCTTAAAATTTCAGAAATCATCAATCAAGCTGTAAAACACATTGCCTTGGTGATTGACAAGCTCTATAATTATGCTTTTGGATGTTTACTGGATCAAACCCCGCTGGAAAGGGTTATGGGCACGTTGCATAGAGGCAACGGGGCTGCGATGGAAATGTGTTGATGCAGCAAATCTACCGCATCGGAGACTGCTCTCACGCCAGTGGGCTGGTTGGCACCGAGACCCCGTTACAACACAAGCTACGCTGAGAAAAGTGCTGGTGCAAGGGGAAAAAATCGTGGATGCAAAGGAAACAAAAAAAAGGGTGCGCTTCATCCAAAAAAACCCCTCTCTCTCCTTCCTCTCTCTCTCTCTCTCTTACCTGAGACTGCAAGCCTCTCGCCCACTGCAGCAAAGACCGTGAAGCACCACACCGCCAGCATGATCTTCACATATTCCCCCGGATTACAGCATCGAGAGCCGCAAAATGTCACGAACCCGGCCGACGGAGGGGAGGGAGAAGACCAAAAAAACGCACCGCAGAAATGATGGCGAAGCTCGAAAGGGAATCTGCTAAACATCTGATGATGCGCGTCCTCTCATCTCTCCCCCTCTCTATGTCTCTCTCTCTCTCTCTCTCTCTCGCCCTCTCAGCTCCGGCCAACGCCGCTGTTGAGAATTTGGATTTGCATTGCCAATCAGAATGATGAAAAACGAATCATAATCTATAGGCCAAATGGCGGAGATGATCGATACAGGCAGTGAGATTGATCAGTGAGAAAATAGTGAGGGGAGGACGGATGAGTGCGCACCGCCAAGGCACAGCTCCGCAAGGCTGCGCGGGCGCGTATGGGTGTATGGATGAGGCTGTATGTGTGCGTATATGCGAATCTGCGGTATGCGGAAACGAAGGGACGGGAAAAGCGAGGAGAATGCATTGGGTCTGCGGCGAGGAGGACACGTGGGACCGTGGTACCCTCCCTCATCCCGAGCAGGCTCCCCCCCCCCTCCCGTTGCCATGCAGCTCCGTGTGCAGGGAGAGGATGCGACAGCGCGGCTGCTGAGGCGCACGGCGGAAGAAAAGCCTTGAAGGGGATCGCGGTTTAGCACTTGACTCGTGTTCTCGATGTAGGCGCGTGCATGGCGGTGTAAGAGGATGAAGGTGCGTCCCGGCCGCGTAGAGACATCACAGCCGTACGCGAAAACATCCTGACAAACACATCCGAGGCCTTATCGTCGTTACTGTAGTTCACAGCAGGACGGTCATTTTGCTTCTACACTCGCAGACAAGTCAATTATCAACTGTGAAATATAAAATAAAGCCAATAATGCCACAAACATTCACTCAGAACAAGAACTACAGTTCCATTGCTACATTTACTGGAATAAATGTGGCTAAAAACTGGGACAAATATCAACATTATGACAATTCTGACCATTTGATATCTGAGAGTGACCACTGCTAACCAGGACTGATCATATGAAACCATATTTACATTTCTAAAAACCTTTGCAATATATATCAGATAAAGAAAAGCAGACACGTGGCTGCACTTCAATAAAATTAAAAATATTGGTATTGACCCAATGATCATAATTCATCATAAAAATAGTGTTAATATCCCTTTACGAATATTACAAAATGGTCAGATGCTCCACAAAACCATATTAGTGTGCAGATCCACGCTGGCACATTTAGTAATATTGTACTGATTTATTCAAACATGACAGGTGTGATGTATGCATGTAATTCTAAAAGACTGTACCAGCATACAATCAACTGGCTTCTTATTGGAAACCATAAATCCAGCTCAATCTACATTGAGCCTGCTGAGCTCATGTGTTGCTCTGTGACCTGCTGGTTAGCATCCGTGATGCAGTCAAGTTTTCCAGCAGCCATCCTGCCAACACTCCCCGCTAATGGAGGCACATTGTGCACTGACAGCCCCCTCTGAATATTTCATCTCCCCCTTTTGAGAGTTACAGGGAGCAAGAGATAGTTGGGGGGGGGGGATGGAAGGAAGAGCAGCAGCAGCAGGAGGAGGAAGAGGAGGAATGCAGCATCAAGGGCCAAATATGTGCTCGTCCTGTCCCTCCTCCACAAAAATAAGGAGGCTGACATCAAAACAGTTCAGCACGGACTGGCCTTTCTGCTGTTATTGTGCATTCAAGGCACACCGCCATCGACATCTCCTTTGACCATTTCAATGGTTTTCCCTTTATAAACATACAGTATGGCTGCTGATCACACAGCGCTGGTGCTATTAAGTATTCAGCAGTGGTACAGCTGAGTAACGCAAACTGCACAGAGAACCGTGAGGAGTCAGAGCTGCAGACATTATGCCGGCTGCTGGACATAAACGTTATTAGATTGTACAAATTGTACAGAACAGAGCGGCTAGGTTAGTTCTTCATGTGACATGCACGCACATCTATGGTGGAGGCTAAATTAAAATCTTTTGTTCTTCCTGCAAGTTGTCATTTGGAATACAAACACTTCCTCTGTGAAGTACAGGTTTTTGTTATGATGTAGGACACAACAAGTGAGTTTGGGGTCACCTGGTCATTTATCGTAGATGCTGTATCTATTGTAGCTGTTTGGTACCTTTTTGGTGCCATTTATTTTGGACAATTTATGTCTTTTGTTTCAGCTGTGGGTAACTTCCTGTTTGCTTTATGAGTAGTGTTCAAGTGGGCAATTTTAATTAGCATTTTTGTTGTTGTGTCCCCAGGAAGATCAGTGATGGCTCTGTGGAAGCTGGTGAGGTTCCTCTATAGAATAAAGAATAACAACGCCCTCTACTGTGCGGATGGCTGTATCACACTCACAGCTCCAAAAAGCTGGGTTATTTCCAGGTGCAGCAAATCAGCCAGAGTAATCTGAATTCCTCCACGAGTGTTGCTGATCACTTTTGGAAATAGATTTCTCATCGTGTTGTCTTCAAGAGAGGTAGGAATACAGATTTTTTTTGGCTTTCCTTTCTGCTTTTTTAAGCGTGATATGCTATGGAGGCCCGTCATATGAATCTTATTTCATTTAAACAGGAAGAGCTGTTTTACAGACTCATTTCTACTGTTTCAAGTTTTGTTTAACGCCAACATGCGACGACTGTCTGGCTTTGAGTGGTTGGCACATGTGTTGCTTGTTTGCACACAGCCGAGCTAAGCAGAGCAATTAGGTTAATTAATTTCAGCTTTACCTCTCGAGGACTGAATCGACGGACGCTGCGGGCGCAGCCTGACTCACCGCCTGCTGACCCGACGCTGCCAATTAACCAATTAAGACCTTTCAAGAGGCTATAAGACAGGCAGACAAAAGCGGCCGCCTTTCCATTGAATATTTTCGTTAGGGAACCGAGGAAGATGAATGGTGTGCGCAGCGGGAAACCTGGCGGCGGTGCGTCACGGACGTCGTTCACCTGCGCCCACGCGAACTGTGGAGCCACTTTCAACAGACAGTGGAGGCTGAAGGAGCATGAGTCAGTGCACACCGGAGCGGTAAGGACAAGACTCAAAGTGCAATAAGAAAGTGGGTTACTTACAAACCTGCTGCGCACACGCTGAGATTCTTAAAGACCATTATGTAAAGTACTTTAAAGGTGCAGGTGAGACGTGAAGGTGTAAATCTGTTACCGAATGTCCGCAGCGCCCGTGTGAGTGCACAGTTGCTGGCTGTGGTCGTCGCTTCTCCAGAAAAGCCCACCTGAGACGCCACCTGCTTCAGCACAGCGGGGAGAAGCAATTCAAGTGAGTCTCGGGTCACCTTTTGTGCCGTCGCCCCTCTCAGCCACGAACTCGCTTTATCTTTGCTCTCTGCAGGTGTAAAGGCTGCACGCGGAGTTTCCACGACGCCGCCAAACTGAAAAAACACGTGCGGTACAGCCATGGAGTCAAGAACCAGTATTTCAAGGTTTGTGTTAGTGCGCAGTCCTGTCCGCGCGATGGCGCCAGAGCACATTGCAGCAAACGGCATCCTCCGGAAGTCACTGCTCCTGATTTTGAATAGGCACTCTTCATATTTTTGGTGTTTTGAATGTTTTCCCTCCTCAGTGTGAACACCCAAACTGCACCATGACCTTCAAAAAACGCAGAGTGTTTAAACTGCACTTAAAGGAGCACGGCGTGCCTGTCAAGTTCAAGTATGTAAAATCTCTCTGGAGCTTGTTCTGTGAGTGAAGTGCCGGAGATCAGATCTAGATGTCTGTCAGATAGTGTCCTTGCCATTTTAAGTGATCAGATCTTTGGAGCAGGGGCTCTTGCAGAAGACAATGAGTGGTTACAGACTGGGTGGGTGTGGCCCCTGTGATTTTATTTTTACCTCTGCCTGTCCCCGGTGGGGTTCCTACTGTAGGTGCACGAAGGACGGATGCACCGCCACGTTCGACTCCCACATCGCCCGCAAGGCCCATGAGAAGAAACACGCAGGTTGGTCTATTTCAGTCTTAGCTGGAGTCCTTTCATCTTCCATCTCTGTGAAATTCCTTCATTAAAAAGGGGCGTGCGGATTTAATTTGCATATAACCTTTTCTTGCATCCAAGAGAATTCCTCAGGACAGATAACATGCACGTCTGTCCTGGAAGGGGCCCAGAAGGATCCAGCTGGTGGTGATCCTTGTTTCCTGATACTCACTGGTCTTGTTTGGTTCCTGCAGGTTACCGCTGCCCTCAAGCTAACTGCCAGGTGCTTGAACACACCTGGGGGAAACTTCAGAAGCACATGGCCAAACATCCAGGTGAAAGTTGAGGTGGTTGTACAAAATTGCTGAAATCTATCCCGTGTTTGAATCAGTTTGTCACTTTATTTAAAAAAATGTGTTGTAGCTACGTTCACGTGCCAAGTGTGTAAGAAGGTGTTCAAGAAAGCGGACGCTCTGCGGCGGCACAAACAGATCCACGCTTCCCATAAGCCCGTGCTGGTTTGTCCCAAGGATGACTGCCTGGCCTACTTCTCCACAACCTTTAACCTGCAGCACCACATCCGCAAGGTGCACCTCGAGCTCCTGAAATACAAATGCTCCTTCCCCGACTGCACACGCAGGTTTGCTATGAGGGTAAGTAACAAGTCTGCAGGTCCGTGTGAGGAGATCAGATGGGTTTTTCTTTGCATTCAAAGATTTGTGGAGCTTTAAATCCCTTGTGTGAGCTACCACTTTTAATATAGTAACATTAGTATTGCATTTCGGGTACTGTTTCAAGCAAAATGTATGCCATTTCCAACAATTACTGACATGACTTCTGCACATTTTTACTGCCATTGTACAATTTCTCTTCCTCAGGAGAGTATGACCAGACACCTGCTTCGACATGACCCAAGCGCCAGCGTTCTTAAGGTAAGTCTGACATCCGTATCCCACAGCGTAGATGTGGACTAAAGCCACGGCACAGTGGTGAGCCAAAGCTATCTGTCCAGGGAGGACTATTGATTTTGGGTTTCTCTTTAAACCCGCTGAAAGCAGACTCCTTTTGTGCTTCTGGCCAACTGAAGGAAAGTCAGTTTGAGTGTTGGGTTTACATGATGAAATTTCTTCTTTAAGTTTCTAGGTGGCTACACAGCCAGTACAAAACTTCTCAAGTATTTTTCTGATGCCAACAGAAACGTCAGCGGCCAAAGAAGTCCTGGCAGAAGCGTCTGGACAGACACAATCTGCCTCTTGTGGAGGAAAACCTGCGCCACCTCTTCGCCCTGCGCATGCGCCTCTCCCGACGTACCAAAGTGGAAACCAATCTCTCCGGCCTCTTCAATGAACGCAAGATCCCTCATTACGTCGACCCGGAAGTCAACCTGAGCAAGCTGTTCGGTATCAAAAAGCCCCGTCCTTTGGAGAAGCCCGAGGTGGCGCCTCTGAAAGGTTAAATAAGTGCGTCCAGGCTAGCTCTCATTGTGACTGTTGCTGGTCTGCTTTTCTTTAATTTTTGAGAAATTACAAAATGGGTCTTTTTAGTTGAGCTTTTTTTTTTTTTTTTTAATGTAGCTGACATACATTAAAATATCTGAGTACTTGTTTGGATGTCGCTTTGACACACTGACTAGGATGTCAAGAGTTTTTGTGAGATTGCATTCTAGCTCTTGAAGACAAAAGGTCTTAATTGTGAAATGCTTATGTTGTAAAATGACACTAGTTGACCCAATAAAATGAGTTTGATGAGAGTGGCATGTCTTAATGTGGTTTCACCTTCCATTTGAGTGGAGGTCTGGGTATTGGTAGCAGCTGCTGGAGGAGGATCATCTCCACAACCATGATTTGTTTGTTCAGTCTCACTTAATTGCAATGGACACAGCATCTCATTGTTGGCACACTCCAACAGCTGTTCTCCTCCAGCATCAAGCTTTTGTGCTCGCTTTGACTTCACGTATTGGTTGACATTTGCTGAACATGCTGGAGCTCATTAAATATGAACAAAGGACTGCACATGAGTAATCGCTGAGTCACCGAAAGCATGTCACTTTGGGGGCGGATGAGACTTTGAACACAAAGACGAGTATCAGCTGTCAAATCTCTTCAGATGAGGTTGAGCTGCTGCAGTTTAGATTTTAGCCTCATGAACATTTAAAGGAAATGATGCTAGTGCTGAGTAAATTCAACCACTTAGTGTATAATGGTGGGTTTCTGGTAATGAACATGCAAAGACAGCAGGATCTTTGTGTTTGCTCGTAATGAAATATTGGACATGAACTACAACCTTTCATGAAAGGTACAATAAATCATGACAGGACAGATAAAGGTGGAATATCTGGTATTATATCAGGTATTGCCTATATTCTGATGGAAATTAAATGTAATTCAAATTTCAAAACTCAGATAATTTGTTTACAATGATACACAACAGAGAGAAGCAGCAAATCATCACATGGGAGAAGCTGGAGGCCGATGTTTTTCAGTTTCTGCTTAAAAAAAACAAATGAAAATTGTTTAATTTCCTGTCTAATTAATCAATCGACTAATCACTGCAGCCAGTAAAGGTAAGGCTAGATGTGTCACATTGGCTGCCACGTAGATTAAGTTTTTAGAAATGTATTAATGGAAGCCCATCTGATTTTTAATTGCTTGTTCTGTTGTTCACTTACAAGTCTGCAAAGACTTTTACTCGCAGAGGGTTTCAGACTGTAACGGGTGTGTTTGTGTTTCCAGAGTTCTGTTTAATGGCTCCTTTTTGTGTTTTTTTTTCCCCGGTTCAGTGGAGCAAAGCAGAGTTCATTTCAAATCTTCAGCCAAGCTCCGTAACAGCTTGTCAGTTTGAGTTCGGACAACATCTTCGCTGCTGTGTTTTTCTTTGCTCTGCCGAAGGTCATTCTCTCGGCTTTGCAGCCTCGGGCTTCTTTCCTTCCCTCGTGAGCTGCTGCTCTGCCTCTTTAGGTCCCATACATTAACCTATCCTACAACAGCTGACCTGCAAGCTCTGTCAAGCTGGAGATGCTGTGCACGGCCTCAAACGCCAGAGACACATGCCTCAACAGCTGACGGTGTCCGTTACATCCATACTTATCTGGCATGTTGTTATTCATGTTCCTGCGTAACTTTTCATTTAACAAGCAGATAAAAGCATCGCTCATCAAACACTGAGTGCCTCTTCAGATCGTGATATTGCTTTAAACGTATAGCAAGGCTTTCAAAGTCAGCATGTCTCCACTGAAGAGCAGTTTGAAAGGATGGTTTCTATGGTGATGCAACACAGTAAACAACGTTTCCTAAATCTTTCGTGTGCTCTGAGTATTTTCGGGGGGGTTTTTAGAACAAATGGGACTGTGTTTGCAGGTGTTTGGCAGTCATGGAAAGTACTTGAGTGATTAGATGTTCCTTGCTGACTGCAGAGTTGCTAATTGTTTTCCACTGGTGCCACAGAGTCCCATAAGAGAGTGCTGACGCTGCCTGGTGTCGAGTGCTGGACTCATCCCAGCAACACTATCAAACTGAATCACGTACGGTTAACCACAACCTCACCATCACCCCTCTGGCTCTCTGGAAAGGCCATGCCAATTATCCACATAGTGAGCATGACCTTTGGTGTAACAGGCTGAGCTTGATTTTTGCAACGTGTGCATCACAGAGCAGCACAAAGCAAAACTCACCACAATATCATCACAGCCGGGCTGCCTGATTAGCTCTGAGGAAATATTTAAAAGGTAAAAAACAATGTTTATTCAGTGTCAATCAACTTATTTTACATGTCTGCAATCACTACTGCTTTGACTTGTTAGCATATTACGCTATACCTTATTTCCAACGGACAATAGCCACATTTCTAATCAAATGTGAGATGTTTAGTTGGCTCCTGTGTTATAAACTGTCCTAATGAGTGTACGTAAAGTTTGACAGGGCCGAGGGGTCGCTAATTAAAATCTCAATCTTCCCTGCAAATCAACAGCGAACATCTGCGATGCTAAATCTGCAGAAGGCTTTGGTTGCTGCTGATGGCAGCTTATCTAAAGGAACTGATGGTTCGTTTCTAAAATAAACTGCTTCATCCGCCTTTTGTGACTCAGGCTGAATAGTCTTTTTACATAAATCTTACCTTTGCAGCTTTATTTGCAGGTGGCATACATTTCCCTGGTTGTTTCTCCCACCCAAGGGCAAAAATGCACCAATTGAAACACCTTGATCCTGTTGTGAATCATTTTCATCCAAATGATGACAGCTTCTCTGTGAAATTGCCACGACCTGCAGGAACAAGTACTCACTGAGTGGTTTGAGAGGCAGCAAAATGATTCAACTAATGTCTCGACTGCAGTAAATAACAGCACTTTTTGTCTTTACCACTAACAACAAATAGTAAAACAGGAGCTCTGTCTCTGCAGAGCTTTTGCAGACCTGTCAGGAGACAACGCAGATGGTTAGTGCCTGGTAGTGGTCCAACCATTTAAAACATTGCATTACATTCATTTGGGGGATGGGGGATCAGCATCCATAGGAACAATTGCTAGATGTCATCACAAATCTCCCAAACAAACCACTGAGAGGACATATTTGGTTACTCCAATCGCAGGAAAACAGATACAATAACAGGATTTATCATAGTGGTGCTATAATAAATACAACACCTCTGAAGCCTTTAGGTGCTAAAACAAGTGTTCTTTCTGGGATCACTTCTGATGTATTTTTTGGTGCTGGTGCTCGTCTTTTTCAGCCTTTCAACAATAAAAAAAAGGAGCCTTCATTCCACACAGGAGACAATTTTCTAATTTAAGTAGTAACCCACATTTCTTTTTTCCAGTCTCATTCACAGAACATGCAGGAAAAAAAACAGGCAGTCACAGAAGGAGAAAAACGGTGCTTCAGAAAATCCCGAAACAAGGAGATAAATCGAAGTAGGTTAACCATAAAGCCGTCATGCCCTGATTTAGCCTGCTTCCTCCAGAATAGATGACCCAAAACCTCCTCTCCTCTCCCTTTTCTCCCTTTTCCCATGGCCTGTTTGGAGAGAGCTCTTCATGGCTGTAACACACAGCTACATGCCTGCTGAACTGGCAGGATTAGCAAAATAAGCATAAGATAAGGAGGTTCTGCACAGGTGTCAACATGCTCAGCTCCTCCGCCTGCATCAGACGGTGTGGCACTGCAGCTGCATGACAAATTTTGTCTCACCAACTAGCGGGCACAAAATTCTCTAAAATGACAAGGTCAGATCTGACGTGCATGCTACTTTGTGAGCGGATCCGCAAAAGATAATTAAAATCATTATAGATTTTTAAAAATGTGTTTATGCGTTTAAGGCGTTACCTTGAAAACAGCTCAATGAGTCTGGATGCGAGCAAGGCCAGGGCTGATGGAAGAGGATGGGTTTAAAATGAGTCTTTAGAAGAAAAAATACTGATTCTGAAGACATCGCTCGAAGGAATAATTAACAAGACTAAGACTCTACAGCCGTGCAAACAGCTCTGTGAGGCTGTACATCAGCACAGCCGTGCTTTGAGCTAAATGCTAACATCGGCATGCTAACATGCTCACAATGACAAAGCTGATGGACAGGTGTAAGGTTTACTATGTTCATAATCTTTGAGCATGTTAGCATGCTAACATTTGCTTAATGTAACAAAATACAAGGTACACCTGAGACTAACACACCGTTAGCTTTGAAGACATTATGGTCAGAAAACAAAGTATTGGACAAATTGAAATCTCGACCTGATAATAGTCAGAGGACCAAACCGCCCTGATTCTTTGTACAAAATTTCATGGCAATCCACCCAATAGTTACTGAGATATTTTAGTCTGGACCAACCGACAGAAGCAAGCACAGCTGAAAAAAACAGACTGGGACCCGGGATGAAATTTCAGCTTTTAACCTCTGAAGCTTTACTTACGCACAGATGAGAAACTTGAGGTCCGGCTGTGTTTGAACAGTGAAATGAATCCGGTGAATGTCAACACCAGCCTACCCGTTGCGTTATTCTATGAGGACATCCGCTCCAATCTGCCAAGAGACCAACATGACCTTATAGTCTTTGAAATTAACTCTATACTTCGCACAATCCTCAACACAGACCTTTTGTCCAAGCGTAACGCATACGAGTGCGCTCAAGCAATCATGTAATTGTCTCTTTCCTCACTTAGCTTTTACTCAGGGTGATTTTATATTCCTTCATGAATGTTTGAACAGCCTCAAATGGCCAGTTTAGCCCCCTGCCTCATTGCTCGTCTGCCTCAGTCAAAGTTAATGACACTGCAAATCCATGACCCACATATGAATGAGCTAGTTGACAAAAAGCAGCAGACAGACGGACACAAACAGCGGACATAAATCTTTATTTATGCCAGCAAAACTTGCCTATACAAATTCCTTCTGGTTCACAAAACCGGCGACCCAAGCAGGAGGTCCCAGTTCCTAGGAAACTGGAGCAGGTGCAGCAGTGGTCAGGATGCTGGTGTTTGTTTTAAGACTCCTTTGACGTCGTGTCGGGAGCTGTTAATTCAGAGGACAAGCTATTCCCAGGTACAAGTGCCTCAGATGGACCGCTGCTTGATTGGCTGTTCTGTGGGGTACATTTGGTCTATCGGCACGACGGAGGAGATCACGTTTTTCCTCTCATCCTCTTATTGTAATCGTCCCTCTGTGACCCGCCATCAGCAGAAGGCTGTTTATCATCTTTTCTCGATCATTAAATCATGTCACATCATACATCAAAGCTCTCCTTTGCTTCTGTGCTGTTTGTCTTCTCTGCCTCTCTTTGTCCTCTGTTGGGGTAATTTTCATGGCAAAATATTCACTTGCAAATTTTCCAGTGCTCCCTTTGTCCACGTCTGCAATTTGTAACCCTTGCAGTTTCCCTTCCCGTCCTCATGAAAGAATTGTGCAGACATGAATTCATGAAGAGGGCATAATAAGGTGAGCTTATTTCTTTGTCTCAGGCAGACACTGGCAATGCTTATTTATCTTTTTTTGCGTAACAAATCGCTTTGTGTCTCGGCATGGTGCAGATTAGAGAGCTGCAGGTAGAATGCAGCACCAGATTAAAGCGCCTCTGAATTGCAGTGAGTCACATGTCCACAGGCCGAGGCTAGATTGATGGTGCAGGTTAAGAAAACCCACATTGTTCCTTCGCTGTGACAAGGATTTGCATAATACAGCTATGAATGCAAAAAAAAGAGTCTCTCAAAATGAGGCGCTGACATGATTTATCTTGGCAGACCATCAGAGTCATTTTGATCAGATCAGATGGGATTTTTTTTTAGCCACTCGTCGAGACTTGATCACCAGTGACAATTCGGGGCTGATTACACTTCCTTTTGTTGACATCCACATCAAAACACCCAGCGCTGTCCTTATTTCCTCATATTCACCGTGTGCTGCTCCATCAATCAAACCCTGGCTTCCAATAAGTGCTTGGTGCTCCCATTAAGCTCCCACCAGTAATTAAAAGTGCTGCAAGCGAGCAATCAAGAAACGTGACAGTTACCTTGTTTTACAACCTGGTTTGATGTGGCCGATGCAATCATTTATCAAAGCTGATCTTGATACACGCCACACCCCTTCCCTGGTTTTACTCAGTTTTAATTAGCTGAAGCTTGCGTGTTTGCCCGTGCCTTGCATCTGTGTGAGACATGCAACAGGTCGCTGACTGATTTTAACCTGCTGTTTAATCACCGTGAAGGAAAATTCACAGAGAGCAGCGGGTGGGCCAGTTTTCAATTAACAGCCATGTAATGTGGAATGATTAGTTTACATGAGCTCAACAGCATGAGAGGAGGACATGGACAACGACATGGACCAACGGTCTGAGAGAAGTCTGTTTGACATGCAGCCCTGCATGAAAGAAATTTTATTGAGCCCTTCGGGGAAGTTGAGTCATCGTAGCGGCAAAAGTAATTCAGCGAGGATCACCTAAAGTGGAAATTAAGCACAGAGCATGAATACAAAACCAAGAATGAGAAGATGGTAGAATACGAAGATTAAAGGGTCTG
The DNA here is from genome assembly GCA_037975065.1 of Chaetodon trifasciatus. Classification (NCBI taxonomy): domain Eukaryota; kingdom Metazoa; phylum Chordata; class Actinopteri; order Chaetodontiformes; family Chaetodontidae; genus Chaetodon; species Chaetodon trifasciatus. The sequence continues at coordinate 2,706,530 of JBBMOE010000035.1, forward strand.
TTTTTAGTACCAAAGTTCTTTGCAGCAAATAGCATTTCTGTATCGTCATGTCAATATGAGACGGTTAGCTTAGCTTAGCACAAAGACTGAAAAGAATGGAAACAGCTAGCCTGGCTCTGTTCTGAGCTAACCAAACTTCTCCACTCGCGACTATAAATTGTGTGTACTTTGATTATTTTATTCGTACAAAAACCGCGGTATAAAAGCAACATGATGCGGTTTTACGGGGCAGATTTTGACAGCTTTGGTCCGCAACCTTTTTCCCTGTTTCCAGTGTTTATGCTATGCTAGGCTTGCACCTGGGGTATCCTCCATAAAAAAATAAAAAAAAATACCCCACTAAAAACATGCAAGAAGATCACCACCTGACCAATGGTGACGAAGAGAGTTGGGGGCCATAGCTTCACAACCAGCACACAGATGAGAGAAGAGGATTGATCTTCTCATTTAATTCTCAGCAATAAAGCGAATAACTGTGTTTTCAAAAGTGTGAAACTTTTCATGTAATATTGTACCTCTGACATCTTGTCTTGACACAAGGTTAACAAACTGTGAATTGAATAATTGTGACGTTGCAAACATGGAGAAGAAATGGTCCACTAACATTTATGGAGTTAATAGATGTTACTGACACTCCAGATGTCTTTCATGTAAACAATACATATGTGTTTTAATTGTGTGTGCGTGTGTGTGTGTGTGTGTGTGTGTACACGTGAGAAACAATGTGCTTCTTGTTCTTCTTCTTCATCACTGGGCATTCACAGTTTCATTTCATCTATCCGCTGACTAAAGTAAAGGTCAGCTGTGTAGAGAGAAGGATGACGTGAGCTGTTCACTATAACAGCTCACCGGTGTGTGTGTGTGTGTGTGTGTGTGTGTGTCTGTGAGAGAGAATTCAAAACGGATAACCATCAGTGAAAAACATTACATGAATATTTATGTGAAAATGTGCAGTGGCGGTTCGACACGGAGGCCTAGGGATAAATTATGACTTTATTATGATTTTACATGCGAGCGCCAAAAGTGGAACTAATGCGCAGCGTTCTAGGACGGTTGAATCGGAAGCTGGTGTAGTGCTCGAAGCCCGAATTTCGGAATTTATGGTTAAAACCTCGCAAAACAATCCAAGAAATCTGACAGATGATCCCGGATTGAGTACTTGTTTGTCAGAGCTGATGAAAATGGGGAAACCCAACGAAATACACAAAGCGATGGCGGGTAGGCACAACTATGATGTGAATGGACCTGAGTGGGGAGAAATGGAGATTAGTCAAACCAGTCAGAGAGGTAAGGAGAAAAGAGGAAACAACTCTATCGAGACTAGGGCGAAGAAAGGCAGGAGCAGTGGAGGTAGTGAATCAGGAATAGAGGAAAGAAGTCAGGTAGGGAAGGAAGTTAAAAGCATTTTGAGTTTTGGTGAGGAGAAGGGGATTTCTTCTATGAGTTCAGTGAAGCTCACAACAGTGCTAAAAACAACAGATTGGGGATATACATATGGTTAAAGTCCTTAAAGATGGTAACTTGTTGATTGTTTGCAGGAATGCAGAGCAGAGAGAGAGGGCTGGCAGGATTAAAGAAATTGAACAATTTTAAGTGGTAAGTGTGAGTCGTATTGACAGTGGAGGACAATGGGTTAAGGGGGTGATTTGGGGAGTGCCAGTCGGAGTCTCCATGGAGGAAATTAAAGCTAATTTAAAAGGAGGAATTGTGAGAGGTGCTCCAGGTAACCCGAGAAGGGGTGAGGAAAGAAAGTGAGGGCATTATGCTGGATTTTCCTCCCAAGGAAAGTGACTCTAGGCTTCCTGAGCTACGATGTAAGGGAGTACATACCAAAGCCAATGAGATGTTACAACTGCCAAAGATTTAGTCATACTGCCAAAACATGTCAAGGTAGGAGAAGATGTGCCAGATGTGGAGAAGACCATGAATATGGGCAATGTAATCATGAACAGCTAAAATGATGACATTGTGGAGGCAACCACAGTGTGGCATATGGAGGTTGTGTCGTGATGAAAAGGCAAGTGGAAATACAACAGGTTAAAACTCAGAACAAGTGCAGATGTAACAAGTATGCAGAGGCTGCAAAGATACATCAAAGTAATGGTGGATTTAAAGAAACTCGTCACTTTCATAGCCGGAGTAATAAATGCAACAATGGAGGTTAAATCCAAAACTGAAAGAATTGTCAAGGCAGCAACTCATCACTTGGCTCTGAGTGAGATGAGGTGGGAGGATGTGAGGAATGACCTCAGTGTTCAAGCAAGCCAGGATCAGGCATGGGTTGGTTCCTAGCTCTGATCATGGTCCTCCTGGTGCAATGGAATGCAAGAAGTTTGCACGGGCAGGAATTTAAAAAGTATGTGGATCATTTATCCAGTAAACCTGATGTGATTTGTGTGCAGGAAACATGGTTAAAGCCAAGGCTTGAGTTTAGGATGGTTGGATCACATTAGATGTGATAGGAGGGATGGAGGAGATCCTCCTCCTCCTCTGTCTGATCGACTCTCGCCTTGCAGTCTTGTTCTTCGGTCGGCTCCTCTCTGAGGTTCTCCTGCGGGATGTTGGGTTCGGTCCGCTCCTCTCTGGGGTGCTCCTGCTCTGTCTGGGGCTGGGTGGGCTCATCTTGGAGGGAGCTCAGAGATTCAAGCGTGTCTCTCAGGCGACGCACGTCTGGGAAGGTCGGCGCCTGCTCTGTGTGGGGCTGGGCGCCTTTCCTGGGGGAGGGCATCTCATTGGTCCTCTTGGGTTCATCTTGGAGCTCCCTGACACCAACACTTTTTTTCCTTCTTGTTTTTTTTTTTTTTTTTTTTTTTTTTAAATATCTTTATATACAACACTTTTTTATATCTCTATTGACACAAACACTCTTTCCCTGTAAAAAAAAAAAAAAAGAAAAAAAAAATTTCATTAACTTCAAAAGAGAAAACTGACAGAACAACATGAGGAAGACAAAAACCACAGTGAGAACAGTAAATACATACAGGCCAGTTAAAAACAACAATAATTATAATAACAATCATGATAATAATAATAATGGTGCGTGTGTGTGTGTGTGTGTGTGTGTGTGTACTGCAGCAGCTCACAGCTCACAGACCAGCGCTTCACTGCTGGCAATGCCTCTGGCTGCAAACTCTTGGAGAGAGAGTGAAAGCAGCAACAAGAAAGAGCTCCGTGGGGCTCATGAAGCTCATGTTTCATTAATAAGGCATATCATACAGTGTGTGTGTGTGTGTGTGTGTGTGTGTGTGTGTGTGTGTTTGTGTGTGTGTGCATGGGGGGATGCAGGGTCACAGTTGACTTTAATTAGCGTGGGGATGTTTCAAACAAATGTAGGGCAATCACTGAGGAGCGTGGCGTCCGTGTTAGTCTACCTCTAATCAGCAGTGATCAGGGGCAGAGCACACTGGGTGAACCGAGCCCTGTGATAGGCATGAGACGCTGAAGAAGACTGATGAGTCAGTAGCCTGTTTGAAGCATCAGTCATAATTACTAACTGAGTGCTGAATCACAGCCAGACCAACGTCTCCTGGTATTATTTTCCACAGAGGAATGCTGAAACCATCAGCCGCCCTGCCGATCTCCCTCCTCGCCTGTCAGTCACTTCCAATCATCATATGTGTAATAACCTCTGACTCTTGTCTGGTCGTGGGGTAACTGACCTCCCTGGCCACCTGTCTGTCTGCCTGTCCAGCCTGTCTCTCTGCTTGCAGGATTAACTCTTGACAGCTCTAGCCTTTGTTCTGCTGCTAAGAAACATTCACAGCCAGCCGCCTCAGAGATGACAGGGAACAACAAGAGCCTTATTACAACAATAAATATTTAGAGAAATGGACCATCTGTTCTGTACTTACCTGTTAATTAATACATACACCAACATCACAGTCAAATCATATTGTGGTTGGATTATTGCTGAACAGCATGCACTTTGTCAGGAGAATATGCAGAATGTGGCTCGCATTTTCCATATTTGTAAGACACCAACAGGCTGAGCACCCACGGAGACAGCCAGTCAAAAAATGAATGAATATGGATATACTGTGTGATGAATACTAAGGTGTGGTATTCATATATGGAGGCATTTTCTGCTATCCGTTATACTCTTCTACAGCAGTCGCCTACATCACAATAATGCAAACACAATGAAGGTTATTCTGTGACAATCATCACACTGGTGGGATCATCTCTGCAGGATTAAACAGACCTGGATTACGGTGCTATCCTTTAGCTTTGGAGCTGCTAAATTTCAAATCTCATTTTTGAGAAAGTAGCCAGCAGTCGCTTACTTGTTCAACTGTGAGCACTGATAGCACCAGTGCAAACAAGCTGCCAGACACATGAATGATGGTGTTTATAGTCTTCTTCTCTCTTAATAGTGAAGTTGATCAGTGGTCCAATCTCTACCAAGACTTAATAAATCCTTTCGATGGCCCTGACTTAAACGCCCACGTTGCTGCAAAGACAGAAGTATCATATCTTCTTCAAACTACTTATGAAACGTTGAGAGAGAGAGAATAAGATGTCAGTGTTTCCAGTTTTCTGCCTCTCCAAATTCGCTCTTTACGGATGCACTGGACGCACCTCAGCTTCCATCTTGTCATTGTGTGCCTTTGAGATTTTGTTTTATTAAACAAGACTGTCCGCTGTTGTCATTTGTCAGCTCCCTATGACATTTTTATTTTCTCTTCTGCCACATGCAACTCAGGGAGAGGAAACTGGAGTGTAACTGGGATCATGGTGATGGAAAACAAGAATGAGATGGTGAACTTCAACCCCGCCTCTGCGTCATCTGTGAACTACACATGTGACAGCATTACAAATTGCTTTTCGTCTCCATTTCTCTGTTTGTCCACGCTGTGTGTTTACTTTTGTGTGCATTTTAGCTTGATGTCAAAGACAGATTGCTGGGCTGCATTTGTTCCTGTGTGGGTGAAGTAGAAAGGGTAATGGTATGTTGTACTCAAAGCCGAAGAAATAATCCTTTATGTTGCTGTCAGTGTATCAGTGACAGGTCTCTGTGTGTGCATGTGTGTGTTTCAGCAACCTGTGATTACCTGCTATTCTTAGTATGACTATCATTTAATCAGCTCTATTTTTGCAATCAGATTCCCCCGACAGCTGCTTTTGTCGTTATTTGTTTTGATAATAGCTCGCTGCCTCCCTCTAGAAACAGAAAGTGTGAAAATTGCATACTTATAAAAAGAAACACCAAGGAGGGGAGAGCCAATGTGTGTGTGTGTGTGTGTGTGTGTGTGTGTGTGCGCGTGGAGGATTTGAAGAAGGAAATGATAAACATATGTTGGGCTTTTCCTCATAAGACACCACGCATTGTAAGTGTAATTTGTTTTATGGTGGTTTACATTGCTGCCATTTGTGCAAATATGGGATTAGGTTTGGGTTTCATTTCGGTTTTGTCGCTTCTGATAGAGATTATCTTTATGTTTCTTATTGAATCCTGGTTCTGCTTTGTGGCACATTATTTGAGAAATAAAAGGAACAAACAAAAGAAAAAAAAACGGATTAAGGCTGCTATGAACATTCATTTGTCATAGATTAGAGGGTATTTCTTTTTGTAAAAAGTTATAGAAAGGAAAAATATTAGTGCTGTCAAAAATATCGCGTTATTAACACGTTAACGCAAATCAATTATCAGTTTTGATCCCTTAGAAAGGGTTGTTGAAGGGGCTTTTTTGTAACCAAGTATTTATTTTTTTGTCATCTGTTTATTGACAGTGTTAAATTGTGTGAGATTTGATTCATTCAGATGTGAACGACTGCTCAAAGTGAGAATGTTAGTGTGAAATAAAACACTACACGTAGTTGTTTTCAGTAAAAAAAACATTTGCACAAAGCAAGCCTATCCACTTTTCCATGTTGATAAGAGTATTAAAATGATAATTCAAGGGACATTTAGAATAGATAAAAATCTGCGATTAATTTGCGATTAATCGCGAGTTAACTGTGACATTCATAAGATTAATCGCGATTAAATATTTCAATCGATTGACAGCACTAAAAAATATATTTAAAAACATTTCACAGGCGAAGCAAGAGTTGACTTTTATTTTGAAGTAGTTACAGGAAATGCACCGCAAATGCAACTTTCATTAAAAAATACGTCTACAAAATAAGATAACAGTCATTTTTGGGTGTTTCTGAGAGTCAATCAGTTTGAAATGCTGCAGGGAGTAATGGAAACTGAAGGAGCAGCCACAAAGAGAGCTGTTGGATGAAGAGCTGCAGGCATCAGGCTGCACACCTCCAACTTCTCAGCGAGGCAATCAACTCCTGTGACTTTCACTGTGGCCTGCTGTCCGCAGACTCATGCTTGCTCACAGACTGATGAAAAAAGGTCAAATCTTGCCTTCTTTATTAAACTGACAATAATTTCTGCCACTTTGCATTCGCACACTTTAAAGGAGAGGTTGACATTTTGAATAATATGCATATTTTCACTTTTAGAAAAGGACCATTTGTTCCAGCCAAGAAACATTTTTACATTTTGTACATATTAAACAATTCAGGCATATTGTGTTATTTAGTGACCTGTAGAGGAAGCAGATTTTACTGGTCTAACTCAGGCTTGCTGCCTCCAGGCTTGCTGTTTCCCTGTTTCCAATCTTTTCCCCAAGCTAAGCTAACAGTAGCTTCACTTTTAGTGCACACACATGAGAGTGTAATTCATCCTCTCATTTAATTCTCGACAAGAAAGGGCATAAGTGTAGACTTATCTCCCAAAAATGCAAAACGATTCATTCAATGTTGTGCGATAGCTAACAGGCTTCATATTTACTGTACAGACATGGGAATTGTATAAATGTCCTCAGCTAGCCAATACTTGGTCAGGAAGCAAATATTATTTTTCCCAGAATATCAAACATTTTCTTGAACTGATACCCAGAATATCTGTGACAGGACTGAGCACATTACGATTGCTTGTACAAGCGTTTCGCTGGCTCTGAATTTCCTTGATTCCCAACTAAGGACACTTAGTGGTGCCAATTTGTATCAATGCTAGATATTTAGAGTCAATCCTTTGGCTGTTGTTACTCATAGTGGTCGTCTGAGCAGCGTGGTCAGTCACTTTGAAAGCCATGAAGGGATCTTGCTGTCAGAAACTCGCCCCGCGTTACCCTGAGGATCAGTAGCTCTGAGACATGTTTACTGAGTTTTTTTTTACCTATGTCACCACTGCTGCAATGTGCAACAAGAACACCTGACTGTTATATAATATAGATGCAAGTAGATTTTCACCTAAAATCATTTAGAGGCTGAGACACTTCCAGTGTGAGGATGCACAGCTGTAGTGATCAGCTGGCTCGCACCTGTCAAGCAAATGGGTTTAGTTTGATGTTATTCCTCATTGTGATTCTGGTGCCCACCCAAACCACGCTGGAACCTACAGAACACACAGCACAGTTTGACGTTAACTCAAAAGAACCGCATGGATGAGAGATAAAAGAGGAGGAACACAATGTTCAGAACAGCAGCTGATGCTTCCTCCACGACTCTTTTTCCCTCCCCTCTCTCTGTCTCGCTCTTTCTGTGCATCTGTATTGATGTTATGGCTCTCTGTTCACCTGGACCGGGACAGACGGTGCAGAGGCTGTTAGCCGTGACACTTGCTCGGAGGCACCTCGAAAGGTCACGCGACGTAATAATAACAGCAGGGGACATTCTGAATAATGATAGTGGACATTTATTATACAGGAGCACAAGCAAACCCCTGCAGGGTCTGTGCAGGGTCAGCCAGATATGACGCTGGGCCAGATTTCAGAAATAACCACATTTACACCGGGCCTTAATTGTCCCCCTCTGTCGCTTTACTACCTTAGAAAGCTGATGTTATGGCCAAGCTGAGCTGGAGCAGCCAGCGGAAATGAGGCATTATTAAAAGGCAATTTTACTTTCAGCAGCTTCCCCACCTCCTCGGACATTTCTCCATAATAAAATCAGGAGAGGCGAGTGCAGATAGAGCCTCCGTACCATAGCCTTAATCACAAATAATGTCAAAACACGAGCTGGAAAAATGAGGAAAGAAGATAGTCTGTCATTCCCTCGTTTATTTCTCTCAAGCGCAACTCAGAGCCAGGCTGATGCAAGTAAAAGAGACATCGGCATGAAGGCGGTGACAGAAACTGATGGGAAGAGAGGGACAGAAAGAGAGAAGGAGCCAGAGGATTGAGACGCTGAAAGACGAGAGAGAGCGTGAGGGTCTGTGTCTGCAAAGCGGGAGGAAGAAAGGAGGTGATTGAGAGAGGTAGATTGAGCCAGAAAAATGAAATGAGAAGATTAGAGAAGACTGTTCTCCCACACTGGCAAAGTTTCATCAGCTTGAGAGGACTCGCAGTGCTCTGAGTCACAGCAGATGGGCAGCACTGTCAAGTGTTAATAGAGGTATAGCAGCAACTATTGGTGGTGAAACTCTGCCGCTTCATCAACCAGCCGAAGATCCCCTCCTGTCCAAACAGCGGCCATATATAGCTGTTGTTAGCTGGTGTCAAGCAAAGCCAAATTTACACCCAGAAATCAAACATATGCACAAGTAGAGTTGGCCTAAAAAGTAAAAAGTTGATCCAAAAATTAAAATGGTTGCCATTGTTTATGCACTGTAATGTCAAAACATTAGCGAGTGGACCAGTTCCTCAGAACTCCAAAAAAAAGGCCCAAAAAACAAACACTTATTTCAACATCTGTCAGCAGAATAATCCAAGTGCTCTGAGGCCACGCAGCAGAGTCTGAAAGCAATGTTTTCAGACGGTTGAGTATTAATGCTGTGCTTTATATGGTAACAATCCGCTATGTGTTTACACTCTAAAGCATAAGTTTACATGATGCAGCCACAGCTCTGCTCCAACTGTGACTCAATGCAAAACACTTACAATACTCACTTTCAATGAAGAAGAAATCTTTACAGCGGTCTGAGTAAGGATTCAGAGGAGAGGGCGACATGCAGGCAGTTGGCTGTACAGCGGGCTGTAGAGAGGAATGTTGACCCTCATGCCGGTTTTGCAGAAAATGATGCAGAAAATAACTTTTTTTTCCCTGTTTGCTTCAGGTAATATGAACACTTTTGGTTGCACACAGCAGATCATCCACACAGAGAGAACAATGAAAGCACAGCATCTGCCTTGGATGATGTTTTCATGCTCGCTCCTGATTGGGTGCCAAGTCTGTTTTACACTGCTGCTGTTGCAGCTAATAGAACACTGATTAGAAAATTGATTAGTCTGTTTCTATTTATGTAGTGTTTAATCAATTCGTTTCATTTTGGTTTGGCCAAAAACTGCTGTGATCTCCACATCAAATGTGATTTCTGAGCACAACATTTAAATACGCTGTATGAAGTTCAGAGTTTAAGAGCTCTACAATATGCAGTTGTCACATTAGAAATAAATGCGAGTGCAAAATAAATATATTAGCTTACAAATTTACATGATTAGCAGTTTTCTGCCGGGACTTCTCTCTTGCCTTGTTTGCAGCAGCAGCGTTGCTTTTTGCTGTAATGATCGTTTAATATTCTTCACCGTTCTCCATTATAACAACTTGTTCCTCTTGCATGAAGTAGGCGCCAGCGATCGGTCAGTTTGTGCAGGAGAAGAGTCGAATGATGCACCAAACACCACTTTTAATGGGAACATGCACAGAGCTCGGCCAACAGAGAAAGATGATAACCACCATCGTCACTCCCTCTATCTCTGATTGGGGTTTTCAGTTTTGTAGAGGCAGCACATCACAGCAAAGACAGCCCGGCAAGGTCGAACTTGCCTCATAGTTTACCCCCCATGTAGTGTCAGTATAGACGGTATACTGGCTGTTTGGGGTGAGTAAAGACAAACTGCACAAATGGTTGAGCGATCAATTTTGAGTGAATGACACAAGGTGAAAATTTGCTTTGTTTTCTGTATGAACAGACCTAACAAATACAAATCCTGCTGTTTCTTCCAGGAAAAGCACAACCTATTTAGGAAACATTTTGAGACTGTTACACTAAAATGAGCTGAACATGGAAACAGGCCATTGTTCACCTCAGCTAAGAATGAACAGGCACAGCTCATCATAAACTCTGGTGTAAATATGGATTCCTTTGAACTCGAGGGCATTTGTTGTTTCCTAAAAATGTCATTACTTTTTTTCTGAATTTCTGAATTACTCTCCCTCCAGCAGTGCCATTACATGATATTTATAGTGCAGCTGGGTTTTGAGCATCATTCTGGCATTCCTCTGTGCACAGCAGTGTGTGTTTGTGGATGGAGGATGGTGCATTATGCGTGGACGTCACTAAAGTGGCCTTATTTAAGAGCTCCCTGCAATTTGGGCTAAATAAGATATGAATATGTGCACAGATATAGAAAAACAGCAAATGTCATACAGCGATCATACATGCAGGAGGCTTCAGTGTGCAAATCATGACGCAGACTGCAAACACGAAAAGGGCAGAGGCTGTTTTGTAAAGATCTTTTATTGAGGTATGCGGCCAACCAATGAATCTGGAAACATCCAAACACATCACACACACTTAACATTTTGAATTCTCAAGGGTGTGAACATGTGGTGCTACATAAAACTAGGCGCAATGCAAGATAACAAACATGGGTAAAACCTTAAATCCAGTTCTGTCTAACACGTTTTTTTTTCTCCAGGATGGTTGCAGCTGTGCAATTCTCAGTTTTTTTCCATCTCTGATATTTTTTGAAACATCTGACGCACAAAGACGAACCATCAGCCCGAGGAGCTCCACGGTGAAGTGACGTGAAGTTGCAGGTAAAGTGTGACAGCTAGCACTACGAAGGAGATACCTCAACAAAAAGGATTATTCCGATGACACAAAATAAAGTGCTATTCTCGTTATTACATGAAGACAAGCTTATTTCTCACAGTCTCTAAAGGCTTTCACATATATTGAAATGTCGACTAAAGAGAGGTCATAATAGCTAGATCTCTACGCTCTGAAAGAAGACATGAGTTAAATTATTTCTGAATTTGCAGTGCCATCGATCTGCTTCCTGTGCAGACTCCTACATTGTCCTCATGCGTGCATCCTCTCTCTGGAGCAAGGTCTCCTTTTAAAGAAACGCATCAAAGTTGTTGAATAAGTAGTGGACGAACGAATCGATGGAACCATCAAATGTGCACCGACACAGAAAAAAATAAAACCTTCACTTTATGTCATAACTGACCAGTCTCGTCAATAAAGCGAGGACAAGGGAGGCCAAACAGGGAGCAGAAGACGGAGGTGACAGGCTGACATTTGATCAATGATGACTCGCGCACCCATGGGTACAACACTACCTGCATTCACACACTGAGTCATGACGGTTCAGCGCTGATGTCACTCCTCTCACTGCACCTCCTCCTCCCTCTGTTTTCCTGTGTCCTCCTCCGAGCTGTCAGTGAAACTCAGACTCCTTGTCACGGTCAAAAATATCCCCGTTGTGCTGTTGTTTTTCTGGCAGACTGGCTGCGGTTTATTTCCCGCTGTTCCAGCTTCTAGTCATGTTAAAATGCTGTGCAACACTTACAACACCCTCTGCGGCTCTTCAGCAGGTCTGTGGAGAAACCGACCCTTTTATGCCAGCTGAACTCCTTTATGTGGGAGCAGGGGAACAGCTCCTGCTTCTTGTCACTGATACACTTGAGATTCTGACACTTCTTCTTGCCGAGGACCATCCTACATCCTTGACAGACTTGCAAGTTTCACGCCCCCTCCTTTTGATTTCTCCTGCATCGTCTTTGCTTAGAAAAGCAAGACAACAAAATAACCAAAGTCATCAACAAGATACACTAAAACAAAATGAATTCCTGGAAGTTTAAGTTCCTGTTTTGTAGAGAGCTGAAAAGGTTGTTTTGCAAAATGTGCTGAGTTGATCTTGATCTGCTAATTAAAAGATGTCGAGCCGTATTTCCATTGTTGTTTTATACTGAAAAAGTCTGGGGAAGAAAAGTTTCCTGTGAAAACACCCCCAGAGCCTCCAATTTTCCTTTGAAACTCTTCTCATTTCTCAAGTAGACGAGCGCAGTTAGAACTCAGCCCGACACTGCTGAGGATTTTCAGATCGAGCGCGCTCCTTTCATCTGATTCTCCGGTCTGCCTGAGTGGCAGTAGCTCTCTCTGGCTGGCAGTGGTTGTCCTTGGCGAGTGCCTCGTGTCACGTACCAGTCTACATGACGCTGATATCAGACAGCAGACCAGAGACCCTGACATGAGCAGATAGGGATGAGAAATACGGAGTGGGTAGAAACAAGAAAAGGACACTGACAGAAGCATCATGTTCCCATTACAGGACTCAGCCTCCTCCCACGTTGGTAGACATCTTTTTGATGAGGGAAAACTAAATGTGAACTGGCATCCAGCAAGCATATTTAAAGCATTTTTGACTTGTGCACCCTTTTTTTTTTTTAACTATACACTGATTTTTGTATTGCAACGATAAACCTACAGCAGTTCCCTTCTAAGAGCAGGAGTACTCCATAACTGAACGCTCTGTTAAAGACTCTTTTAAATACAGTAAACCAGTTCAAGTGGAAACCATGTGTTCATCGAGGGCGGCGGTTCCCGCTCTTTGTAGAAATGTTGTCCAGTTTATCTGCATTTGGTTTGAGTCAGTCAGGGCTGGTTGTGGAGGCTGCGGCTGACGTTGTGCCGAGGGGAGGATGGGGGAGGGAGGGGGGGTGTTGATAGTTTGAAGATGGGCGCGCCCCAGGGGGGAAGCGGAAGTGGTAAGACGGTGATGTGAGCACAGAGGCTCAGATCTCCTCTATGGAGTCAGCCGGGACCAGGCCTCTCTTCTTCCCGCTGCTCAGCTTCAGAAACACCTCGCCGTCTTCGAGCTTCCCCACACAGATCTAAAAGGACAAAAGGGACACTGAGCTGCTCTGTTTGTGTAAAGGAACACATTCTGGAGCGTAGGACCAGATTTACCTGTCAAAACTTAATTTAAGGAATTCGACTCATAATAAATCTTCAAGCACACAGAAGGGCATTCAGGTAATTGCAAACACGTATAGTGTTATCTTTCTCTTGATATGTGGATGTGAGTGAACAGGCTGACAGTGAATGCCTGCAGAAATGTCATTTATGCTCGTTTTGGGTGTTTGTTTTGGGTGTGTGGGACATATATTATTATCATATTTTATGGCTGAAAGTCTGTAAAAACTGGAAATGATGATCCCTATAGTGTCGACACACGGAAACAAAGATCATTTTGGTGCCAATCCTTTGAACACGCCCTGACCAGGATGTATCCTGCCTCTCACCCAGTGTGAGCTGGGATGAGCTCCAGCCTCCTGCCACTCTGCACAGGATAAAGTGGGAACCACAAATAGATCGATGGAATCTCATCATCCCAAAGTGTCAGTGTAGTTCAACGTAAATGAGTAAAATGGAAAAGAAACAGTACGATAGCATCAGCGTACCTGGGATTCCCTCACGGCCATGTGCCCTCTCTCTCGGTTGCCGGGAAGACCCTGAATGACCCTCCAAACTCTCTCCCCTGGCCGAACCCTCTGCACAAAGTTGGCAGGGAAGAAGCCGACTCTGTCGCCGCTCTTGCCCTGAAAAGCACAGAACAAAGAGGCGTTTTTGTCGCTGTCAGCTTCTCCTTTCTGAATAGTAATGGGAAATTAGAAACAAAATGAGACAGACGGCAACGCACTTCCTCACATTTCTGTCTGTGCCGTGAATCACTGTGGCTGCAGACGCAAGCGTACAAACAACAGAGGAAGACGACACACTGGAATTACTCTAATTAAGGTAATATTTGTTTCCAAATCCAAACAAGAAATTGCTTCACCTCAATGTCAGATTTGTTTCATGTGTGCTTAATGGCCCCTTGTTTGCTGGAAAAAACAGATGATGTTTGATTGAACCGTATTATGCAGCATATTTCACTGTGTACTACCTTCTACCTCAGGTTTTTAGGTGTTTATTGAAGTGATTCACAAGCTATACATTAGTCATCAGCAGATGATTCACAAATTATACATAATTTAAAGGTTCTTTTGAACATCAGTGTTGATTTAAAGTGTTTTTCGACTGCTGCTACGTAAAAGAAGCGGATGTTTCTACCTTGACATCACTCAATGGTTTATGGACTATCGATTTAAAGCCTTGAATGTGACATTTTGGCTGTCGCCATCTTGGTTTTTGTGGAGCCAGAAGTGACGATATGGACGAGAAAGAGACGCAAGGAGCTATACTAGCACTGGCTAGCTAGCTTGGTTAGCTGGGTGCATCCGTAATTGTCATTAGGGTCATTTTCCCATAGACTTCTATACAATCAGACTTCTTTTTGCAACCCCTTGCTGGCCATTAGAAAGAAAGCAGGTTTCAGGCACCTCTGCATGGCATCACCTTTCAGACCTGAAGGTTTAACTGCTTTTATACAGTCTATGGCTACATAAATACTGGTCCACTGAAGTCAAGCAGAGTCTGCTCTTCAGTTAAGTCTGTGTGCATCTTCCTTTTTTTGTGACTGAAACACACTCTCTCTCTCACACACCCTCAGATGCGCATTTATTTCCATTGGGAGCGAGTGAAGCTCATTACAGACTCAATAAAGACCTCTTTCAGGTTGCAAGACTAGTCAAGTTCATTACGTTAAACTCTTGGTAATTTTCAGAGAAAATGATGTTCTATTTCTGTCTGTGGCTGCCTGCATGTTTATGACAGGCAAAATGGAGCAGGTGTTATGCATTAAAGGCTTGATTTGAAGACTTGAATTAACATAGGTGCACAATAAATTCATTCACACATATTTCTGTACACTCAAATACACAGAACCATACAAGAAGACAGGCACGCGCAGTCTAGCACACACAAACACACACATGATGTTTGCAAGTGATTTATTACCCACCTTCCACCACTCTTCATTAGAGTCGTCAGTGACCTGCACCCGATCACCGGGACTAGAGGAGATAACAGAAGAGGGAAGATGAAAAAGGAGGGATGAAAGGGGAGGTGATTGAGGTATAAAGAAAAGGGGATGGCGGGAGGGGGCAGGAGAGATGAAGCAAGAAAGGAAGAAAAGAGTTGAGTACCAAAGAACATTATCAAAGTGCCACAGAAAGCTGTCGTACCCACAGTTACAACGCTGAGGAGGTTAAATGTGAATGAGCCTTTGTGTCCCTCTGCAGATGTGACAGAGCAGCTGACACCGAAGTCATGAGGTCTGCGTGAAGTACGACTCTGCGGCGCCTTCTGCAGTGGTGCAGGCTGGACCTGATCCGCACACACACACACACACACACACACACATACACACATAGTGTACCCTCTGTCCCAGATACACAGGGAGAAACTGCTGTCCCAATTGCACTTCTGTACGTTGTCTCCTGGGTGTCTGTTCTCACTACTGCCCTATATGATCATCACTCAGAAACACACAACACACACACACATAGAGTAAGTTTGCACACAGTTATATAAACTCACCAACTAGGGTGGGACCCATATATCTCAACTGATACTGGCCATCTCTTGAATATGAAAACAATTATTCTGCTCGCTGAGGTTTCTCCCTGAAGCACAGCTACTTGAAATCTAAATGACAAACTGGCTGATGCCTTTTTTAGGTCCCTGCACGCAGTTTGAAGGCATATGTTGAACAGTGGGATTAGCCTAGTTTAACTGATGTCTTTGGGAACAGCAGCTTTGCTCAGAGTCAGAAAAATACACCTTTATAATCCTCCAGTAAGTTTAAACAGCAAAACAAACCCTCGCTCTAAAGCGCCTCTGAACTCCTGTCTCACAGCAGATATTTTGGCTTGTCATGGCAGGAAAAGCACAGGTGAAGCTAATTTCTTTAACGATGGCTCTGTTCCATGACGGTGAGCCAGCATGCACAATACCAGGATCCTGGAACGAGCTCACCTGCATGGAGTACAGTCATCAATTACACCTGTGTTTTTTCTGCTATGACAAGCCAAAATGTTTGGTGTAAAAAAGGTCTGTTAAAGCAAACTTTATCACTCATATTAGCACACGGACCGTGTCTGAAATCACTCCACGTTCACTCTTTCACTGCTCTCAATACAACAGACATTCAACTGTTTGCTGTTTGTTGATTTTATTTTGCATCTTCATGGACGTGTGCTCCTGCCCGACTGTTAAACTTGGCATCTATAAAATGTGACGCATTGCATTGTGGAATTATTAGCAGAAAGCTTTTTTTTGTTGCACTGTGGGTATTTTTTGTGCCACGCTATACATATAATGGCAGAGAGTAAATGTAATGCACTTTAGAGCAGATAAAGGGTGATTTCAGATGTGGGTGACTTTAATTACCAGCATAGGTGGTGACTGCCAGAATAAGTGAAAACACCTGTGTGGGTGTGCAGGGCTTTTAAACAATAAAAGTGCTCATATTTCCTGTAAATCTGTTAATTCTGCATGTTGAATGAACGCATCCAGAGTTTTTCCTACTGTCGAACACCCTGTGATCGTCCAAATTACAAATTAGATATTTTATTTTTTTCAAACGACACTCCGAAATCAGTAGTTTTTGTTCTCTGCAGTCCAAAAGCACATAGGTGCATAATGCTTTCATTACTTCTCATATATTGTGCAGTCACACACACAGAGCGACAGCACAGATGGCTATTAACAGTCCCATGGATCTTCCACCTTTGTGAAGGCTGTTCCCGAACCATCCATACACACACCTTCGCACACACACCTTGCCCTCATTTCACTGCTCTATCCTTCCTTTCTTCTCTTTCCTCATCCTCCTCCATCTTATAGAGCTTTTACTTCTATATTTACGCTTTTCTTTCTCCCATCCTCTCTTTCTCTCTCTATGCATGATAATCTTCAGCTCTCTGCCATCTTTCCTTACGCTCTTTCATCTCTCAGTTGTTCAGTGTCTTTATCCTCTCCCCTGCTGGGAACACAGCTCAGTTGCTACAAGGGGACAGTGATAGGCTACGGGTTTATAATTAGTCGTCCTTAAGGGCGCCCAGGCACTGTCCTCTGCAGATGGTGGGGACATTTTCATCCTGCAGGAACAACCGGGGCAAAACACAGGGAGAGACAGGAACACAGACAAAGCAAACGCACTCATCCACACAATAGGCAGGACACACTACCATGCACGTGCACACACACGTCTGCATGTAGGCCGTCTGCTTGGCTCTTACTCACTGTAGTTCCAGGTCATTCTGTTCCTGAGGCAGAAACTTGTAGAGCGCTACATAGGTGTGGATGGAGTGAACTTCAATGCGCTTGGGCACCTGGACACGGGGTTGAGACAGAAATACACACTTGAGGAGGAAAGCATCAAGGGTTGACAGTCTGCATAGGGGGATTAAAAGGGGGCGGCACCTTCACACTGCTCTCCTCTGCAGGAGCTTGGCCGCCGCTCTCGTCTTCCTCCTTCTCGATCTCGTTGTCGGTGACGGCGGAGTCTGGAGGTGGTGAGACGTTGTTTTTAGAAGGTGCCACGAAAGCATGCACCCACACATATGCAATCAGGCATGAAATTTTTCCCAGCCAGACACAGTAAATCTCTCTCACGCAGACATGCACAGGTAAACACGACTGCACAGGCACACGTAGGCATGGACATACAGCACATATGTGTGTCCACATAGACACAGACACGCAGCAGTGATTACCCCCTGTCTCCTGAGTTATCTCTTCCTCCATGCTGCACTGTCTCTGCTGACTCTCCTCACCTCCCTCCCCCTTATCAAAGAAGGAAATAGAGAGGAGAAAATAAACTGTTAGCGCGAGGATGTCAAAGACGATGCATTTTACAGCCGGAGTCAAACACTGCTTTGAATTATTCATGCTGCACGGATCAGTAGTTCTCAGTGTTGTAAAAGAACCTGCACACATGACCTACATACTTCTGCATGAAAAATATTTGGGGGGTTTAGGGAGATTTTCACGCTGTTTGTGGGCACAGTCCGCATTTAATGGGAAGGAGACAGAGACTGGTATCATCCATTATGCTCCTCATAGATGATATGCTGGTGCTCAATTGTAAAACCTCTCCATATGCCCAGTTGGATTTAAGTGGGGGACTTCTGAAGGAAAAGGAAACTTTTCATAAGCTTTAAAACGAATTTTCAAGCAGACGTTTGACATTTTCAGAAATGTACTCATTGGCTTTCCGGCAGAGTTCGGCGATACCATGCTATGATATTAGGTTAGCAGCCGGTTAGCTTAGCCGAGCACAAAGACTGGAAATATGAACATATTCCCACATAAATAATGCAACTTGTCTTGTCTGTCTACATATCAAACAACATGTAAATCAGTGAGCTGTACAGGGGCTGGTAGGTGGATTTTGTTACCTTCAGACACAGCCAGGCTAGCTGTTTCCCCCTGTTTCCAGTCTTTGTGCTAAGCTAAGCTAACTGTCTCTTGGCTGTAGCTTCATATTTACTGTACAGACATTAAAGTGGTGTGGATCTTCTTATCTAACTCTCTTAATTTCTAGCAATCTTTAATGTTTTCCAACCAATTCTAATGTATTTGTAGGTGATTTGTAAATTGCTTACAAGATATAGTAAACTATGAACTAAGGGCTCATTGTGCACTGTTACAAATCACTGCAGTATCTATGGTGTCAGTACTTCACCAGGAAGATGACCAACAGACCAACACTGTTCAAACTTTGTGGTTTTCTTAATCACAGGGTCCAACTGTCCTCTACCCCCGACCACTGGGTGATGATGTCATACCAGGCTGCGTGTTGGTGACTCTGACAAACTGCCAAAACTGGAGCGGCTCATCTGTGCCAAGGACGTCCCGTAGCGCAAGGCGGCGTACACGGGGTCCACACGCATCCGCGCCGCCTCTGAAACCACACACACACACACACACACACTCATAAAACTCATGCACGCACACGCTTCTGTTCACTTTCTTTACAAACGCACATGTAAATTATTCACGCAAAGACACAGCTCTGCACACGCACACTACAGTTACACTGAGATTACACGGGGCATCATTATTACTGTGCCCGTGCCAATCTGGAGGAACCACAGGGTCTAAATTTAACTGTAGTAACACTGTCAGTCCCGGACCAAAGTGACCCACTTTAGGTCTGAGAGAGGACAGCAGCCAAAAGTTAAGAGAACATCAAGACATTCCAATAAAACTACGCGCTTTGATTTATTTATACATTTACTTATTGGCAGGAGATGTGTCTTAGTCTTAATATATCTGCAGCTGCAGTCGAGAAGAAAGGGAATAAGAGATGAGATTTAAAATGTGGAAATCCTCAGAAAGCCTTCATTGCTACATTTGCAGCACGATGGCGGTGCTCGGCGGTATCACAGTACTTCAGAAGTTAGGAATTAGATTTCCTGCTCCTTTCTCCATCCGGCTCGACACGAGTCGAATGGAGGCTGGAATGAATTTTCTGCAGGGCTGTGTGTGTGCATGTGTGTGCAGGATGAAGTCGTAATGCTTTCATACTGAAGTCGGAGCCTCCGTGCGCTCGTCAGATGGATGAAAATTTAAACAGGAATGTCTTTAGTGCGACCCGTCCGAGTGTTTAGGGACGATAAAGCTCATTTGTGCTGACTGGAAAGCAGCGCTCAGAGACTCCACGCTCATCTCCTCTACACAAATAATGATTTCTCTGACCTTCAGCTTTCTTTTCAGTGCAGAGGGATGAATTCTACACATAATGTGGCTTCATACCTGTCTTCATCCGTTTATCAACCCCACCTTGTGACTTGAGCTTATTCTGACAAACTGTAAGCTAAAGCATACAAGAGCAACCGCAGTTTGATCAGTGATTAGTGAAGACGGAGTCTTCTTTCCTAGACTAGCCTAAAAAAGCCTGAATCAAAACCTTGTAGTCCTTGTATACATAATATCAATCTTTTTGCTAGTTGTTAGAAAGCTAATCAGATTTTAATTGTCATTGCAAGATTTGAGCTTAGGTTGTTAAGTGTTAAATGTACTCTCCATAGTCTAATCGCTGCACTCCAGCAGCGATTAGACTCTCAGCCTCATAAATGAGGTCTAATATGAGACAATAAACCGATCTGCCAAAAGGCAGTTGACGGGAAATTGCAGGGTTTGTAAATGAATCCATCATAAAAATTGTCATCTAATATTAATATGCATAAACATGAGCTCAGGATTTCACCATGCCTTTTGTTAGCAATAATTATGAGGACACTTTGTAATGTGTGATTGGGAGTTTGGCAGGTTGCAGTCTCAGCTGGCCCTGGCAGAGTCCCAGGCATCATGGTGCTGAGCTCGGGGTGATGATGGAGCTGTAGGTTAATTGTACCCTGATTCATGGATAGTACAAGGAAGTGACAGCATGAGGTGATAACCCTGATTCAGCGAGGCATACCGTACATGAGATGAAGGAGTCTCACCTACACAGAGGATGAAGGTATGGCAAAGAAAAAACAAGCTCCCATTCAGAGGCGATGGTGAAAGGAAGAACAAATTCAGGTGCTTTTAGGGCAGTGAGGCTAAAAACAGTCTGTGCTTGTACCACAGCGTTTTAGCCTTCAGCAGGTTTACTTGACAAAGAGACAATAAAGTGACATGGAAATATCAGATTTCTTTGCTTACACATGTACAGCAAGTAAAAATGTGATTTGTATTCAAATTCTTCTGGGTGAAATACAGTATAGGTAGATGCTATGATACGGAGAGCTAGCTATGAGAAAATAGGCAGCATTGAAATGTTTATGAAGCTGTAAACATGCAAGCTGCAGTCTAAGGCATACCCTGCATCAGTCCAAAGATACACAGTACAAATCACAGAGATATAAAAACATGAACATCAGAACTTACAGGATAAATATTCTTCACATACTTTCAGGGTGCAGAACGTCCACCAGCCTCCAAGAGAAGCTGAATTTGTTCTTCCTCTTTCTATTTTTCCACTTCATGCTCCTCGGTTGTCAGGTGAGATGGAGACAGTTTTATTACAGTACACGCACAAGCACGACACCAAATCTAAAAATTAACCAAAAGGCTAGACAAGAGCAATGTCACGAAACAAAAGCACACGGGACACATGCATAACAATGCACACGTGCACTCACTCACAAACACACACGCACGCACGCACCCTCAGGCACGCTCACCTTGGCTTGGTTGAACTTCCTTGACGACAGACAATTGGTCATTGACGAGCATCGGCGAGCTGAAGTTTCGCTTGAACGCTCCAGACTAATGGAGGAGAGCAGAAAGCAGAGTCTTTTTCAGTTTCCATTACTTCCTGTTTATGGGCTGAGCTGATGGGGAAACTGGCTCCATGTGCTGATTTTAGGACATTAATGGAGTCATTTGAAAATCAGTGAACCGGAAACGCACTGACAGGCATGTGAGCCCGCACAGAGTGGCGCACATGCTGCAGTAAAGCTCGTTCAATTCACAAACTAAAGCAGCGTTCCCTGTCTTTGCTGCTAATTATGAACAATGAATTCCCTCATTCGCTTACTTGCGTGCACATGGCTTCCACACAGGCGCAGACATGTGATGCTGCGTATGTCCACACGTCTGCAATTTCACACTGAATTAAGCACAGTCAGTGTTTCAGCTGAGATATCGGTTTATCTTTGCTTTGACTTGCAAATGAGCGACTCACTGTGGCATATTATGATGAAGAGAGAAACAATGTGCATCAAAGGTAGGAAGTGATTCCTCGGTCTCTCTGAAGATGCTGAGGTTCTGCTCGGATGATATTTTACTTTTCATTGCCCTCATCATTCCCCGAACTCTCCTTCTCTTTGTCTTTGTGCTCCTCTTTCAAATTGCGCTGAGCCATCTCGAACACACAGTGCTCTTAAAATTTTCCAAGTGGCTCTCAGAAGGTCTCATCCCTTGCTGCATGCTAATGTCCTCTGCCCTACGCTAGAGGGTAAACACAAAATCTCTGGCTGAAATCACTCCCAATTTACTGCCTGGTGCACCACACTCCCTTTCTACCACTGTCCTTCACGCAGTGTCCAAATACAAAATGTGAAAAATCCCACAGTGGAATACGCAGTGTGTTGTCTGCAGTGTTTTACTTTTCGCTATAAATTCCACACTGCAAATTGATCCCAAGGTCGGAAATCTTAAATTTCTCTCTCTACTGATTATCTGAGTGTTAATAATTATGATTTGGCAAGCATGATGATTTTAGATGCAGCTAAAAAATCAAGTTGGGTTATAAATGTGGATATTCTAATGCTTTTGGCCCCGGAGGAAAGGTGATGTGATTAATGGCTTTGTTTCAGCCACAGCAGCACTTCACATCTCTTACAGAGTGGAAACAGTGTTATGCTCTTTAGCATATGCATCTGTGAGGCAGTGTGTGTGTGTGTGTGTGTGTGTGTGTTGATGTAATGGATGGCACAGTGATGAAACGTTAAAAAATATGAAGCAATGTGTTCAGATAACTGCACGACACGCTGCTGTCCTTGACTTACGTCAAACAATAATGATAGCATGCTCTATTTTCACACTCAGCTGCATGAAACTTAACGGTACTGGTAAAATCAGTGTGATCCAGTCGTCCAACCAGTCCAGGTTTATGGTAAAATTACCATGGTAACAGTGTTTCTGTGCAGGTTATTCAAATCATGATTGCAGTCCAAACTGTTATTGTTGCTGGTGTTTTTATAATGGGCCTATTAAAAATGTCTGGGTAGAGTCAGACAAATGGGAGGTCAGACTTGAGGAAGAGAAGCGACAGTGTCTCAAAACGGGATATGTCTTCCTCTTCAGTCGAGATAAGTATTATGACTATTTTTTCCCTTATTTTGATATCTAAGAGGTTTTTTTGTGGCAAAATTTAAGCATCCAGCAGCAGGTTAGCTTAGCTCAGCACAGACTGGAAACAGTGGGAAACTGCTAGCCTGCTAACCTGCTAATATCTTGTTTGTTTAACGGTTGAATTTGTTGTTTTTTAGGCAACCAGCCCAGAAAGTAACCCAGACAGAATCCAGCACATAAGCTCCCCTAAAATGGTTAATTTGTCTTCAGTTTTTGCTCAGATTAAGCAAACAAGGTTAGAGATGCCAATAGGCAGATTCTGTTACTTTAGGACGGAGCCAGACTGGCTGTTTCCTCCTGTGTTTGTGCTAAACTAAGCTAACTGACTGGTGGCTGTGAAGCAGTTCCTTTAAGGATATTTCTCCTTTTATATGGGCCAGAAGGTTTTCCTAATAATAATAATTAAAAAAGACAGATTACAGATAAAATGGGAAGCAAACTAAGAGAGTCAGTCAGTGGCTTTGTGGAGGAAAACTACCAATGTCATACATAAGGGCATCAAATTCTGCGAGTGTGTTCGCACCTTCCCGTGACACGGCTGCTGCGACAGTTCTGAAGTGCACCACAGGTGAGCGGCCATCTTGCATGTTTTACACCGCAGAGCCTGTTTGGAGTTTCCTGCAGAGAGGGACAGAGAGGCGAGAATGAGAGGAGAGGACGCAGACGTGGCGGCAGCCACGAGAAGAAATACCCAGCGGGCTGCAGAGAGGAGGAGCTAACAAACCAAAGTGGCCTTCAGCTCATATGAGCAGGTTTCTCTCTGCTCAGGTGGAGAGTGTAATCAAGAGCTGTCCCAGGTTTGTCAAGCTGGCTGTTTGCAGAGCTGCAGCTTCATAATCAACAGCTCCTCTTCCAAAACAGCCCGCAGAGATTGGAAACCAGCTGGAGATGTTTCAATCATTATCGATATGGCATTGAGTCATCTTGCTTTTTCATCTTTGTTTTCAAGTGCATCAGTGATAAAAATCCTCCGTGTATTGAAATGTTTTCCCCTGGTTTGTTAGGTTATGGAAAATCCTCTGGTGACTGTTGTTTTTAACCATTTCGCTTAAAGCTGAGTCTCTTTTTATCTTACAGACCAAAGAGAAAAAAGATTTCTGGATTTGTTTCAGATGGGGATCACATCGACAGGTCTGTTATGAGCAGAAACAACAATCAAACAAATTGGATGGCTTGATGAAAACACATTTACTTTCACTTTGAAGAGGGAAAATTGATTTTACTTCATCATCTTAACAAGGAGACAGAGGCTGGACCGTGGACTGCAGAGGAGTACGACTACAAGGAGGCGATGCATCATATAAATAAACCTACAATGCATGCAAAAAACACAGTGGCAAAAGCAGAGGAGGCTGGAGTCTGTAATTGATCATAGTGACAGGAGGTAGATTTAGCAGAAATGCTAGCAGTGGCTTGTAGTTCATGCAAGCGGCAAATTAGGGATAGAAGCACTCACACATCTGTGCCACAGCAATCCCTATTAATCTAATGGTTTCTTCACAGCTACAAACACTGAGAGAGCCGCATTGAAGACATCAAGGCCTCTTTTGAATCTGATAGTAAGACCATTTCTTCATCTGCTTCAAGGATTTTTTTAATCGAGTGACTCTATTACAGCGTGCTACCATGGCTTCACAGGAATTAGATGGATGTAAAACATATAAAATATTATCTGTATATAACTATTTTAAATGCACAACTGGTGATGTTCGCTGCATAAAATGCTCTTCAGTTTGCACTGGAAGGGATGCCACATAAGCAAAGATGGGGAGGCCAGAAAAACTGTGAAGCCTGCAGCTAAAAAAAAAAAGCAAAGAGCATCCAGAGAGGAGATTGAACACCTTACCCACTATCATGTGCTTGCAGTGCTGGCAGTTGGTGGGCTTGCGAAAGACATGGTCCTGGAAAGAGTGGGTAATCTGAGGTCTGGAGGGCTTGGTGGGCAGTGATGGGGAAAGGCTGAGAGAAGGGGAGTGGGAGGAGATGGAGGGGTTGGGGCTGAGAGATGGTGAAATGGACGGTGAGCGGTCGCCGACGAGAGGGGAGCCAGGCAGCAGTGGAGGAGACGGAGGCGGAGGGTCGGTAATGAAATCCGGGGGGAGGCGAGCGTCGCTGTAGGACCTTTGGAAGAAGTTCTCCACGCTTTTGCTGCGCATGATGGTCTTGAAGGACAGCGAGCGTTTTAGTCTCTGGAGCTGCACACACACATTGACAGAGGCACAGGGAAAGAGGTTACACCACGAATAAACACAAGATAAAGCAAGAATGCTGCGCCACATTAGGGAGCAATAACAAATGTCCAATACGCCCTCAGGACAGCGCAGGCAATATCCCGGCATCCATAAACACAACACTCTGCTCTGACCATGCTCTGTAGACCACGAGGAAAGAGGGTGACTCATGAAATGCAATATCACCTCATAAGGAAACAACACATTAATGGCGAAGCTATCTGTATGTTCCCTTCGTGAGACTAAGCATATCCTTCGCACTGTCACATTTAACAGGGTAGCTTGTGCATTTGGCTCATGGTTAAACAAGATAAGCTTTCTCTCTTTGAGAACACCCACGGCCATACATTGAGGACTGCCGTGAATAAATGGTGTTTCCTTGGTAGTGGCGGCTGGGGGGCTACTTCGACTGAAACAAGACAGTTTACACAGCATTATCATTTACCAACAGCCTACCTCCAGGGCTCTTAATCTGACGGAGTCTGCTCATTGGACCAATTGATCCTGCCACAGATATTCACTAAACATACAGGGATGATGGATCCCTCCTCACAGGGCCAAACTCGCATCCCCACAACATGGAACAGTTGCACATACCCTCTCTCGTGTATTGACATAACCAGTCGAGCCTGTTTCTAGAAAGCTGTATTGACCAAACGGTCTTATAGAATTGATGGATGCCGCGTTTCAAAAGCTCAACAGACGACAAAACATAACGTCAGTGGCTGTCACGTCTGTAAGCTCTGTCCTCTGCAGCCATCCAGCATTGATTGCCTAGATAAATGCATGTTTCCTGACATTTCCCTCCGGCTACGTGTACAGATGATGATGCTAGTTTCCCGGGGGATAGGCGGCCATTTGTTACCCTGACATGCAGTGGCAGCGGGAGAACAGTGTGAGGGTGTGGTTGTGTCACAGGGGAAGAATGCATCAACACAGACAGACAAGCAGACAGATAATCAGTAGGCCACAGACACTGTGTGCGCACGCTCTGTCTGTCTGCCTGTCTGCGCTCGCTCTGCTCACTGCCAAACATAATCACTTTACAGGGACATGCTGTTTACAGCTCTGCGCGTCTGGGAATAAGATATGAAAACAGTTTGTCTATTTGAGCTTGTGTATGTGTGCGTGCAGAGCACGAGAAACAAAAGTCTACATCTGCAAGCGAGTGCAGGTTTGCACAGTCCACATGCTTCCTGTAAAGCTCTATTAGAAATTTCCGTTCATCTAATTACACTGATGAGTACAAGCTAGGGTAGACTAGTACAATTCCTTAAATTGCTCTTATAGCTGTGGATGCACAGAATAGTGTTTTTCTCTCTGTATTGTAGCTTATAAAGGGTTTATACATTGCAACTTGAAAAGTGATGCAAACACGGCGAGAGAGTATTGTCAGTCTGACTCATTTTCTCTCAATTCAAAGCACTACCGACGTTCATTTCTACAGATGGCAGTTAGCATAAAAAGTGATTTCGGTGTTGTTACTTGCAGGGGATGTGCAGCGCTGTGGTGGTTTGGGATAAGTGGACTGGAAGAGATCGTTTAGTAGGTTGTATGGACGTGTTTCGAGACATTTTGCACATATTTAGGCTTCTTGAATTCGTTTGTGTTGTATATTTATTTGATTTGTTTCTGTAATTGAGGCTGATTTACAGCACAATGAACCCCAAAAGCAAGTTTCCCAGTAAGGACCATACAGTATATCATTACTATGATATTACTGAGACTAACCCTGCAAACCCCACCAAGCGTGTTTCAGATGAGGAGGTCCAGCAGCCTCATTTCTTTCTAACTCAACACCACCAGATTTTCAGACTTGTGGTCTTCAGCCCAAACTGACGCCGACTTACAATTTTTCCCACAATCCCCAAACTCCCAAAACTTTGATGTGTGAAATTGCTTCTCCTTTAAGGTGCTCAGCAAAATGAGCATCTGCAATTTTATGACAACTGAGCAAACTGCACCTGCTGAAACACGAGCAAACGATCTACAAGCATTAAATGTTACTACCTAACTTTACTATACATAAGACGTCCTTCTGGTGTGCGTGTGGTATGCATTTTTAAGCATGTTTGCTACGGCTACAATGCTTTGCCGCACATTTCCTGTGCAGCATCACAGTCTTGAGCTGAGCTCTCTCAATCAGAGCAGCAGATGAGTGCCGGCATAACAGCTCCAGCTAGGGCACATGTCTCAATTACAGCTAATCTAATCATCTGTCAGTGTGCGAGCCTAAAAAGCATTCCCGTTAGCTTCCATTTGAATGTTAGCTGAGAGCGTCATACATCTGAGTCAAAGCCAGTGTGATACCACGCTGAAGTCAGGTCATCAGAACACACAGTCTCCATTCATGTGCATGAAATTCTCACATGTATTCCTGCGACAGGTGAGATGTAGATATCGTTGGAGAGTGAACCGAGCTTCACCACAGATGACACCCTGGTTGTGATTAAGATCTGGTCCCATTTGTACTATTCATCCCCTGTAACCTCATGACAATGTCTGTCAAGTGCAGAGGGAACTCCTTCAGTCTTCTTTCATTTACCTACTAAATGTACTTCTGACAAGTATCGAATGAAGCCTTTTAACTGCAGAAAAAATGCTTCTCCCTGGGTTTGGTTTACGTAGCTGATGTTTCTGTTTCAACAAATTATTCATATAATTCACAAATGACGCACAATGCCATGCAAAATGCATTACGTTACCCACATTTACATGCACCTGCACACTCAATATTCTTCAAGCAGCAACAATCACACTGCTGCAGATCTTTACTGAGCTGTGTCAGCCTCCTAAAAGCCCATAATTCACACATCTTCGATCCATATACCGACCCCCAGCCATTCTCACATGTAGCCAATTATGTCCCAAGTCAATACTCCATAGAGGGACAGCAGGGTTTGAGCAGACATAGTTCAATGGTAAAGCTTTTATTTCATCCAAATATATGGCTCTTCCTCCCTCCATCAGAACTTAATGGGGCTGGAAGCAAGGCTGAGATATGTATGGGATGGTCCAACCTGCCCAGAAGCCAAGACTGAACTACAAAGGCTTCGTCCTGCTGGGAGTGCGACCATGAATGCAGCTTGTGGCCATAATGTGCTTTAGTGTGGACTATTAAAAACAGTTCACCTTGTTGAAAACATTTCAAATGGAAAAGCTTCCCCAGTAAGTCCAGCTGTGTCTTCATTCAGAGGCAGTAAAGGTCAAAATATACACTCTCATCTGGAATTTTGTGAAAAGGTGTTGGCGTTGGGGTCTGCACCACTGCATCTTTGCATCTGTCTCAAAACAACCACCAGACAGTCACATCATGGGGAGAGTGGCCAGGTGTGCATATTATGTGTTACAGCTGAGAGATCTGAGCTAATTCTTTTCTCCAATTTCCAGTGCTCTGTGCTCACTCCTGAATTGTGCCTGTCGCCTCTGTGCTGTCATTATCAGAAACATGCAGCAGAAATTGGGGAAAAAAAACACCCACTGCAACAGATATGAGCACACCTCCACTCAGTGCCAAAGCTAGTATTCAACAAGTGTTTGTACGTGACCTAAAAATGCAGTATTTTACTGTCTGTAGCCACTTGAAAATTCTCCCCAGGTTCATGCCCGCCTTTATGGGCTTGCTCTATTAAAAAGTGTGCACAATTAGTTTTTTTTGCCGTGGTGAACGTCACCACATCCGTCCTTGTTCCGAGGGAGGATATTTCAGACTTATGAAGGATAACCGTGCTGTGGAAGACACAGTTTCCTGGCTCAATTCAATTCTAGGTCATCAGCAGAATATATGTGGTTACAGAGGAAATGATCATCCTCAGGTACACAATGTATTTAGGGATATAATTATTTACACCTTCACTGTGTGGTTTTGGGAAGATAATGTAAAACTGAATTAAGGGGACAGGAACAAGCTCTGATTGAACAGACGCGAAAGGACAATCTGAAGGTTTTATTACAGAGGAGCAAAAAATTGCTCAGGGAGAGAGCACAAAATTACACATATTAGAAAATGTGAGTAAAGCGTGCAAACAGCCTTGGTTATCATTACAAGGAGGACACTGAACCAGCGCCATGTCCAAACGTTTCCCGTCTTGGCGAAAGTTATTATGCACGACAGGCTGGCAGATTCCCACTTGAATACGAGATAAGAGGTGCATAATCACAGGCTTGATGCCATCATTCTGTCCCTACAGCACATGCATACACACACACACACAGGACACATGCTCACACACACAGACTCCCCCCCCCTCACTCTGTGATTGTTTAATGGAGGAGAATCTGTGCAAAATAGTAGTTTGGATTACAACTACTTCCCTCGCTGCAGCACAATTCCACGCCCACATTCAGCTAACCCGCCATGCCGCTTTGCCCTGGCAACTCATCACCCACCAATTTTCACTCGGCCAATCACTGTTCACACACAACACCCTAAGCACCACACAATAGCTGTCAGACTCCCTTCGCCCTGTCTGTTTCTGAATGAGCATCGATGGTGACAAACAAATCTCCCAAACGGATACGTCTCTTCCCCTCGTCAGTGGCACACAAATAGATACAGCCAGTTATGGAGTGTCCACTGTGTCGGCGGTTCACACCTTTTCCTGTGGTGTCACATCAATAAACATCACAGCAGTGAAGGTGTTACATTAATTAATGAAGACCTTGGCCCACCTCAGCCTCCCTCCTCGACTCAAATCTGTGACATAGAAAGTGAAGTGATAGTTGATGGAGCGCGGTCGGGATTAACTCAGTGATAAAATTTGTAGTTATTTCCTGTTTTATGTTGAAAGAGCCTCTCCTCATGTGTCGTGTTTTGTTTGACTTCCTGCCTTTGTCTCTTTCCCACCTGGTGATTGCAGATTAGATTCACCTGCCCCTCGTTAATCTTCCCTCTCTCGTGTATTTAATCAGTGTGGGTCTTCCCTCGTTCTGCTTATTCCCTTGTCCTGAATTTATTTCCCGCCTGTGCTTTACCAGCTTGGTAATCAGTATTTATCAGCATGATACAAGAGTATCAAGATATGACTGCCAGATAGAGCAGAAAAACCATCTTTTGTTACTGCTAAAGCTATTTTGCTCTGGATTGAGCTACCGTGACTCCACACACTGAGTTCAAGTGTTAGAATGAAGCAGAGTGAAATATCTCCTTGACAAAACAGCTGAACCTGGCCACAAACTGTATGGTGTGTGATTACTTGTTACAAGTTCTCATTTTCACACTGTAGGCAATGCCAGTCACCTCTTATCACTCTGCCGGCTGTGTGTGTGCTTAAGTGCTCACATTGAGAGAAGATTGGATGTGAAGCATCCAAAGGGGACACGTGGATGGATTGTGATGTCTCTCATCGCTCTATGGGCAAGCTGACAAAGGGGCCAATCCAAAAAAAACAAACATGGTGTTGCTGTAAGTGCGCTCATCTTGGAGAAAAAGAGGTTTACTTGTGCACTTCTATCACAGCAAAAGCTCCCAGAGCATCAACAGCCCTGAGATCAAACAGCTGTCCACAGAGAGGGACACCACTGGCTGGTGATTGCTGCTCTGGCATCTCATCTGCTCCACCGCTCACATTTCTGCCGGCCTTGGCGATAGACCGCGGTACATTGTTGGGAGCCAGGGAGAACGTCCACGCTTCTCTTCCTTTTAATCCTCTGGCA
Source organism: Chaetodon trifasciatus (assembly GCA_037975065.1). Taxonomy (NCBI): domain Eukaryota; kingdom Metazoa; phylum Chordata; class Actinopteri; order Chaetodontiformes; family Chaetodontidae; genus Chaetodon; species Chaetodon trifasciatus. The sequence goes on from JBBMOE010000035.1 coordinate 2,737,163, forward strand.
CCGTTTTCCTCTCTTCCTGATCTCTGATATCCATCTTTGTGGGAAATTTGCTGCTGGTGGTTTTCAAGGAGCGTCTGTTATCTCTCTCTCTCTCTCTCTCTCCCTGTCATCCTTATCTAATTAAAAACACCACGGACTCGTGTGTCTGATTTGATTCCTTCAAAAATTACACCCTGTGGCAGATTTTTTTTCCCTTTCATTTTATTTTAGGAATGGGTTTGATTAAGTGTGTAAAACAGATATGGGTTGAGTATCGATGTGTAGGATTTTCAGCCTGTCAGAAACAAACTGACATTCACATCAATATTCTCCTCCTTGATAAGACTCCTGTGGGGTCGTGAATTCACATTGACCTTCCAGTGGCAGGGGCCTATTAAATCCCGAGCATTTAAAGGAAGTTCAACAATGTTACGATTAATCTTTCACCTGAATATCAAACATCTGTATAAGCAGCATGAGGGCTTAAGGTTAAAGGGAAATTTACTCTCACACAGAGTCCTGGAATTCAACTGTAATTGACTGTGAGAGCAGAGGGAGACGAGGAACCAGGCTGGTGACTGAATGACCAGCTTGATTAGTTTGTGGTATTAATGGTTGCGATGTGGTGAAGCCGGTGCAGCCGATGAATCATATGAATACCAATCAGCCCTCCTTGGCACAGAATATCACTCAATAGCTTTAGTGGCAGCCAGTGAGGAGTGTGGCACTGGAGTGGACCGCACAGGAGAGAGAGCGGGGGAATAAAATGGCTCACAACAACGCCGACATTCATACTTCTCACAGAGCACATCAAATATTTAGATGAAGCACAGAGACAGTCCGCTGGTGGAGTATCTGACTGCGCCGCGCAGGAGTGTCACTTTGCTTCAAACATGTCCACGGCGTGCGTGTGTGCTTGCGTGTGGGCGGCGAGAGGAGGCATGAGGTGGAGACAAAGACTCAGCTGAGGGAAAGTCGTATCAAGTGTTTGGGCCTAGTGAATCAAGTGTCCTAAAAGCCTTCCATTATGAAAACAGGCATTGAGAAAGCTTTCACAGCTCTGGTGCTTGGAAGCCAGCTCTTGAAATCTTTGTTTATACAGTCATCTCAACAAATTAAATGGAATCATAAGGGCACTTTGTAAGGACACTTGAGGCCAAGGCGAGCCCATGCTGTACAGTTAGACGATTTAGTTCTGTGTATAAGCCACAAAATGCATACATAAGTAAATGTGGCCATTTATGCTCTTTACAATATAAACTTTCTTGCAGCATAGAAGAAAAGGTCGTTTGACAGTGTGTCAGTGTCAGACTTTGTCATTAATCATCAAAAAGACAATAATTAACACATTTAATTGTGACCATTCTTCTATGTAAATTCTACTCATTTAAATGCATATTATGAATTAATAGTAAACTTAAATCCACAAGACCCCACAAGGTAAACCGTTCAATTTTAGGTTGAAGACTTGGGTTTAGCAGTTGTTATGGTCTGGGTTGGAGTAAATGTGCAGGAAATGAATGTAAGTCAATGTGATGTCCTCTGAAATGATGGAAACAGGACTGTGTGTGTGTGTGTGTGTGTGTGTGTGTGTGTGTGTGTGTGTGTGTGTGTGTGTGTGTGTGTGTGTGTGTGTGTGTGTAAGCGGTCTGGAGACGTAGAGCGAGAGGGGGAGACAGAGTGACATCAGAACTTACGTGTGAAGTTACACCTAGTGACGCAGCCGTGATGAATACAACTGCAACTGTGAAGTGTTGTCATCAATATTACATAAACCGGTGGAATAATACAGGTAGAACACAAAACTACAACAGCACAGGTAAAAAACCGAGAAGAATCTCTCTTCTTACTCAGTCTGCAATCATTTTGCTTTACGTACGTGGAAGAAACTGCTCTGCAAAGTTCACTGCTTGAATCTTAGAGTGTGTTATTTCTCCTGGTTACACAGATTCGGGTATGAACTGCTGGAGAGGTGATTAGAGAGGAGCGCGCTCACTGCCCGGAGCAAAAGCTCGAAACTGCGGGTACTTGCCTTTGATGACATCGGCTGGATGGACATGGTGCTTGGAGAGCGCTGGAGCTGCGACTCGCTCTCCATCTCGTTGTTCTCAGTCATTGATACCGTGATGGAAAGAGTCGTTCAACAATAAAATAGAATAAAACACTCTTAACTCCTCAGACTGTGTCCCGTCGGAAGGAAATCTCCTGCTTTAGTCATACAAAAGCTTGAGAAAGTGTGCCAGATCCACATCACAGGGATTTGTGCGCGCCGTGAGGTGGACGCCTTATGGCCATTTGCTCTCCACACACACCAGTTGCAAGCTTTTAGGCTGATTAAACAGTTTCTAAACACTCAAACATACACCAGTTTGTATTTCGCTCATGCCATGCATGGACACGCATCCAGGGAAAGGATGAGCCGCGTGTATGGGTAATTGTATCGACCCTTGATGCGCATCGCTCCAATGTGGCACAATTTCGTCCTACAGTTGCAAAAATGGTTAAAATCAGCAAGACATCGATGTCAAAATATCAGATAAATATGACTAGATCCAAACAAAGCTGGTGCTCTAAAAGGCACTGACTGGCTGTAAATCCAAAGCGAGCTGTGCCTCTCACCGCCGCACAGACTTAAATTTAAGCGCAATCGGAGGCACGCCTTTCCGTGCGTCTGAGGCGCATGATTGGGGCAATTTTTACAACTCTGCCAGAATCCATTTAGACCGAATCAGGATTCACGCTCGTGGGCGGGGGCTCATTGGAAGACCAAATATAGAATAGCTCACTATTCGCAAACAGAGAGCTGTATTTCTCTTTGAGGCGGTGAGTGTTGGTCATAAAAGCAGGATGTTCTCCCTTCATTTTCCCGCCTGGCTCCTGCAGGTTTCAGCCAAAACCGCACCTGTGTGCACCTGTTTTTACTCTACTGTTGTACTGTTGCTAATTGGTATTAGTTTCAAAACAGGTGAATGATTAGATATTATTGATAATTAGAATACTGTATATCTGTATATATAGTATCTGCCTGTTGTTCATAAGGCAGCAGGCTATGCCTTCATTATGAATCAATGTCAAAGTTATGTTTAAGTAATGAAAGAAGTGGGTGGTGGATGAGGTGGATTCATCTTCTCTGACAGAAAGTGACCTATATGGGATGAGCTGGACTACTTTCAGTTCGTTTTTTAAGCTTTGGAGAAACTAGTTTTAAGGTGTACTTTTACTCTGTTATCATTCATTCCTTGTCATTTGTCCTCTCGGCCTACAGAGATGGAGCTCCATCAGGGTCGCTGTCATTTGTTTAAAGCAGCTACGATGAGGCCAAATGATTGGTACCTCTGATTTCTAGTGCAATCTCATTTCCTACCTGGTTTTACCAGCCTCCCGGGGTGGTGCCCCCTTTACAGCACATACATTACTCCTCGGATGAAACAGATCGAAGCAATAAGGTTGTGGTCACAGCCACTGATTTCTGAATTAACCCAATGAAGGTAAAAGACAGGGAAAGCTAAGGTGGTACATGGTGTTTTAAATTGAGTTCTATGCTGATACTGCACATTTCACAGTGACAGAGAGGTAAGACTTCTAAATGTGATTAAAGTGTGTTTTTTTTCTCTCAGCGCTGCATTATTTCACCTAAGCCTGACATCAAAGTTTGCTCTAAGCTGTCAGAAAGTCTTCAGGCGTGGGTGTGTTTGAGAGAAGAGGGGAAGACAAAGGGAGAGAGCCTCTGTTATCACATTAATTATTGCTTCACTCAGAGCCGGGGCACAGCAGATAGCAGAGTGACTGCTGAAAGGAACACTCCGCCAACAAAAGCCAAGTCAAAAGTCTGTAGCTGTGGCTTTGCTGTCAAAAATAAACAGAAACACAATGTCTTGGTGGGGCGGTGTGCAGCGAGCTGTGATTTGATCCGTCTGTGTTCCAATGCAGAACACACAGAAGAGCTGAGAGACCTGCTGAAGGAGACACACACACACACACACACACACACACACACACACACACACAGACATAATTTAAAATTTTCCCTCTGAGCCACCCACCTCTCATCCTACCCCAGGTGCTGGAACACGGCTGCTAAAAATGAACATTAAGACGGGAGCGAAAACACACGGATCTCTCAGTGATTTACAGGCAGGGGAACCAAAAGGAGGATGAGAGGAACAAAATGAGTCCCACGCGGCGGAAGACAGAGCCCAGCCGTGACAGCGGTCGTCATGGTGCAGTCACAGGCCCGGAGCTGCCGCTCTTCACCGGGATAAATTGATACTGATTGTTCATCTGTGCTTTCACCTCAGACATGCGAGCACAGACGAATATAGAGTCTTGGCTCGGCATGCAGCGTCCCATGAGCTCCAAAAGTCTGTCAAACCTGCAGAGTGACATTTGAAGCTGCAGACACACGTCCCATAAAGGCTGCGCTCTTAGGATTTCTTGCTGTTTGTACAAAAGATGAGCAAAGTGACACTTGTGCTAAGTCTCTCAGTGATTTGCTTGTGAGTAAATAATGTTAAACCAGAGTTTAAGGTTCATTATTTTGCAAGTCTCTTAGTAGTTCAACGTTACTGTGGTTTTTGTGCTAAATTCAAGGGAATTTTACACTAAAACTGCAGTAACTTTGGACAATGTGCACTTGATTTGCTTAGAGCAGAATGTGGATTTTGTCTCCATCTCTTAGATTGGAGGTGCAATGAATGGACATACGGGCACCTGCCAATCATCTTAAGACAGCCTTGGTAAATTGCAAACCTGTCCTATGGCAGTTTTAATCTCACAAGAGCCAGACACACTGCAAATAAGCCTCCACAGCTTCAACTGGATGAAGCTTTCTACAGTTCCAGTAAAAGTAAGCATGTCCACAAGTGTGTTTGGGTGCTGCTTCCTTCACCTGGGGCCTCTTGAGAAAAAAGCACCACAGCAGGAAGTTTGTGGAAATTTCAGCATCTAATTCAACATAAGCAGCAATTTTTACAAAAACTGCAAAAGTGGCGTTTTGAAAGAGGAGCTACATTTACAAACATTAATATTGTAGTAATGTGGACCATAAAAATGACAGTTTTCTCCTTCTCATTTCCACAGACAAGCGAGATCAGCTGCATCTGGGTGTTTTTAAGCAAAAAGTTTCTTCTTTTGGCCTTTTGCTTTCGTGGGGGGAGCACACACGTTATTAAAATTAAGGATGACTGAATGCCATTAAGCTGCTCCAGTTTCACGGTCCTGGTATTGTGAATGCTGGCTCACCGTCGCAGCTTACTGGGACAGAGCAATCACTCATGTTAATCGTAACACCTGTGCTCTTCCTGCACAGGAGCCCAGTTTACTTCACTTCTTCAGAATATGGAATTACAGGCCTAATAACGCCCAATTTTTTTGTGAAAACAAACTATTCCTTCAAGCTTTTATTTCCTTTCAGAAAACAAAAATGTGCTTCAGTCTGGGAACTGGTGGTTAACCCCTTTTAGCTCCTGGCTAAAGTAAATCGATTAGACTCATTGAATGGCTAATAGATGCTGAATCCCGCAACCAGCTGAGCGCTGATGTCAGACCAGCAGGGATGGAGTCATTACAACTGGCTCATTGCTGCCACCTGCTGCTCGAACAAAGCTAAACAACCACTACCCATGAAAGCTCAACACAAGAGAGAAAAGCAGGCAAGTCTTAATAATATAGGTATATATTTATTCATACGTACATATTCATTTATATCGGTTAATTGTAAAAAAAAAAAAAAAAAAAAAAAGAAAGAAAAGAAAAAAGGAAAAGATTTACAGTAATTATATGAACTACAGTCATTGTCAAAATTGTTTTTGAAATTTCTCAGGTGTCAATCTACCATGAACACACACTGTAGGGTCACCTCTTGCCCTCCGTCCTCATCCTCAACCTCACTCCAGTGTTTGGGACCGAATGTGTGCTAAACAAACCGATCCAGAGCGCCGCAGCTCCGCTTGCGTGTAAACTGGTGGAAAGTCTGACAGAAGGACACAGAGGTGTTTGATACTGTGAGGAAAAATCCGTCTGGTGCTCTGCTTTGTGGAGCTTGTAGTGTATTCTATACCGTGAAAAGACTGATGACGGGTTATTTCTTTTGTACATGTAAAACCATCAGCGGGATGAGTATTATTACCTGTAATCCATTCAAAGGGTTTGTCTGAAAAGCACAGGTTGTTAGCTGCACTCATGACTCAGCCCAGGCTGCTTAGATTGCAGGAAGAGGGCAAGCAGGTGTCACAAGCAGGCTCACAGCCTAAAATCCGTTAACTTGACTTGTCTTAACTCTGGAGCACAGTGACAGAGCACATTAAATATCGCCGCCATTTTGACTCTTAGTTGTTCCCTAATCCCCCGTAAAACCCCAGTCAAACAAAACAGATCAGACTGGATTACACTGGATTCATCTCAGCTTGAATTATCCTGCCCGCCGCGGCCGTCAAATCTCAAAGTGAATGGAATCAAACCATCGCTCGGTGGTTTGCACCTCGGCGTGCGTCTTAAACCATTTGCTAGTGATCGACATTCCACACTGGGTTTACCCATTTCTGTCTTGTTTGATGTATTTGGGCAGGGTGCATTGTGGGAGGGGTTGTTTGGAAAAGCGAGGCCTAAAAACGAAGGAGAGGAAAGCACGCTCATGGGAGAAAAATCTGATTCAGCTAAAGCGGCACACGATGCCTGAACAGCCATCCTGAGGACTTCTCCTTGATGGAAACATTCAATGAGTAGAACCAACATCGTACATACACGTCATCACGAACTCCTCCTCGACTCACATTTTAAAAAAACCCAACTCAAATTTGAACATTTATTACAATTGCACTGGCGCCAGCACTTCCCCTGGACAAAGGCTACACTCTGGACATTTAGTAACAATAAACTCTGAATAAAAACACAAACACCATCAGATCAAAACTGAGGACTGGAAGAGGACTCGAACTCAACTTGGAGACACTGAACTCGTGACTTCAAAACACAAAGCAGGCGCAATCCAAACCACACCAAAACAGAAATGCAAAAGAAGAGAAAAAGGTGGAGATCCGGAGGAAATGGGAAAGAAAAAAGGGTTTAAAAGACACATTTATAAAATGAAATGGGAAGAAGAAGAGACGCAGAATAAAGCAGGTGCAAGTGCAGAAGAAGAGAATCCATAAGAAAAGGCTTCAATACTTCATAGGGCGGGGGGCTGAAGTCCTTTATAGCCCTCCATTGCGACAAAAATGTCCATCATATCTGTCAGCAGGCCCGAATTGTGCACTCAAGATTCAGTCGACTTCCTCTCGCGGTGACTCCACCCGCCTGATCTGGACTTAGCGGCGTCGCCGGTCCCAGACAGACGGAGGAGGTCACAGGTGGCAGGGTGCAACACGCTGTCCCTCCGTCCCCTGCAAGGCCTCGTGGGAGTTGAGGAGTCGCCGATGCTGCTCCGACGTCGGGCGAGCGCTCTCGCCGCCGCCGCGCGGTTCACCAGTTCCTCATCAGAACCGTCACCGATGCGAAATCAAGAGCAACTTAAACGAAATCAAACTAACTGAAAAATAGACGAACTCTGATTGTTTTCAGTTGGCTTTTTCTTTCCATTGTCCTGGTCTGACAGCGTGAATCCACGTAGTGATGTCAGACTTTTTGTTTTCTCTTGAGCGTCTGTAGAACGCTTCTGTGGTCGACGTTAGCTTTCACAGCCCAGCATCAGTTCTGCCGTCGAAGTCCAGATTAAGTACCGGCTCGTCGTCCCCGTCCAAAGGTCCAGCACGTACTGTGACACGCAACTGTGAAGCGTGTGTGAGCGTCGCCGCAGGTCCTTCAGATGGACAGACATCTCCGCTCCTGTCGTCTCGCTGGCTTCGACTCTCGGACTCCACGCGTATTTACAATTAGATTTTAAAAAACTAGAGGTGTTACATGCAACATTTGGCATCTTCTCGAGTCCCCACTTGAGAGTCTTAATTGGTGTCCATTTTTAGAAAAATATTAAACTTTGTCTTTTTTTTTTTTTTCTTCTTCTTCTTCAGTACATTGAAGCTTCTGATTGTAACAGAGAGACAGAGAGAGGTGAGGGTACAGGTGTAGCAAGCTCAGTGTGTGCATGTGAGTGGAGATTCGTGTGTGTGTTGTTAGTAAGATGCCAGCCTTAAATTCGGAGACGGCCGTCTTTGTAAAGTGTCTCATCATTGCTTTACTATAAGTGCAAACAGCTGCAGGTATGCTTTAAAAAAAATTCACAAAATAGGCTTTCTGCTGCTTTTTTATGCGTGTGTCGGGGGGGCGTCGGCAGTTTTGTCGTCAACAGCCTGCAGAACAAAGCGAACACAGGTCTTACTCAGGTGCAGTTCCCGTCTAGAGGTAGCTGTTAAGTGACCTTCAATATGGAGGGAAGTACGTGTGAGAGGGTAATAGGGATTTTTTAGCGTTTTCAATCATCCTGTTTAGAGGCTGTAATTGCAAAGAGTGGAGCTCCCCTCCAATACCAAAGATAGTTTTCAATAATTAAAGATTCTTGATGAGGAGTTACGTCCCTTAACAGTGGTGATCACATCTGACTTTTACATAACCCTCTCTGTAATACTGGTTTGTCCACCCAACGCAGACCAGGACATTCTTCTCGGAGCTAATCTGTGTATCTGAGTGTGTGCATATCAGCTAAAAGCCTGTGCAGCGTGTGCTGTGTGCGTGCGGTGGAGAGATTCGGGAATGTTTGTTGGGAAAGTTACCCCGAGACCCTGTAGCGTTATTTGGCTCTCTCCCTCTCTCTGCAGCTCCAAAGGGGAGATGTGGGGGGGGGGGGCA
>JBBMOE010000035.1:2746289-2794648 GCA_037975065.1 Chaetodon trifasciatus
TGACAGGGGGGCCGGGAGGGGGACAGCAGGTCGGGGGTCAAGCGACGGGCTGCGGGGAGCGTGTACGAGGGACCCCAGGGGACGAAGGGGAGGGGGGTTGTTGTCTTTACATCATAGCAGGACACAGCAGCGGCAAAACCTCTGACGGCTGCCCCCGACGGAGGGGGGTGGAGTGACGGGAGCGAAGTATGCATGCACTTTGATGTTAGGCAGATGAGTCTGTGGGGAGAAAACAAGGAAAACCTGTTGATGGATCACACAAATACAACTGGGAAGTGACATCAGCGGCTGTACGTGCAAATATTTTCCCTCAGTGCCACGAAATCATGTCAATAAATACAAGCTATTGACAACAAAGTCACGTTTTTCCAACCCGGTCAGGCTGCTTGACTTCTATCGAAGTTACAGACGGGCATGAGGTCGAATGCCGGTGAGTCCGGTCCTGTCTGTTCACTCGCGGCTGTCGAGCAGTTTGTACTCACACTCTAGTTTAGATTCATCACCTCTTGTGGGTGGAGCGCTGACTCCAACACCAGAGTTTCTTTTGGACAAAATGTATGAATCTGTGACATCTCTCTCTCCTCTGTCGCTGCTTAGTGAGGCCAATAGGACATTTCTGTCTTTGATTAGCTTTAAGTTTGCTTATCTGCTCATCACAGATCATCCAAACTCCCATAATAACATGTCACAATCCAAAACTAGGCAGTGCCAAGGATGGAGAGCACTGAGGGGTTGGAGCCCACCTTAACATCACTCAGCATGAAGGCAGCTAAACTGTACGCATTTGTGATACTGATCCATAAATGCCATTTTGCACTAACACTGCATTTGTTGAGTTCACGAAATGGGTGTTTATCGCACATTCTACATATGAATCAGAGCTTACTCACTGTTGTTAGCCCACACAACTCACCCTTAGTCTCTTGATGCCGGCGCGGGTGATCTGCTGGCAGTCGTAGAGCTCGATGCGATCCAGACTGTGGCAGCTCTTCAGGTGCTCCAGTGAGGCGTCTGTGATCAGGGGGCAGTTGTCCAGCTCGATCACCTCCAGACGGTCGTGAGCGCAGGGGCCGCTGCCGAGGTGTCTGATGCCATCGTCCGTGATCAGCTCACAGTGAGACAGGCTCTACGGGAGCGCAGCATTAGCTCCGTTACTCAACTGTTTGCCAGAGCAAGCTGCTGCCTGGTGTTTGTGAATGCTACGGGGACAAAATATGCTTTAAGTGGCAGGCACACACTCACCAGGACTTGCAAACGAGGGCAGTGGATAGACAGCTGGATGAGTGTTCCATCTGTGATCTGATGCAAGAATAAAAAGAGACAAATGTCACGACTGCAGCACAACAACAGCGGGGACGGTGTTTGTGTAGCTCAGACTGTTTATTTACCTGCACACATTCTTCTAAATCCATCTTCTCGAGCTCGTGACAATTCTGAAAACGACACAAGGCAGAGAGAAACGCCGTGATCTAAGGCGGATTCGAGGCGATTTTGATTTTCGGGACAAAAACGTTGAAATATTTTGCTGCTGAACACCAAAAACAAACGTGACCTCAGCTTTAAATATTTAGAACTGCAGGCCGAGTCTCTGTCTTTGCACGCAGCCGCGAGACAGATGTCACACTCACCCTTGCTAATGTAGTGAAGCCCACGTCTGTAAGCTGAGAGCAGCGAGCCACTTCTAATATTCTGAAAGGAGAACGAGAGGAGCACAGTCTTATACAACGGCATCACTTACAGCCCGCCACTCCACGGGACTTGAACTGGATGTACAGTAGCAAGACTTGAGGTAACACTTACTCATTCCTCTCCACAATCTCCATTATTAAGCCAAAGTTTAAGGCAGGAATAGATTATGAAATTAATTAATATGCAAGCCATTCGATCTAAAAAATTAGGTTTCAAATTGTGTTTTGCAATAAATCAAAACTTAATTCACCCATTTCAGAAAAGTCACTTTGAGCAAGGGGCAACATCTGTCAGCCAGGATCAATCATTCACGAAAGTTCAATACACTGCACTCAAGAGAAATCGCTTCACGGGAGGGGTTTTTGAGGGTCTTCTGCAGGGTCCAGGAAGTGGTGCACAGTGAAGTTCAGGTGTGTGAATTCACCTGAGGCGAGGGCAGTTCTGTCCCAGGGCGTGCAGGATGGCGTCTGTGATGTTGGCACAGCCCGACACGCACAGAGACTGCAGGCGGTGACAACCCCGGCAAATCGTGATGAGTCCCTCGTCTGTGATCTGCTGCTCATAGAAAAGAGGGAGTGTGTTTGAGTGTGTGTGGGTTCAGTTAAATCCACGGCCGCGGTGAGATGTGAAAACACGCCGGCTTTCCTCATTCAGACTTCACATACACTCATGTACCAGCGTAACGTAGCGCTCAGCTGATGAGAGCAATTTCTTTTCCCTGCTTTAAGCATTGCTCATGAAATCTTTGTGGAGATCAGGCAGAGAGAGAGAGGAGGTGAGAAAGAGCCAGGCAGGAGAAAAGGAAGAGGCAGTGTAACAAAGAGGAGGAACAACTGGGACAAGATGAGACGGAGGATAAGAGGAGCATTCAGGTGGCGATGAAGAAGCCGCATTTTGGAGAGAGAAAGACGTGTGTATTGTCTGAGCTGGCTTCACAGACTACTGGATATTTAAGCTATAAACCACCTATAAACCCTGCAAAGCAATCTACAGGGTTTGTATCCTCATCTACTCACGTGCCAAAAATCCAGATTCAAGTGTTTTACAATGTTTACAGAGATACTTTCCTCTCAAACATCATAAAACGTGGCCACAAAGTGCACTTACCGAGCATGTCTGCAAGTTGAGTGTGACGAGCTCCGGACAGTGAGCCCCGATATGCTTCAGAGCCTCGTCCTCTAGCTGTGGAAGAGATTGACAGAGGAAAGTCGTCTGGAATCAAATCACACGCAGAATAAGGCACAGGAAGATTGTCCCTCCGAGCCCTTCCGCTGTCACTGAAATACGGGGTTGTAAAGTATATTTTAACACAATGCAATTCAATGACCATAAAGCTGAAAGACTGAGTGTGCAAGTTGTAATCTGTTTTGTCCTTTAAGAAAAACAATATATGACAGAAATATTCTGCACTGCACTGTTGATCTAACAGGATGGAGCTACAAGAAGGCTTTAACGTCGGCTGTAAACAGCGTCTGGCACGTCTTTCTACAGAAACATCCTCTGTTGCAAAAGAAGTGATGCCTGTTAAGTTTGCGGTAGCAGCAACTGAAGAGGAACTTGGTAGTGAGTTTGACAAGTGATGGCCACTATGATGAGAAAACAGTGACACCTACATAAATGCAGTGCTGAGCAACACAAACTGTGCACTTAAGAAGTCACCAATGGGACCAAACTGTAAATTCTACAAATCAAGTTGCTTTCAGGTTCATCCAGTTAAGTTTTACACTGAATTAAATCACCATCAGCCCTGGTCTGCATCTCCAGCCAATGCTAAGCCCTGAACCGTACCTGTGTGCACCCCTTGAGGAAAAGGCCTTTCAGTCCGGGGCAGGAGCGCACCAGGGCCTGGATGCCGTCCTTCGTGACCTGATCACACCAGGAGATGTTGAGCTGCTCCAGCAGGGGACAACCCTCGCTGACAGGAGGAAATTAGAAAAGGACAGGTGAGAGGTGAGACTGCAAAAGAAGAATACAGCAGTGAGAGAGAAAAGAAGCCTGGGGAAATATTCCTGACATTGAGTTTAAGTGCATTTTGTACAATCACCACACGTGATCAATGAAGCCGATGAGGGAGAACATTAAATATATTGTCTTTGAACTGCTGAAAAAGCAAATTATCACGTTCTGTTTCACACAGAATCCCAACAATCCCAGTGTGTTAGTACACATCACAGAGTCGACTCCACACACCTGAGAGCTTTGAGCGACAGGTTGGTGATTGAGGTACAGGAGGCGAGGTCCAGGTGCTTCAGCTTTGGACAGAACTTACTGAGGCTGTTACACGTGCTGCAGAGGGGAGAGACGATCAGAGCTTTGAAGGGTTTGAAGTCGCATTTTGATAAACCGGCACCCTGGATCAACGCTCGTACCTGTCAGTGATCTTGGTGCAGCCGTTCAGGCTAAGCAGCTCGATGTTTCTGCAGTTCTGCGAGAAAGTCCTGCAAAGAGAGAGAGAGGGCAGAAACATTCACGCGGTGGTCGTCGAACCGGACTCCACCACCTCTCCGCTTCTTCCCCGGTTGTGAAATAGAGCTTCTGTTCTCGCCAAACTCACCTCAGGGCGCTGTCACCCACACCCAGACAGCCCCGCAGACTCAGCTTCCTCAGGAACCCCCCACATCGCTTTGAGATGTTCTCCACCACCCTGCCCTGCAACAGAGACATCCACTCAGCCTGCTGCGTTCACTGCCACACCTCGTTTTAATGACAGTACGAGTGAAGGGAAAAGAAGCCGGCAAAGATTGAAGCAACAGGTCAGAGTTAAGCAGGTGGAGATTAGATTTACTCACCTCGATGTCCCTCTGAAAGTCGAAGAGGTCGATTCGTTGCCAGTTGCTGCCATCCAAGGCCAGGACGTTCCAGGACTGGGAGCAGGGAGGGACACGTTCAGGGTCAAGATTTGTCTTAGACACGCAACATATACACACACAGAACACACACTAAAAAAACACACAGACAAACACATTCACGCACACATGCGTACACACACACACACCTTGTGAACACAGACTCACCCGTGAGACCTGGGCACAGCGACAGAGTGTCACCACATCCAGAAAGGAGAAGATTCTGGAAGACAGACAGGGACGGTTTAGAGACCCTGATCCCCGCTGCCAGAAGCTTCCTCTTTGCACTAGACTCTGGCCTCAACTCAGCCCTGCGCCTGCCTCCACCCGCAGCACAGGGGTGTGAGTAAATCAGCTAATATTGTCTTTGACTGTCAGCAGGATAGATGTGTTTACTCGCTTTGCAGCGCGGCCGTGTTTACTCAAAGTGGGGTCCTGGCGAGGAGGACGCGCAATCTGCTTCTGAGGAACGGAGCCGGAAACTTCCGATAAGATCCCTCAATGCAGCAGAAACTGTATTAGGGTGGAAGCGGGGATGCAGCAGCGCCTGCCAGCCTCACAAATCAGGGCGCCGAACGTGGCCAAGCAGCACCGAGTCAGCAGCCGCAGCGCAGGCAGCTCGGCTGGCAAGGCCCCGGCTTGAGTTATGGCCTTCATTTTCTGTTTGCTCAGGGGCTCTTGAGCTTTTTTTTTTTTTTCTTTGCCTCAACTCAATTTGAATGCTTTATAGCCTCAAGCATCTGTTTTTAATTACAGTTTTAGCATTAGGGCAGCAGAGGAGGGTGGGGAACAAGGGGAAGTTGGCATCCTGCTAGTTAGTTTAGTTGAAATATTTGCTAAAGGGCAAGCGAGCGTATCGTATACGATCCTGAGACGCACAGTGTGTGTGTGTCCGTGCGACAGCTGAAGAGGGAGGAGGGTGGTGCGAGGCCAATCGTGCCTTTGTGTGTGACTGGATGTGCTGATCGGGAGCAAAGGCAGTGAGGCGAGCGTGGAGTATGAAACAGAGAAAAAAAAAAAGCCCTGCAGACAGTCTGATTGAAGTGTTCTGAAATGTCACTCACCGCAGCAACAGCTCCTTAGGCAGCTTCTTATTGATGACCGCCTCGTCGCTGTTTGTGAACATCTGAAAGGGTGCAGAGGATGATATTAGTCCTGGCAGCCTGTTCGAACGTCGCCGGGGCCCCCCCCCCCTCCCCTCCATCCACTCGCCTCACTCAAGGACGGCCCCAGCACATAAGCAAGGATAAACGATGGAAATCTCATCACCTGAGATAGATTCAATGTCACGTCTTGGAAAACACTGAGGGTGAGTGCAGATAAAGCCCCGCAGACGACTGGATTTTGTGCCTTCTAAGCAAAATCAGCAGGACGGGGACTTTGCACCGCCGCCGCCGACAGAGCCAAGCTTTCATGCTATCTATTCTCCGGGCATATTCTCTCCTTACTTCCTGCGTTGTTCACACTGTTGAGTTCACATCGGCACGAGCCGAGACCGCGCGTTACTTTCAATATATCGTTTGTGACAAATTGCTCCGGCTTCTGCGAGCTGCGAGTGGATTTCCACACAAATAAAGCGAGCGCAAACACGAGCCTCTAATCCACAGAAAACGCCTGAGCACACAGAGGCGGTAAATGAGCGTTTATTAGGATCCAGCTACTTAGACGCACACACACCCACTTATTGAGGACTCTGGGGTTCCCATAATTTGCAGGAGATGGTTCTCTGATAGATTGTAAACTGTAAGATGGTGTTTGGGAGCATCCACTTTGTCACAACAGGGCGAATGGAGCAACATCTGGCCCGATCCATTTTCCTTCATAGATTTAGGAAGATAAATCTAAACCAGGGACAGCGTAATTGAGGGGCGGGGGCTTTAGCGTGTAAATAAAGTGCAGGAAGGCACGTTTTATTTACAACAGGCAAACATCTGTGACAAGATCAGCGAGGAATTTGCGAGTCCTTCTTTGCGCTTCTGAGCAGGTATCATGAAGTATCCATCATCCCAAAATATATGAAAAGCTTATTCGTTGTGTTTGAACGCAAGGGACAATTAATGGCTGCTGAGGGAGTATGCCGTGTGTGATTTTAATTATGGCTGTCCATCCTAAAACCACATTCACAATAGCTTTTAAGCTCAATAGATTTTTTTTTTTTTTTGAGGGACTTACACACTTAAGCAAACCTATTCATCAGCTCACAAAAACAAACTGACAGGTCTGCCTGTTTAAAAATCCAGTCAGCTCTGGGTCAAAGCCTCTCTATGGCTCTCTGATAAACATACAAACTCCACACACACACACGCACGCACACACAGCTGTCTATGCAGGGGCTGCCTGCCAGCGCAGACGTGTAAAATTTTGAGGGAGGAAGAAGAGGCAGACATTTCGCGTTTGGATTTGGGGCAAATTGACTCTGACAGCTCGCCTTCCACGGCGTTACTTTCTGGCCAAATAATCCAGGGCCATTTCCAAAGAACCAGATGCGCATGGTCAACGGGCATACACTGTCCCCTTTTGTACTCTAACATAAAATGAACCTGATGCTGCATGAATGTGAGCATTATGTTTTCTCCACTGGTCAGCTATAGTCAGCGAAGCAGGCCTGGCAGGAGGTGAAAAGCTGGGTGAGCTGTAACCTCCAGCTAGAGACCGCTGCTGTAAAGCGAAACAAAAAGTGATCATATTTTTAGAAAAACTCTTTTTTTAAACGTTGTTTCCTGAAAGGACCCAGACTCCTATTAAATATAGATCAGTTTGGCATGAGTAACTGTAATGTATGAGGCGACATCAGATCGGTGGCTAAACAGGGTTCACATATTTAGTTTATCCTTCCCTACATTCATGTAGTTAAAGACTACTGATATATGAAATACCAGAGAGACAAGCCAGCCATTAACAGATAGCTTTACTGCCTACACTTCAAACTGCTTCAACAACTCTTATATCAATACATGTAATTACACACAAAGTCATGGTAATGTCAGCCACAATATGGTTTTTATTTATATTTTCCTTTTCACTGGGAAACAGAGATAGGGTCCATTAAGGCCGGTCTACTTTTTTAGAGTGCTGAGGTCTTTTGTTAGGGGCTGGTATAACAGATCAGTATCTACCGCAGAGCAGTAAAGCCACACAGAACACAAGAGGACATTTCTGGCAAGGCCCGTCAAAGTAAAACTCACACTGGCAGACAACGCAGCTATTGGGTTTGACCACTGTGAATTTGTGATGACCTTCAAAAGCTATTTCCTCCTTGGCTTCAGGCTTCTTACAATTGGCCTTCTGGGCTAACTCTTGGCACACAAATGGATTTTAGGGTATTAACAGGTGAAGTAAGCCAATAGGCTGTATGGTGTTTTTATTATGTCATCCTTTCTAGTATAACCGCTGCAGTGCATACAAACGTTGTATTTATTTGCATATATAAACACCAACCAACATCTTATTCTCCATAGGGACTAAATCTATTAACCCTATTTATTAACATTTGTTTCAGTCTTCAAAATCTCAAAGATGGTTTTACAATAAAGCCCATATATAATTAATAAACCATAGGGTAAACCATGCTGGTTGTAAATTTCAACAGACAGCAAGGATTTTACTGAAAAGTAGCAAATGTAAATGTTTCAGATTAATTCCTTTGACAAATGCTAATCATAATACTTAGTGACATAATTCAGGCTCCCAAAAAGGGAATGAAATGAATGAAAATTATGTCTTAAATAAGTCATGTTCAGAAGAGAGCTGAATCTTTCAAAATATAACCATTGACACTCCCTTTCGCGTTAAACCCACACCACACCGTGTCAGGAGGTCTGGTAATTATTACCGTTAAAGGTAAAGGTGATAAGGCAGCTACCCCTCAACAGCTGCCCCCAAAACAAAATATTCGCTTTTATTTTGAAGGCTCCGGAGCACCCTTTCCGGTACCTTCCGCCCCGAAATCCGGTTAGCTTGACGAGCAGCTACCGCAGCTGTCGGGCCAGAAGGTAACGGCCTGGATCTTCCGAGTCGTCAGCTGTTGCACCGTTAAAAATAAATAAAACCACGCACAAATCCCACGCTAGCTGGGGATTAAACAACCCCAAGTGCTCAGGCTACACAGCCCAATGTCACCGGCCGGAAACATAACATCTGAGAACAAGTTTTCACCAAAATATTCAGCTACGCGCACCGCTGCGACACAAAGTTTATGGGAAATGCTGCAGAACAACAACACTGTGGCTTATGTGTGCATACATGTGACCCTGTGTAGGTGATGGTGTGTGTTACATTATGGAAGCTTGGGCCTATTTGTTGATAATACGGGGTACATGAAGCAGTCACAACCCGAGGCCCCCACAACCGCATCGGCCATGGACATGCACAACAACCCGGCTCAGACAACAAAAGCCGTGTTTATACACAGGGGAAAATATCACAGCCCGGCAGATGTGAGGGTGGTAATATAACAGCTACAGCTTCTCAGTAAAGTCAAGTCAATAAATTCCTTCTCCTGATAAATATGTTAATGTGTGCTGTCCTCGGCGTGCTCCATGTAGCCTCGGCGTCTTTGTTTTGACGGCGCAAAGGGAAACGAGGACAGCATTTTAGCACCTTTCCAAAAAAATATCCCAATTTACGGGCGAACAGCACGACAAAGTTAGAGGGACATGATATCCTGGGAGAAATAAAAACCAGGCCCGGGCTGTGTGCTGTTTGAACAAAACAACAGCGTTTGACCTAATCCCAAACACTGACTGCGGAAGCTGCGTTCACAGCCTCCCCATAAGCGGAGTTTTACAACAAATCCAGCGACAGTCACCGTGAAGGCCCCATCCTAACGTTTCTAACAGCCGCGTTCAACGTGTGCCCATAACTGTCAGGTAACAGTGATGGTCAACTCACCTCAAACCGGCTCCGTGAAACGCCATTTACCTCCTTCCCCATGTCGGACGCTGGTTACCGACTCAATGAATGCGGTGTAGGCGAAGTAAAATGCAGATACGGGCCCTCTTCCTGCCGATTCCCCTCCACGACTATCATGCTACCGTCCTCTCGGTAGCTCCTGCGGCTGCGATGTCGTCGTTTTTCACACTGAAACACAAACGGTAAAGACCTCTTGTCTCTGGTAGTGTGTGTTAGCAGCCAGCGTCCAGTAAGCCAGTTCTCTTATCTGCTCAGTTCGCCCTCACCTCCTCCTCCTCCTCCTCCTCCTCCTCCTCCTCCCCCTGCACGGCTTTCCATCCATCCACACAATAGCCCGACAGGAATAGGATCTGGCAACCCAAAATGGAGCTGCTACAGCGCCTACATTACTTAGAAATAATAAATATATCGAAATTGCGGTGAGGTGTGTATATCACTTGTTGGCTGGGTCTTAAACAAAGCGAACAGTGCGGGCCCTTTGCAAGCTCAGGAGCAAAGATAAATATCTGAGAGGTGGTGTCAGTCTACTGACAGCCCTCGTAGCACCCATACCTGGCTAGAGGGGACAGGATTCAGAGGTAGGCTACATGTAAAATGTATTTTACAGAAGTTAGATCCCAGGTGATGGTAGATTTTGACCCCACCAAAGCCAAAGAGGGATTAGTTGGGGTATGTGTGCAGATATAGTTGATGCTTTCCTCCCATTTGGTCTATGCCTTAAATAACAAAACGCCTATTTTAGGTGCATGTCTAATATGGGTCATTTCCACTTTACAGGCCCTGTCATTGAAATGTGGGCCAAAGCGTTCAGAATTTTTGTCACAATATAATTCGTGTACTCTGGCGAACATAGAAGCGAAGGGTTTACACTCTTTTGTCATATGAACCATTTAAATGCGTACTAATTCTACTCTATTGCACTTATTATTCTCAGACATTCATTTTAACTTTGTTAGTACTGTCGGTAACGCTACTTCCTTGTTTCTCGTTGACCACGCCCCGATGAGGCGACGGATCCAATCAGCATCCAGGGTGGCCGCTCGTCATATTGCGTATCCATGCTGGGGAACACACGCTTGACAACAGTTCAATGTCGTCTGGAGCGTCATAAAATGTAACTGAGGGTACTTTTCAATTTTCTACCGTGTTTCAACGTGTTTTTCCCCCACCTGAGGTAGATTTAAGGGTTTTAAATGCTCTTTGATGGAAACAACATCTATAGTAATTGTAAAACTATTATATTAAAAAGTAAAGGATTAGTTCAGTGGCGTAAGGTGGTTATGACGGGCTCACGCTGTTGGTCCACGCTGGTTATGAGTTATGAAGGGCACACGTCTTGTCACATGATCAAATAGAGAATTGACACAGGACATCAACATACATATTACCCAGAAATCATAACTGCATGGCTGTATATGACAAAATACCAAATAAGATGAGAAAGTTTTTTTTTTTTCTTGTATTTCTATAGTTCAAGTAGCATAAGCATGTGATTTTGTTACAGATCGCTTCTGACTATGTCACAGAGAAAGCTTGGGGCTTTCAGGGCTCCGGGGCAGTTGCCTACTTTGCCTATTGGCAATCCTTCTTTGCCCTCTGCATTTTTAAAATTCAGAATTCACCATGACCCTGATACTTCATTCCCAGCGAGACCAGTGCTCGGTGCTCTTTATTCATCTGAAATGTGTGATCCCGTAACACATGACCGCTTAAAACAAATGTTTTTTCCTTTTTCCTGCAGACTGATGCAGCTCGAAACAGTTTGCGTCGCTGGCGCTCTACCACGAGGGCAGTAGGCGGGTTGTTTGCTGTGATTGGCCGTTGCTAAGACACGTCCCAGATTGACAGCGTTCCGGTTTCCGGTTCATTCCGCTTTACGCAGAAGTTGCTAGTCACAGGAGCCATAATGGCGTTTGTAGTCTCCTTCAGCTAGGGCTGTGGATGATATTAAATCCACTAGCATCGCCCTAAATACAGGCCTGGTTGATTCCCAGAGCCATTGATAATAAACTGGAACATCTACTGCACACGAAAATACTATGATTTCTTATCAATATTGAATTTATAGGGGATAAAACTTACATTAAAGGGAACATGTAAACAGTACCAACCGGGTCAAGTTTTCATTTTGTTCGAGAAACGAGCGTCTTTTAATGAAGGCATTTGCTTGTTTCTGAATGCTAAGACCGTAATGCTGTGGAATAAAAACACCTTTACTTAACTTGGCACCGGACAAGGACACCTTTCACAAAGGGACTTTTTTCTTTTTTACGGGTCAGCTCGCTAGCCGCTGAGCGTTAGCTAGCGGTGCTAGCTAAATTGAGACGGAGACGACATCACACTTCTCCGATATTTGGTTGGGACCTTTTTCATTCACAGACTATTTCAAAGTACATCTTTTACAGCACTGGAAAAGCAGCTTGGCATTTTTCTCCATTGACGAACTATGATGGCGATTGGAATGAATTGGCACTGAAGAGGACTGGACGTGAGCGGCCTAGTGTGTTTATTTTGTGTATTTTCTTGCCCTGTTTCTGCTTGGTAACACTTTTGTTTTGACATTTGAAGTAGCTACTGCTTTCCCGTGAATGAATTGCCTGGACCACAGAGGCCCAGTCGCAGGAGAGGTACCGAAGCCGGCGTGAGGGATGCCTGGGTCAGACCGACACCATGGGACCAAGAGGAAGCCGGAATCTAGCACCAGCGGTGTGGCACACCAGACCCAGGCCCCGAGTCATACCTCTGCCGGAGACAAGACGAGCAAAGACGGCAAGGTGCAGTTAAAACCTTCAATGTCCTCTTCCTCTTCTAAACGCAAACGGCATAAGTCAATCAAACATAATCGGGAACCCTCGGCGGCACCGGGACCCGAATATTTTGCCCTCGGCGATACGGCGCCACCTGGTGTAAACACGGTGAAGCCTCTGGTGGAGTACGACGATATCAGCTCCGACTCGGACACTTTCTCGGACCCACCGTCCTCAAGGCCTTCTGAGAGGGGGGGCGCGGACCGACTGGAGCCCTCACCAGACTACGATAGGGACGATATCGACAGAGAAGCAGGCGGTAGAGAAAACCGGGGGCACAGGCACTCCCGCAAAAAGTCCAAGGACCCAAACAAAGTTAGAGACTCTGGGAATGAGGACCGTGGGTACAAGAAGAAGAGCAGCAAAGACCGTGAGAAAGGGAGTTTTGGAAAGAGCAAAGAGAAGGCTCCCTCATCAGGCCCCTCATCCAAACGCCAGATCCAACCAGAGGGTGACTCTAAACGCGGGGAGCTGATGCTCTCCACCCAGGTACAGCCTGCAGCCAGTGTAGGCAGCACTACTTCCTCCACATCTTCATCTCGCAGCAAGGAGAGCAGCCGCTCAGGGAAGTCCCGCAAAGACCGGCAACAGCGAAGAGAAGGCCGAGGGGAGGGCAGCCGCAGCGCCTCCCAGAGGAGCCGAGCAGACAGGGGCCACCGCAAGTCCTCCAAGAGCCACAAGTCAAGCCCTAAGGGCAAGTCTTCAAGTAGGGGGAGCCCCCGGAGGAAAGGCACCAGCTCTGCTCTTTCGCCCAGCCCCAGAAGAGGCGCCGGCAGTGAGAGTCCACAGGGCGGTGGTTATGGGCAACAGGTGGATGACAGCTACTCCAGTCGGAGGGTGTCCCAGCAGAGCCCCAGTCCCTACGCGGACATGTCTCGCCGCAGCAGGCAGAGATCGGACAGCCCCTACGGCAGCAGACACAGGTCCTCCAGCTACGAGCGGGACAGCAGCCCCTACTCAAGGAGACGCTCGATCAGCCCCTATGGTAACCGCAGGTCCTCCAGCACCAGCCCCATGTCTCGGTGAGTAGAAACCCTTTTGGGGAATAAGTTCAGGGAGGTTAAAAAGCTCCGACACACATGTTGATAGGGAAAGTGTTGAATATCAGAGGCCATGATGAGTGTTTCATTGACTGATTTAACCATTGGTAGTGTTTGTGTGTGTCCTGACACACATCCTGTTGGGCTCTTGGATGTAACCTGCATTGTAAGTTTAAAATCAGGCACACCTGTTGAACTGAACACCAACCGCCCTCCACCCCCCAGCAAAATACTTAATGAGGGAGCTGGCTGCGAGTCAAGATCTAGATGGTCTCCATCTTGAACTTTGCCTGACATAACATTTACAAAAGCCTGAGGTTGACAGCGTTAAAGAATGAGGTAGTGTCAAGACAGGCATGTGCTATCATAGTTTACCTTCAGTAATTGAATTTTGCGTTGCAGAATGTCAGTAAACCATGAGCTTTGGCTACCATGAGGGTTAGTGCACGGCGACCCTGGTTTGAGCCTTTCATATAATCATCAGATTCTTAGGTGATTACATTTGAGTTGTCTTTTTTTTAAAGGCAAGTGAAAGGCAACTTTAAAAAACCCGATCCCTGGTGGTGTGAACGTAATGAAACATGTTTTATAGCTAATGTAATGAGGTTGTATTGTACAAAGCCAGCCATCATTTCCGCTCATTGCCACGGTTGAAGGAGTAGAGCTGCACCTTGTGAGTTGAAATTTTACTCTACAGTCGGCGGGTTATTATCTAGACCAGCAGAACAACAAAGCCTTGAGGAGTCTCGAAATGTCTTCAAGAATAAACCCGGTTGTTCAGAATTTTCCTATTTATTTTGAGGAAAACAGTGGCGTTCATCTGTGACTGGAATGGAGTCAAAGCAAACGTGAGCTAGACGAGGAACAAGCTGTGTCACAGTTTGAGATCAGTCCTTTAGATCTGAGAGCAACAGTGAAAGAGCTGTTACCTTATTTATGTCTATATTAGCTGATGTTATGCTCCGTATCAAAAGGCCTATATGGTTTTGTTTTCTTCATGATGTGATCAGTGGCCATTTTCTTTTGTGATGGAAGAGGTTGTTTCTGCTTACCACCCACTCTGTTCCTCTTTTAAAACATTTTCAAAAAGCAAGCACCGTGTTTTAATCTCAGTAGAATCGATGTTATGACGTTGCTTTTAACATTTTTATAAATGCCTTTCTTCTGTTTAGGCGCTCTGGCCGTTCCAGGAGTCGCTCTCCTCTGCACTACTCATCTTCTCGCCGCTCCTCCTCTCGTTCCCGTAGCAAGAGGCATACTTCCTCTGGTGTAGCGGGCAGCAGTTCCCACAGCAGCCGGCCTACAAGCCGCTCCCCTCCCTCCTCTCGCCTGCCGCTCAACTCCAGCCTGGGAGCAGAGCTGACCCGAAGAAAGAAGGAACGCCAGGCTGCTGAGGCGGCTGCTCGCGCCAGTGGTGGCGCTTCCCCTCTTCCTCCAGCACGCAAACCCGCAGGCTCCACCTTACGGCCCACTAAAGCTGAGGCTCCGCAGCCAGAAAGAGACTCGGCAGCAGTAGCAGAACCTCTGCCCCCGCCGCCTGCACTGTTACCCCAGGATGCTCCCGGTGGCGACGATCAGGTCACTGCGCCTCTACCTTCCTCCTCCACCTCCTCTCCGGCACCTCCTCCTCTTCAGCCTTCTCCTCCCCTGCCACCTGGTCCAGCCAGCCAGGTTCCACCGCCGCCACCTCAAGCAGAAACAGGTATTCAGCCTCCTCCTCCCTCAAGCACATCCCAGGCCAAGTCACCAGCTCCGGTTCCTGCGCGCAGCCCCGTCCGCCAGGCCCAGCTCCACAAGACCTCGACTCTGCCCCCCCTGCCTTTACCGCCTGCACTGCTGGGCAACGCTCAGGACAGGTGAGAACATAGCCATGCTATAAAAAATGCTAATGTTGCACATCTGGGTCAAAGTGACACCTCTTTGGTTAAAACCTGCAGCTTGCAGACTCACGCTTGTCTTTCCTCTAAAAACTTTTTATTGTTTTTTGCACTCTCAGTCCAAAGAAGTCCACTCCTCCTCAGAGGTCATCTAGGAAGGAGAAGGAAATTCGCAGCCGGCCATCACTCATCGACCTCCCGTTACCGCCCACCCTGGCCGGAGGTGACTCCTCTCCCCCACAGTCCCCCATCCGCCAGCCTCCATTGCTACCCCAGCCGGCCCTTAAGAAGAGACCAAAGTCAGTTTCTTTTATTAATCGCCTATTATCGGTACTCCTTTTCTTAATCCCACATTAACTCTAATCTGTTCTGCTTTCTGATGGTTTACAGGATTTGCTGCCCGCGATATGGCGAGCGCAAACATACCCAGAGCGACTGGGGAAAACGCTGTGTAGATAAATTCGATATAATCGGCATCATAGGAGAAGGCACCTACGGCCAAGTGTACAAGGCCAAGGACAAAGACACAGGTGAGGGAATGACTCCTGGACTCCAGTCACTGTAGCACTCACGTGTTTCGTGTTAGAACTGAGACCGAATCCTCATTTTGACTGGCTCTTTAAATACTCCTCCAACTCGGCAGGTGAACTGGTGGCTCTGAAGAAAGTGCGTTTGGACAATGAAAAGGAGGGTTTCCCAATCACAGCCATTAGAGAGATCAAGATCCTGCGGCAGCTCAAACACTGCAGTGTTGTCAACATGAAGGAGATTGTCACTGACAAGCAGGATGCTCTCGACTTTAAAAAGGACAAAGGTAAGAGGCTCAGAAATGATGTGCCAGGGTCGGGTAATATGGGAGAATAACAGTAAGCATATGGAGCGGAAAACTGCTGACTGAGACTTTCAGATATGTTGTAATGTTTTCCATCAGCTGTCGAAGTTGAAACAGCAGCTGTGACGTGACATTAGATCAGTGCCAGATGTGTGCAGATGTTTTTGTTTTAATTTAGATACTGTCAGTCAAAACTCAAACAGTTAAAAATATCAACTCATAGTCAACGACATAAATGAATCGAAGGGAATTTGCAGTGATTGAATCCCATCAGATCAACTTAAAATCGGTCTACCAGGTTGTAGACCTTATTTAAAGTGATGAATACAGAGTTAGGTTCAAGGAACAGATAAGGTTTTACAAACATTACCAACATGAACAAACCTTAATAACTCAGTTTAAAGCAGCAGTGAACCATCACATGTCCACTTCTCCAGCCTCCAGACACGTGGCTCATGTGTGTACATTTGTGTTTCTGATTTGTGAATACGTCACTTCTCTGTTCTTAGGTGCTTTTTACCTGGTGTTTGAGTACATGGACCACGACCTGATGGGCCTGCTGGAGTCGGGCCTGGTCCAGTTCTCCCATGAGCACATCCGCAGCTTCATGCGCCAGCTGATGGAAGGTCTGGACTACTGCCATAAGAACAACTTCCTTCACAGAGACATCAAATGCTCCAACATACTGCTCAACAACAGGTAAGGGACAGAAAAACTGCTCTCTTTCACGCAGAACCGGGATTTGCTGTTCATGTGCAGGAGCTGTTTAGCAGTCACCGCTGTTTCAGGTGAATTTTGATGCATTCGTATCACCTGCAGGTTGTTTATTCATGTGTTTGTTTACTTCAGAAGCTCTGATCCACTTAGACAAGTTGACATTAACAGTGCCTGCTATAATGCAGCATTATCCGCATCAGCAACTTTGATCATCATTTAAATGCAGCTGCAGTCTGTAAACACAGTCTAAACGCTAACTTTAATGATCAGAATGAAAGTGTTTTTCAGTTTGTCTCAGCAGCTAAACCAATTACCTTACTGCTAATTTAATGGTTGCTCAGTCTGCATTCAATCTGCCAACAGGAGATGTAGCTAAACTAGCTAACATAGCTAAGATGCTAATAAAAGTAGCTGAAAATGTGTGGAGTATTTAGAGTTTAGTAGTTTACTGTCACTCACTGCCCTGCTGCTGTACAGCTGGCTATAAATAGACTCTTGGAGTTTGGACATTTGTTGCCACACCTGCCCTGACGTTTGCTGAGTTTGGCCAATGACTTCATTGCTTTGGCTTTTACCTTCTCGCAGTGCAGCGTGCATTTTTCATTCAGCTTGTAACAGTGTTTCTGAAGCAGACAAAAAAGAAATGCATGATTTGATTTGATTTGAATATATCCTGTTATAACAGGTTTCATAATGTCGTCTTGTTTAAATGAAAAGCAGCTATTCAAAATAAGCCGAGTGCAGGTATATTGTCTCGTTCAGGGTTAGACACTGTGCTTCTCAGTAGTTTGTAGTTGTTGACTGTCACGCTGCACTGTTGCTCCTAATCTTGCACTTCTGTTATCTGTTTCTTCGTACAGAGGTCAGATCAAACTGGCTGACTTTGGTTTGGCCCGGCTTTACAATTCAGAGGAAAGGTAAGACAAGAGTGTTCAGCAGCTGCGTATTTTCCTCTTTGATGTGTGCCACACACGGGGACCTGACCTGCTTGATTTAAATGCTCAGTTAAATTTGTTTACAGTAATTGAAGCAGTAATTAAACCTCACAGTGAGCGTGGATCTCCACTAGATGGCGGTGTCTGTCAAGTTGTTGTCCTTCAGAGAGATCCCAGCCAGTGAAAGCTCAAATGTTTGTGTTTGGGCTCTCAGGGGCCATAGATGCTTTGTGAACATGTGCTCAGCCTCAGTGTCCCCTCTCTCTCTCTGCCTCCAGTCGGCCGTACACTAATAAAGTAATCACACTATGGTACCGCCCCCCTGAACTCCTGCTGGGAGAGGAGAGATACTCGCCAGCCATTGATGTTTGGAGCTGCGGGTGAGTGTGATACCGCCATGGTTACACATCTGTCTGTTCCTTCACACGTGCTTTATTTCCTCTTTTATGTTTTAATTGATTAAAACTCTGCCTTCCGTGAACATTTCAGTCGTATCGGTCAATCTCAACTAGACATTTTAGTCGAACTTGAACGATTAAGAAGGCAGCTTTGCAGAAAGTGGCCGGTCTCGTGCTCTGCTGATATCAATCAAAGCGTGCACATCGTTTTAATGGAAAAGGACAATTAAAACAAGCATTTTTATGTCACCATTCATGTGCCAAAATACATCAATAAGTTAGCTGCTTGGGTGTTTGGTGTATGCTAGGCTATTAGCTAGTTAGCTCACTGGCTTTAGACTGAAGCTCCTGCTTTAAATAAACTTGAACACTGTTTGGTACTCTAAGAAATAAAGATGCACTGAAAGTACCTTTCTGTGCCATGAAAGTAAATGTATTTTTTACATTATGAGCAGACTGGATGTTTGCAGCGCACTGAGTCCGTTATGTTTTAATCCTGAAGCACCGAGAGGCAAATTCAGCTCAGTCAGGCGGAAGATGCTCGATCTCCTTTGCGCCCGTCAGCTGTGCTGCCGAATTCAAACTTGGTTTATTGCAGAAGATCGTTTTATGCAAATTGTTTGTTTTTCTGGCAGTATGGAAAAAAAACAACATTAATTGTGAACAGTTTGACTAATCATACAGTTGTTATTGAAATGCACGTCTTTATCTTCTCTGTCTGTGATAACTCGCGTCAGTCAGAGGGGAAACAGTCTTTCTTAGAGGATGTGTACTATTGAAATATATCCTGTTCAGAAATAGTATGATTTTTTTGATCAGTCTCAGTCCTGACAGAGACTCTGGGCGACATTGACACTTTGTGTATTAAACTTAGCTTAAAACTGGAAAGTGTGAGTGTATTTTCTCACTTCCTTCACTGTTCTCTGCCGTGGCACAGGTGTATTCTGGGAGAGCTCTTTACCAAGAAGCCCATCTTCCCATCTCAGGCCAACCAGGAGCTTCTGCAGTTGGAGCTCATCAGGTAGGCGACCCTTTCCTCAGCACAGCACCTCAAGTAATAACCGTGACAGTCTTCATCCCCCATCTGCTCTTCGCCACTGACTCCATGTTTGCCTCCCACTGTCATTTCCTACAGCCGCCTGTGTGGGAGTCCCTGTCCTGCAGTCTGGCCTGACATCATTAAACTCCCCCTCTTCAACACCATGAAACCCAAGAAGCAGTACAGACGGCGGCTACGGGAGGAGTTTGCCTTGTATGTAGCCATGCTGCACCGCCCCAGAAGAGCTCTGATAATCCCTTTGACTGTTTCTACAGCTGAAAAATCTCTCCCCTTCTACGCAGTTTACCCTCTTCTGCTCTGGACTTGCTGGACCGAATGCTGACCCTTGACCCTGCACGCCGCTGCACATCGGAGCAGGCTCTTAACAGTGACTTCCTGTGTGATGTTGAGCCCAGCAAGATGCCGCCACCAGAGTCAGTAGCCCTGCTTTAGATATTTTTTGTCATTATGAGATTTTGAATGCACACTGAGGATACTTTTGATTTCACATAGATCTTATTTGTGACGTTTAAGTTCTGTAACAAATGCCAGCTTACAGATTTTTAATTCATGCTTGTGCTGTAACTCTGTCTACCCGCTGCGTCCCCAGTCTGCCTCACCACCAGGACTGCCACGAGCTGTGGAGTAAGAAGAGGCGGCGTGCGCGTCAGAGCGGGCTGCCCGAGGATGTGCCTGCGCCCAAAGTGCCCCGTAAGGATCCGACGGGGACCTCCAGCGCAGACAACAGCCGGCCCCAAAGCAGCCCGGCCGGAGCCCCGCCGCCTCGACCTGGAAAACCGCCTTCCACAGCCAACTCAGAGAACGAGCTGTCAGGTAACAGCTGCCTCTCACAAGCATTTTAGCAGAAACGCACATGAAAGAATGGGGCTGTGTATCAAACTTCAATACTTTTATGGCAACGACCGCATTGCTTCAATTCTCATTGTCAGTGAGCTAATAAGCATGCAGCTTTCTTGTACAAAGATCTCATAATGCTGGTGATTGGCTGTCTGACATTACGCATCATAGAAGCATGCAGGAATGCCGAGAGACGGTGCTCACCTTTTTTTGCTT
Source organism: Chaetodon trifasciatus (assembly GCA_037975065.1). Classification (NCBI taxonomy): domain Eukaryota; kingdom Metazoa; phylum Chordata; class Actinopteri; order Chaetodontiformes; family Chaetodontidae; genus Chaetodon; species Chaetodon trifasciatus. The sequence continues at coordinate 2,766,455 of JBBMOE010000035.1, forward strand.
TTAACCCCTCAGTTGCTTATGTGCACAGATAACTCCGTAAACTCAGTGCTGCTTGTTAGCTAGCTCGTGCAGCTAACCTGTATCTGCTCATCAGTGAGTTCGGTCACCGCATCCTCCGCTGGCGCATCCGCTCCTCGCCACCGCGCAGATGGAGCCGAGGTGGAGCGTTGCTTACAGACCAACCAGCAAAAGGAGATAAATGTCCTGAAGCTGACGAGGTGGATGGTTGTCAGACCAGGGCTACCTGCCTACAGTCGCACAGTGTTTCCCTCTGCTGTTTATTAATGTTCCTCTTTATGTTATTTCTATTTTTGTATAGTCCAATACTGTACAGATAGTACATCAGTTTCCTCATTTTAGTCCGGCTATCCAGTTTGATAAAGTGCACAGAGAAAGAACAGTTTCCTGCTGCTCCTCCTTTGAAGTGAGTAATTGTACCAGAATGTGGAATGTCGTTTTCTTTGTGTTAAAATGGATTTTCTAAGTATCTTTCAAGAACGGTATCGAAGTCAAGGTATTGGTGCCAGTGTGGAATGTCTTTTTAATGTTGGTTAAATGTTTCAGTATTGTGTGTGAATGTGTGTGTCCAGGCCTGGGCGCTGCTGCTGAACAGTTGAACCAGGCAGAGTTGGCGGTGCTGCTGAACCTCCTCCAGGGACAGACGGACCTCAGCCTGCCCCAGGTGGCGCAGCTCCTCAACCTCTCCAACCCAGAGACTCTCAGCCAGACGTTGTCCGCCCTGACTGAGGCCTCTGACCACCAGGGGGCTCCAGAGGACCAGGCCCAGTCTGCCGCCAGGTCCCAGCCCCCAGAGCCGCCTCCTGAACCCCAGGAACTCTCGCCAACATCCGGAGACCCGCCACTCAGCCAGGAAGACCAGGCCAACCTGCTGGCTCTCATTTTGGGCCACATCATCAAGCCACAAACTGAGGAGCAAGGCGATGAGAGCAATGGCGTCCAATCAGAGGAGGCACTAACGCGCGATTCGTCTGCCTCTACTACTGATCGCAAGGGCAAGTCCGGATTTAGTCTTTAGAGGGTGTAGAAAAAGGGGGAACCAGGTTCACATGGAAATCACTGGGAACTGAAGAATGAGGGGAGCAGGGCAGAGAACAAACAGAAGTTTTGGAACTCAAAATTCCTGTATATCAAATTAATTACATTCTAGACTACCTGATGAAGTCAACAAAATGATCAATTAACCAAATAAATTGGGCTGTTAGACTAATCATGCATCCTCCACCCCTTCCTTTACCCCTGACATTCCTTAAACACACACACACATTATCGCCCCTTTTACCACCTCACCTTTGAAAGACGCAGAAGAGAAACCTCGCAAAATGTCCGTGGAGCGTCTGTCGTCATGTGACCAGGCAAAGGTTTGTGTCGGGTGGACGTCCCTCACCGGTGTACTCAATAAACAATAGGAAGTGTAGTATTCTTCGTTCGAGTGAATCGAAAAGCTCACGCTGTGTTGTTCCCCTCCACGTTTCTCCCTCTTCCTCGTTTCTTTCTCACAGCCTTTGTTTCTATATCTGTCCCATCTCCACACGTGTTTTCTCTCCCGCACTTCATTTTCATTACAAAGCAGGTGTCATGGATTCCTCACAGAAGCAATGTCGCTTTAAACAGTCTGTAATGTCAGCCTTTTTATGAAGAAAGTCTAATAAATTATCAAGTGAAAATAAATGTTTTGAATCTATAGACCTCACCTGCATGTGTTTCTTTTGATTTTGATTTGTCACACATTTTTTTTTCGGTTTGTTTGTTTTTAACTGTTCACTCTGACTCAGATATTAGTTCAAAGATGTGATTAGCAAGTTGAATAAAACTGTTGAGTATGCTGCTGACGCTGGAACGCTAACAGACCTGTTTTCTTCTGGTTATTTCTTCTGTCAAGGCCACTGAAAGGCGCATAGCCTTGGTTGGCCTTGTGCTGCTGTAGACTGGAAAACAACTAGACTAACCTGGTTTAGTGATCTCGTCCTGACCTTTATACTACTAAAAACAATCTCCTACATAAGTCACCCTCTCTGTTCATCCAGCTGTACATGCCCTTCCTAATGTTTTCTCACCAAGTTCCTGCATTTTTCCTTTTGTTTAAGGTGGAGTTAAAACAAATCCAGCTGCATCTGTTCTGCATAAATTCATGCAGTTATATTGGTGAAGTTTTGCACCACATAGTTAAAAAAAAAAAAAAAAGTTTTATTGTGTTTAATAAACTTTCTTTAAGGTAATGACGAGTCACATTAAAATAAAGCATTTTTCCATTTTCAACACAGATTTATTACACCTGAAGTGTAGATCTCCCATAGGCCAGACATATCTTTGTTTTAAGGTCTGAATATTTCTAGTTTTATTGTACCATGTGAGGTTAAAGTGAACTTTATTGCAGAGACACTGACATATTTTATCTATGTCCTGCTGATGGTGCTGTATTATCCTTGATGTGAGGAAACACTTAGTGCTCTGCCTCCCTCTCATGGTGACAGCAGGAATGTCCACATTGTGTAACTCAGGTGCATTTGACAACGTTTTCTCTGTAATAGCACCGTAGAAAGACAGGAGGACAAACAGGATGAAGTTATTTTATTGATGCTCCACATGTTTAAGTTAAACTTTAAATGCCAAATTGGCTTTGACAGCTAATGTTTTGTCCTCTGTCCCGTTTGGCCCCTTCAGATGCTGCAGCATCAAAAAGACAACAGCTTGGGGCCAACCAGGTGCCATCTGGCGAGCAGCGTCCACCCTCTCCACCGGGCCCACCTCCATCGGCTCTCCTCCTCGGAAATGCCCAGCAAGCCGGGTCCGAGGCCCAACCCAGCCAGGACATCAGCCCGGCCGTGGCAGCCGCCTTGCTCCAGCTTATCTCTCAGCAGGACTCAGAAGCCGGGGGCCCTCAGCGCAGCAAGGACCCCTCTCCTGCTGTGGACGCTCCGGCCCGGGGGCAGCCGCCTCCCCCCTGGGTTGCGGACTCTCCGCCGAAACCCTCGGCTGCGGCTGAGGCCCCAGCAGGACTAGTGACTGCTGCTCCTACCACTGCAGCGCAGTTCCCTAAAGACCAGGACCTCCGCTTTTCCCATGGAGCTGCCCGCTGACCCTCAATCCCCCGGTGAGACAGAGAGGTATCTTGGGATGGCTCCAGCTCCCTGGCCTGAAGGGAAAGGCAGGGGAAGAATGCAGATTATGACTCACTGGACGATGAGCAGGTAGCTAAAGTTTAATCAAAGATTACGAAAATGAATGTCTGAAAGAAAGAGATTAAGGGCCTTTTCAGGTCAACATCACTGCCCGCCGAACAAGCTGTCGTGCTGTGTTGGAGGGAGCTGGGGTTGGTCTGAACCATCCTGTCAGGGACGGTCGCCACCTGCGGTCCCTTGCTCTTTGCAGTCCTGACTTGAATGAAGTTAAGCTTCCAAATTGAGTGCCACGCGACTGACACTCAACTTCGAAAGCAACCGCGATATTTTTCTTCCAAAACGAATGATTGTCACGTCCACTGCAGTGCCCGCTTCTAACTTAAGGTATCAGTGTTTCGGCAGAGTGGAGTCACCGTCCTCCACGCGGTCGTGGACGGGCGTCTGTGACGAAGTGGAGGATTAGCTGAAGCTAAACTACCGCGTGTGGGTGTATTTTGAGGCAATGAGCGCACTGATCAGAACTCTGGAGGACTTTGAGTTTCCCATTAAACCTTACATGCTGGCTAGCTCCCCCTCCCTCGTGCCTCCTTTGTGACCCCAGCGACCCCTGAATGATCTCAGCCTAGTGGGGAAGTGTGGGTTAAGTTTCTGCTTTGGATGGCACCTACAACAGTGTACATCTAAAAAAACAAACATTTTTTTTTCCATAGTATCCAAAGGCTGTTCCATACTGTATTCTGTCTCCTCAATCCTACTGAACTGCGACGTGCTCTCGGCCCACGTGAAGATTTTTCTTCCTTTACTTACAACAAAACCTGTGTCGTAACGAGCCTAAGCCTGTAGTACTCACTCTTCTGTCTCAAATATGGATTAAACCACTACATTATGATCAACTGCTCCAGAATGCACACGCTGCTCTGCCAGCTGAAGTATAAAGCTAGAAACGTATATACACACTCACAGAAACTGACTTTTCCGGCGTTTCCTGGTGCGCCCTCAAAGCCTCGTTTAACATGTGGCCGCCTCCCTGCCAACTTGTGCAGCAAAAGCTTTTTTTTTTTCCCTTTCTTTTTTTGGGTGAAGTTATTTTCTACATAAAGAAAATGACACCCGCTTCAAAAAGTAATGGTCTATGGTTCTGTTTCCATTTTTTTTTTTTTTGTTCGGTTGGAAAAGGAAAGGGAGGAGAAATGGTTTCACCTGTCTGTAAAAAGGAAAAAAAAATATTTTGTAATATGTGTTTTGTTGGTTCAGTTTATTAAAGGAAGTTATGCGACCAGCTGAGTCGTCTCTCCTGGCCTTTCTGAATGATTCTGTGAAGCGGCCACTAGATGGCAGGCATTCACTCACGCTGCAGCTCAAACTACAGGAAGTCCTCACAGTCAGGCCTCAGCTGAGCCTGATCAGAGTTGAAAAGTTACACAGCAGGTTTGTAATTTTTCTTACGACTCATGTTAGCGCCTTTTCATTCTACAGGCTGCTTTGACTAGAAACAGACCAAACGAGGAAAGCCACTGATCACACAAGGATAAAAGTAAAATGACTGAATTAAAAGTACACATAATTCAGTAATAATCGAGTTCTAAAAAGCCAAAAGCTAATAAAAAACATGCATAACTGCATCTAAAATGTGACAAATATTTTCTAAAGTTAGATATTTTGTTGGTTATTTGTGAATTCAGTCGTCGTCTTTTTGTGCTTTTTCATTATTTAAGACTGTCATTGTTAGTAACACGCAATCTGTTGTATGTCATCTTCTCTTCTCGCAGACGTATGATCCGTCTGCTGTCAGGCGGTGTGTGAAGTGCTCTCTATGCATCAATCTTGTTTAGGTGTCGATTCCTTCACCACTTGGGTTGATCTCTTTATGAAGCTCCTGACAGGCAGACAAGGATCATAAACTGCAGATTGGCAAAGACAGAAGCCTGCGAGGTTCATGCAGACTGGCTGTGTGTGTGTGTGTGCTTGCACGTGTGTTCGTGTGTGCGCCTCATGCATACCCAGACCAGTTTCCTCACTTGGCAGGCTTACAGAGCCGCTTACCCCTCTGGCCCACCAAGCAGCTGAGCCCTCTGGGTGAGAGATCCTTTCAGAGTGGAGGCGGTGGGAGGCTCACCTGCCCTCTAGCACAAGCCCAGTGTGGGTGAGATGAGACGGTGCAGCGTGTGTGTGTGTACATGTATGCTTCTGTCTGATGCTTTTACCCATCGGGACTCCAAATAATAGTGAATGTGCCCACAGGGAGTTTCCACAGGAGTAGTAGTGGGCAATGCCAGTGCCAAGTCACAGAGACTAGACGAATAAATCAGGACTGAGGACTGAAGAGAGGGAGGTGCGCGAGGCTGTGCCATCAATCAGAAAGGCACCTTATGGGGAATGCCCATAAATGTGCCATGCTGCCAGTCTGAAGCACGCACTCGCCATGGCAGAGACGGGCGACGGCGGCGGCATTCAAAATGGAGCCTCCATTTTGGATGCCGCCGCTTTGCTGTCAGCTACAGTGATTTTGGTGAACTTCCAGACAAATAGTGAATTGATGGACAGTCCCTGTCAGTCAGTTGCATTTTATTCCTATGATTGTATTTTTTGCATCGCCGCTCGGTCCAGTTTTCTCGGTGCCTGTGCGAGCACACATTTGGAGTCTGCATCATACCTGAGCAGAATCTCAGCAGTTGTCCAATGACAAATCTGGCAACCTTGAACAGATAGCAGCTCCTTCTGAAATTATGGAAAATGATGAACCCAGCTCTCACATCAAACATCTGCCTGAAACCCCAGCTGACTACAAAGAGCGCTTAGGAGTGCGTGTCCGACTGCTTAAATGCACACCAGCCACTTGACAAACTGCTGATGAGTTTTTTTGGCAAAGGAAACAGTCTACCAGCCATTCCATGTTTCTTTTAAGAAGGTCTGGATTATAGCTGTGAAAGTGGACGGTGACCTTTCAGGCTGAAACTCTCTTAGCCACAAGGTTCAGCAGCACATTTCAGCTTGACAATGTAAGAGTCTATCTGAAATGTCTGGCATATCCGTCTGATTGAAGTGCTGCTACATTTTAATTTGGCAGCAAAACTCAGTCAGGATGCAAGAAAAAGAAGAAGAGGGCAACCTAGGATGGAGAAGATGAGATTGATGGACAAGGAAGGAGGGCAAACTCTCACTGGCTCTGGAGGGGAAAAGTAAGCAGTTTAATTCTGCGTTTCAGTTTCCACTGCAAGGAAACAGGAGTCAGTCCAACACTGAGGGATATTTTACACATTCATACAGCGCTTAGATCAGCCTTCTGGCTGCTTTGACACAGCGCTTTTCAGTCCACGTTAACGCACAAAAGTGCACAGTTTGAGATGTGACTGATGCAGGCGTCTACGGACCAAACATGAGTGTGAATCCTGCAGCTGAAGCGCTCCATAAATTCAGTCTCTCATTTTTTATCACTTTTACTCGTTACTGTAATAAAATCTAGATTAAATTTTGAAAAAAAAAAAAGGAACCGCACCAGTAAAAGTCTCTTAACTGACTGTTAAAAAACAAGTTCATTTCTCTTGCTCTGAGCAGTGAGAATGAAACTCTTGCATGCACACATGTGTGGCAGCTCCTTTGTGTCGTGTAAATCTGGGCCGCTGTTGTCTCTCTGAGCCATGCAACGGTTTGATGTTGAGTTTGATGACTGAGGCTGTTTGATCAGTGACTATGTGTAAACTCGGTGAGGGTAGAAAGGGACTCCCACATTCCCACTGTCAATCCCACATCTAAGACACACACGCACACACACACGCACACACACTGTGCTTCCATTGCTTTTGGGGACATTACGTAGACTTACATCCATTCCCTGAAGATTCGCCTAACCTTAGCACATGTCCTCAAGCTAAAATCTGGGTGAGAGTGAACTGAGCATGCAGGAAGCTCCATCGACAGATTAAAAAAATGATATTTTTGAACAGATATCCACCCTTAAAGTTGAGCAACAGTAAAGAAAAATGTGATTATGAATGCATGTTGGGTCGAGAACAAATTGTGCTGTCTTCATCAGATCTCTTCTTTGTCTTCTATCAAACAAAATTTAATGTCAGTCATTTCGTTTATGGCTACATCTTTATTTATGTGATATTTGGAAAATTGATTGACTTTGTCCCAGCAGTGATATATGCTTTAGTGCTGCAACAGCGTTCTTTATTGATGCCATAACACCATCTCCATTTCTTCTCAGTTTATAGTTTTGTGAGAAACTGCTGTCACACACACTCGTTATTTCTTTATCGCTGAACAGCAGCGAGCACACCAAAGAGTTTTTAGGAGGCTTTTGGATTGGCCAGATGATACAGATGTGTGTTGATTTTATGTAAAGTCACTGCTGCCAGGACATAAAACCATAATAATCTGGGTAACGTTCACCCCTTTGGTGTATTTCACTGAAGTATTTGCTTGTATCTGTAACAAAAAAAGTTCAAAAGGAAGAAGATGCTAGCTTTTTGAAAATCTTTCTCTGACCTTTTTACAGTGATCTCCACTTCAGCCAAAGACACATCACTCTCCCTGCATGATGCTGCACTTCCGTGAAGCGGAGCACTTTCGCCAGGTCTCAGCATCTCATTAGCAACTCAGTCCAAAGAGCTTCACGAGCAAGGCAAGATAATTGTCTCTGTCTGTCTGAGTGGATGCTGCCGCTTTAAGGGCAGAGGGGCTGCTGGGAAAGCAGTCAGCGAGGGTGGCGGAAAAGGAGGAGGAGGAGGAGGAGGAGGGTTGTGGTGGTGGTGGGGATTTGGGGAAGGGTGGGGAGAGGAGGAGGGGGAGGGGGGACGGGCCCTGCAGGACCATTTGTGCTGAAGCTCATTTGCGCAGCGACACTTAATTGGCTACAACAATTAATTAATGTGTTGGAAAGTTGGCACAAAAAGTTCATTTAAGAGGGTTTTAATAAGCAATTAGAGGAAAAGCAGTGAAGAGGGGGAATTACTGGAGAGGAAAGAGAAAAGCAGAGATGGAGCGAATGTCTGGCCACTAGGACTGCGCGCGCCCTGCTGAAGCTGGACGCAGCGCTTTGTCTCCGTCGCTGACCCTTCAGTTTTGAAGGGCTGATGAAGGATTAGGCGTCATTATAACGCCATTATATCTCTATCTGAGGCTCTTACTGCTGTTCTTAAGTGGACTTGAAACCCATGATGCCCTTATATTGTACACATCAACCCTGGTGGCCCCTGCTGCCCCTCCCTTTCCTACCTCTTGTCCCAGCGCCCAGTGTAAAATATCGCATGACTAATGAGTGGAGCAGGTTGGAATCCTGGGGAAGATGTCCTTGGAAGACGAATGCATTTTCAGCAGAATAATTAACTTAATTAACAAATTCACATGCATATTCATCAGCCTATTAATGTCTGCTCCGCGCTGCTTGATGAGCAATGCAATAATAACCGTTTCATTTGCATATTTGCATTCACACTCACACCCTTCTCCAAATAATTAAAAAAAAAAAAAGACTGTAGGAAACTCAAAAGACGGGCAAGTCGCTGGGCCTCACGCTGCGTCCTGGACGCGCTCTCCACCTGCAGCTCACACGCAACTGCGCACGACGCAACTGTGTTTCCATCTTGGCTGTTGAGCTATGCCAGAGTAACTTAAGCGAGATCAGAAGTGTCTGTTTCTCCCTGCCTGCACCTCCAGCCTCCCTCCAAAAATCACTGCATCTCCCCCTCTGCTTCCTCTCTCACCGCTGCACGCTCCGCGTCTCCTTCCTGTTTTCGTCTCTCTCTCTCCTCTTGTTATTTATTCATCCCCATCACGCTTGACTTTAATTTATTTATTTCTTGCTTTTGAAGTTTGGCTCGTCTGCCTGTCAGTGTATGTATGTTTTTGCTGGAGAACTTGTATGCATTCGGCTGGCAGTGTGAGCACTGTTTGGCTATGTTAACGCGCCGGTTTGAAGCTAAAGCAGCCGCCAGCAGGGATCGAAATAAACAAATGTGAGAATGTTCATGTCCTTTTACTTCCTTGATTTCTGGTCATGTTTTAAGGGCTCATCGTGTGTGTGTATGTGTGTGTGTTTTCTTTCACACTGGATTTGTATTCTGAGTAGCAGAGATGCTGTCTCCGTGTCTCTCAGCCACTGTCAGTGATGAAATGTGTGTGTGTCTGGGAGTGAGTGTGTATTTCCTGGGAGGCTGTGAGCATCTCAGTCTTTTATCACTGTGTGTGTGTTTGTATTAATCTCTTTGAATTCAACTTGTACCGTGTCACTGATGTCCCTTGCATGTGTTTGTGAATTCCTCTCCAATATTTCAGATGACGCTGATGTGAGAGAGAAGCGTGTATGTTGCATTTAAACCACGCGTGGGGCGACCGTGTGGGCGTCTTTCATTGCCTATTTGGGCGGGGGTGCACCGTTGCATTTGTGAAACCAAGAATATGTGTGTGTGTGTGTGTGCATGTATGTGCTGCCAGCTTGTGTTCAGACAGCAGCAGTTTGCAGAGCGAGAATTAAAAGTAGGGAGAGATGCCAAGTGAGTCCCTGGAGACAGATACAGGGGACAGAGAGAGAAGAAAGAGGAAATAAAAAGGATTTCTCTCTCTCACACACACACACACACACACACGTGCAATCATTTACACAAAGAAACCTAGCCTTCTAGTTGCTTGTTAGCAGCAACACACTCACACACACTAAGAAAGGGCTTTCAGTGTGGTCTGGTGTCTGTTTTCTTATTGGTTAGATCACCTGGTGTCTCATCAGGTAAACTTCCTCTTAATAATGTAATGCGAATAATGTTTAACCTTAATCTAAATCTAAATCTCACCTAAACCTAACCCTCAAACAGCCTTAAAAAAAAGGAAGGCCCATCCAAAATGTCCCCACTTTCCAAAATCTAGGTCTGAAATCAAGTCCTCACAAAGATAGAAGATCACACATACAGCATGGGAAGCATCTCTCACCTTTTTCTCTGACTCCCTGTCCACTTTCTCCCTCTCTGTCTCTCTCTCTGCCAGCCTGGTGAGGTGACACCCTGTGTGCCATGTGACACCGAGCTGTCACCTCCCACTCCCTGCATCACACCTCTGCCCCCTGCTGGGCCAACCCCGTCACAGCACCCAGACACCCAGACACCCGGCAAGCCTCTCCACCTCCGCTGGCACGAAAGCTGGCAGCAGGAAACATCACTTTGCACTCTCTCACTCATTCACTTCAACTTTTCTATGTGCAGCTACCTTATTCTGCCTGTTTTGTCCCTTCTTATCTTTTCTATATTGACGATTTGAAAAGCCTCCAGCAGGAATCTCTCAGAAGGTCTGAGAGGACAAGACAGACCCATTAGCTTGAAGCCTGTTGAAATCTAGATTAGCAATTAGCACCTCTTTAGCATGTGACCCCTTAAAATGAAGCAATGTCTACAGTCTTCAACCAAGACTCAGAACTATAAGTTACACTCTTTTCCCGACCCCCATGTGGGAACCGTGGACATGGGATGTAGAGCAAAAACAAGTCTGGGAATAGTTTTTGGTGCCGGTGTCATCGTTTTTAACCATTTTATTTTAAAACAAAGGTCGATGATAATGCCAGAGAAGCAAAAAAAGGTTATGAATCACTGCTCTCAGGAGTGATTTCAGCCATTAGGTCGTTTCTCAAGTCACTTTGGAGTACGACCTAACAGTTTAGACTTTCTGTGGCACACAAGACTTCATGGCTGCTCGGTTACCTGTTTGTGTACCTGTTGGTGCTTTTATACCTGCACGCCTCTTAGCCCTCTGAGTCACTAGGTTTGTATGTCCAGCCAGGCAGGCCAGTGGCGAGCGGGGACAGAGCGATTGAGATATAGAGCATTAGTTGGTGTCAGGAGTAAATTAGAGGCCAGATCTGTTTTCTAATCAGAGCACAAGCACCGTGTTAGAGGAATTAGGGCGACAGCTGCTGGGAGCTTTTTATTCCTCTCTCTCTCAGCCAGAGACAGGCAGACCCCAGCTCAGGGACCACCTCTTTACCACAGCCACCTGTCAACACCGGTGTGTGTATGCACACGCATGTTTCCCTCCCCCATCGACATGCACACTCACATACATGTGAGCACACATCCACTGCCGTGCAAACCTGCACACATGCTTGCACGCAGACACACAAACACCGTCTGGTACACTGACCTCCCTCCATCTCTGAAATTAATGACAGTGCAGGTTCTGTGTGCATGCAGCCATTCGTGGTGTGTTTATGTTTTCCAGCAAGTGCGAAAGGCCCTTATGAGATATCAAATTTAGATAAGGTGGAGCGGTGGGCGGCCTTGCATATGTCTATTTACTATGAATCCCAGTGAGGCCTTAACGCCGCATCAACCCGTTCATTCATCACACCAGCTTTGCAAGTGAGCAGAAACGGCAAAGAGGACTTTGACAGATGCATTGATGGTAAAGTCAAGTCATGTTCAATTTTATTTATATATCACAAATCACAAATTTGCCTCAACAGGTTTCACAATCTGTACAGCATATGACGCCCTCTATCTATAGACCATCAGTTCCGATAAGGAAAAGACCCCAAAAAAACCCAGGATAACATGGAAAAATCTCAGCAAGAGCAACAAAGGATGCATCCCCATTTCAGACAGACTGACATGCAGTAGATGTTGTGTGTAAAGAATACACCAATATATTAAAATTACAGTAGAGACAATCAGGATGGCAAAATTCTAGTAAACATATATGAAGAACATGGATCCTGGTAGACATCAAGCAGCTTCAGGTGCTGCAAACAATCCTTATTTTTTCAGTTACAGCTTAAAGAAGATATAATTAAGTATAAAAATATAAAGCAATGCAAGTAAATAATAGATCAGGGACAATTAGTGTTTATCCAAAAAAAAAAAAAAAGTCTCTAAGTTCAAGAAGAAGCCCAGAAGAAATGCATTTACGAATCCTGTTCATTTTCCCATCATGTAACTGCTGTTAAAAAAAGATGACTGCTGATTCTAAGGATGATTGATGATACCAGGCATGAATAAATGAATGTCGTGAGCTGCCTGCACTGATTTTACACAGCAGAGATTTCTTGTGGGCAGGACCGTAGGAGGGTGAGAGGTGTGGGAGGTGGCATCGAGATTCACACCGTGTCACGCAATTGCTTCGGAAATGTCACCTATTTTATCAGATCAGCTGAATCCGGAGCGTGTGGAGCGTTTTCAGGTAATGTGGGGGAACAAATTTTTGGAAAAAGTGCCACTGAGGTCATCACGGCGAGTCTGCACGAAGCGGTGCGTTGTTGGTTTAAATGGGTGCTTATTATGTCTGCGGTAAAATTAGAAACAAGAGACATCTCTGCAGAATTTTCCAACCTTTTTTAATGAAGTGAGGCTGTCGGGCTGAGCAGGATAATTTCAGAGATAAAGTGGGACAATATCAATTCTGGGAATGAGAATAAATGGTTTAAAATTTTTATTAATGTCAATCAACAAAAATAAATGTAGTGCATTCATCCTTTTCCTCAAAAATACAGACCGTGCTGTTCTTTGCATATTCAATTACCAGATTGTGCATATTTATACATCTCATGGGAAAAAAAAACACATTTGACCTTGGAGGTCACATAGCTCCTTCTCTGCTCTGTTTCTCCTGAAATCAGAGGATTTTGTTTTCTGCTGGTTCAAACATCTCTTAACTCTTCTTGGATTTTTGGATATTTCAAGCCCTGCACCTGAAAATCTGACCTGAAACCTGCGCCTTGGGCCTGATACTTCTCTTCCTCTTTCCTCCTGCTTGTGATCGCTGTGTTTTGGGTAATTCAATGAAGATTTGAGGTCCACCTTCAACTGGGGGGAGCGCACAGATAAGAATATAATTCACAAAATCACATTTTAACACAGTAAAATTAGTGCAGAGTGTAAAACAATTATTGACAGTTTGTCATCCATATAAAGAGTAAATCATTTTCAGCATTCTTACCAGGAGGTCTGAGAAATAATATAATCACACCCACTGCTGTTACATAACACTAATAACCTGAAAGTCCACTAGACATTCGGCTAATAACACACTAGCATTATTACAATTGGCTATCAAGTGATTGTCCAACTCACCACACGACTACAAAATAATAGTAAGTTAGATAATCCAGCCTTATATGAGAAATCTGGAGGAAGAATCAGGGTTTGCAACACACATCTCTCTTTGTAACTGCAATTTAGGCGACAGTCTTGTGGCTTTGGAGGCTAATTTGCTACTGGCTGAAGTCTAATAGGGAAACACATGCACGTACTCACACACACACACACACACACACACACACACACACACACACACACACGAGCGCAGTCCTCCTCTCACTCTTGCACATCCCACACATGTGCGCCGCCACACAGTGTCATAAATAGACAGACAGTGCCAATCTGAGGCCTGGATGGGAGCCAGCTCTGCAGCAGCTCAGTAGTTAAATTATTAACACCAACTGGGAGAGAGACAAAGAGAGGAGCGGATCAGGCAGCTCAGCGGAGAGGAGATCTGGAGAGGAGAAAAGAGGAGGTGAATCGAGACAAGCTAGACATCAGAGAGAATGAGGAGGTTAGCTGTTTGGGTGGTGAAGGTGTGGAAAGATGGAGAGAGAAACTCATGTAAAATATAGAAATATCTTGTTGGATTTCGGCAGAGTTTGGGATGAATAAAGAAAACGGGATCTTGGTGTGAGTGAGAGGAAGGTAGAGAGGTGGATGTTGAGGTTTTTCGTGGATGGCAGTGGAATACTAATGGTGTATGCATGTGTGTGTGTGTTGGTGTGTGTATTTAGTAGAGTGAGGGGAGGGGAAGCGAGATGGAGAGAGATCTGGGGATGTTGGTTCTGATCCAGAGAGTTAATGTTGCGCTCATTGATGGATAGAGTGCCAGCCATGAGGCTCCATACCCACACAAGATGGATGGAGCACTGCTCTCTCTCTCCCTCTCTCTCTCTCTCTCTCATGCTCCTGCTATAGTTTGATGTCTCTCATCTTATTTCTCTCTCTTTTTCAAAGCTAAACGGTGATCAGAGAGCTCTGCCACAAAGCCACTATCACATCCCGAGCAGCAGAAGCATGTGTGTGCGTATCCGTGGAGAGGTTTTATGACTCGCCGTCATGTCAGCTACCTCTGTGGCGAGGCGGCTTGTGTTGTGTTCAGCACAAACACAGCAAAGCATTATGTATGTGTGTGTGAGGCACGTCTAGATTTTAAACATACCTGTATGTTAAAGGCACAATGCGAAGGGGGCCCGAACACCAACCCTGAACAGTTGATTTGGGATCTTTTAATAGACAAACACATCTATGTTAGTCATATTTTTCTGATACAACAGCAGTAAAACAAGACAATATCTTTAATTCTGATCAGAAAAGAAGCAAAATTCTTCCTTTGCTTATGTCAAACTTTGTCTGCATGTCTAATATATTGCCCAAAAAATACTGGTTGACCCTTTAATTGGGAATACTTGTGTAGCTGTATGTGTGAGAAAGAGAGAGAGAGATGTGTGTGTGAGCATGTAGATCAACCAAAAAACTAAAAAAACAAACAAAACTAAAACTAAAACTGGCTCTGTGTGTGTGTGTGTGTGTGTGTGTGTGTGTGTGTGTGTGTGTGTGTGTGTGTGTGTGTGTGTGTGCGTGTGTGTGTGTGAGTGCATGTTCAGCAAGAAACCCAAAATGAAGTAGCAGTACCATGAGATTTATAGTGTGCGTGTGTGCGTGCTTATGTGTGTTGTTTTTATTTACACACAAAACTAAAAGCTTGACTACTTTGTCTGTAAGGCCCCCGACACCTCCATCACACACACCCACGCACACAAATACACACACACACACACACTTTCCCCAGCATCCTCCTTTCTGGCGGGGGCATCGGGGGGTGAAGTGATCTGTGCGAAAGCCTCCTGTTCTATGCGCTGCGCGGCTGAGGCAGAGGGGGATTGTGGGTAGATGCTGTCTGCAGGGGTGGGGGGGTAGAGTTAGCAAGGAGGGGAGGGGTGGATGGGTTGCCGGGGCGGGCGGCAGCAGATGGCGTGCCACACTGTGAGGGCCGTCGGCTGGCATCCAGAGGAGGAGGAGGGAGGGGAGGGGAGGATGGGAGGCGGGGGGGTACAGGGATTGGAGGGGCACTGCTCCCAAAGTGCCAGCAGGCATCAGGAGAGAGAGAGGGAGAGAGACAGAGGTGAGGGGCTTTGGTGGGAGACAGGCTGGTAGACAGGCAGACTGGAAGGAACCCACAGACTCTGAGATTAGAGCTTAAGCGGGGCTTGGGAGCAGGATTTCGGTGCTAATTGCATCCACTGAAGAAGAACCAAAACGACAGATTTGTCTTTGAACCCCATTTCACTAGTGACTTTTGACCTTTTCCACTTCCATACAGTGTCTCCCAGTGCCCGCAGCCGAGGGATTAGCGCATTGGGCCAAGCAGAGGTCCACCGTTGGCATATTGTTGTCTGAGGATTGCCACCGATGTAGCATGAGGTTGGCATGTGGAGGGCATTGGGTTGGCATATGTACTGTGAGGAGTTGACACAGGGTCTGCTCTGATGTGACATAAGTTTGGCAGGCTTGGCATCAAGGTGGCGTAAGACTGGCACTGGGTTAGTGAGGGGTGCCGAATGGATAGTGTCTGTCAACGAGGTCGCGGATGTGTGTGTGTGTGCAGTGTCTGCGCTTCGTGTACCTACCTCTGATACAGACAGGCGGCGGCGGACGAAGTGTTTACATCCTTTACTGAGATGAACTTAATAAACTTTTATAAGTCACAATACAACTCCTGAATTTGAACTTTTACTCAAGTAAAAGTGCATATTTATCAGGAAAATGTACTATCACTGATTTGCTAATGTGTAAACTGCATCTTAGCGGGTTGAGGTGGAGCCAGTTTTATCTAATTTGTGTCCTGGTAGGTCATTCAGCCTGAAACAAAAGCATCACATTTTAAGAACATGCTATGTTTTTTTATGTAAAATCTTAATCTGCAAGAAATTATTAAACACAGCTGTCCGAAAAGTGCAGTTTCTGTCCCTTTAATGTTTCGCAGTGAAAGGGAGCATTGAATTAAAATGCTGAAGTATGCAGTAAGTACCTCAAATTTGTACCATACTTGAGAAAACATACTTTCCACCACTGACAGTCCCAGAGCTGTATATGTTTGTGCTTTGAAACTCTTGTCGCTCTCGCTCAGGAGATGGCACACAGGACTTAAATATTTCATCTCAAAAATCTTTGTCATTCCACATTCATAAGTGCACATGGCATGCTAATGCTAACCCACATCTCTGGCTGACTTCTTCAAATCTGTGCTAGAAGACTGTGCTAAATGCACTTGGGCATACGCTACAACGCTAGCTGGGACGCACTCCTGGGCCGTCTAGGTTGACCTACTTGGTTCATATGTTGCCCTGCTTCAGCCCCGGTTCTTAATCTTTCCTCTGTGTTTGATGAGTGTTATATCTCTGACAGGCTGACCTGCATCATGGTTCTGATCAAAGGCATTGAACATGAGACGTAATTTGGGTCACAGTCCAGGAAGCAGAGGAGACGTCGCAGCTTTTGGAGGTGAGTGGGTCTCTTTTTGTATTCACCGCGAGCGCTTCGCATTACCTGCAAGTATTGTTGAAAATGAGTCTCTGACTCCTTCTAATTAAGGTGCGGGTAACAACCAGCACCTTCAGCAGAGCATGCACATATGCAGACAGACACAAACACTCCAAACGCGCAGGCACACATACGCACTCGTACACACACAAACATGTGCACACACATACACACAGACATCACAACCCGCCGCTGCTACCACAGAGAAGGGTTGAACAGATGTTGAGGAATTTAAGATGCAAAAGGGAACTGGGACTCCCCCCCCCACCCCCCGACATGCACACGCACCCACCCTGTGCCCCACCTCTCTGTTCCACTCACACAACCAGTTTTACACTCTAACACACACCTGAATCCACATATATTACACCCAAAACTTGAAGATGCATCTTTCTTGTCTCTGCACATTTAGATGTCATATGTATGGATGGTCATGCACGCACACGTACGTACACGTGCGTGCACAAAAGCAGACACAAATCCACACCCGTGCATGCATTGTGGCCCACATCCCCCTCCAGGCTGGCCCTGCTCATAAGGGGCACCATGTGGCACTCTATTCCCTCTGGCACGAGGCACCGACTCTGCCAGCTCTGCATTGTCCTCTGCCTGCTGGAGAGCACGCGCCCAAACCATGGCCTCTCTCTTCCTCTTTCTTTATCCCCCTCTTTCTGTCCCTTTCATTGCCTTCCCACTTGTTTAACGCACATGAACCGAGATGGATGTGGCTCGCTCGCTTTCAGCCTCCAAAGAGCACCGAAACTTAAGATGAATGGGAGTGTGTTTGTGATGGAACACTGTTGGGAAATCTTGTTCCCGCACCTCATTGTCTGCCTTTGTGTCTCGCCAAATTTCCAGCCTTCATCCGACTGAAAATATTGTTGTAAAGCGCTGGCGTAAATGGTTGATAGCTTGGATCTCTGTCAAATAAAAGCCAAAAATTACACCCCAAACCAGGAACCAACAGCCTCTCGAATGGCTAAATAGAGCATATATTCTGTGCCCCAGTGATTGATCTGTTGGTTGGGTCCATTTTCTCCATCACTTCCATGATGATTGATTCATTCAGGAGTATTATAGACTTCTCACGGCAGCCAAGATCTTGCAAAAACGCAGTGTGAGCGGTTTGACAGACAGTGCCCAAGATCGAGACATGACAGACGCAGCTTCGCTTTGCTGGAACACCGTCAACGGTGAGGTAGGGGAAAATATAGCAGAAAGCACAAGATCAGGCATATTTTAAGATGAAGACACGAATGCATGCTTTTTTAATTGTCCAACAGTGCTTATAGTGCACTGCACTATATATCAGTATGTCTTCTCTCTACATAACTGGACAAATCATGTTGAAAAAGCACAAAAATCTTTATATACTTTCAAAGGTGACATTGCTATATTTGATAAATTAGTGGGAATTGCCTCTGATGTTAGACGGCCCCTGATCACTCTAACAGCAAGACAGAATCACTTAGGATCTGAGTTTACTGCAGGGATTGTACTGTATTCTGTTCTATTTAGCTCTATCAGTTCAAGTTAATTAGGTGAGATTCATCTCAATTAAACTTTGACGTTTGTTTAAGGATATTTGAAACTGGGTCCTTTGTAACAGCAGGTGATAGCGAAGAAATAAGAAGGCAGGAATTCTAGATTGAAAGGTATTTCAACAACACAAAAAAGAGCACAAATAACCGCATTGACAGGCAGGTGCAAAAACAGAAAATGCAGCGGCTTTATGCTGCAAATCCTGGGATGTGATGACACTGAGATTGTGAAGTAGAGAACAACACAAAAATGCATTTATTAAAACAACAACAGAAAGTGAAATGGAGGGAAAAGAATGTACACAGAATGTAGAAAAGTTTGGTGTGCGGGAGCCATTAGCGGTCTGTGCTAATTGACAAAAAGTCATCAGTGCCACGGGGAGAAAACTGTGTGAGTGATGCTTTGATTTCTCACTCTTTTCCTCCGGTTCCTCAGAGAGAACCAGCTCCGTCCCTCCCTCCACCACACAGCTGCTCTGAGGAGAGAGGGGCTCGGCGGGGCTCTGGGTAGCGTTAGCTCTCTGTGCTTGGGTGAGAATTAGCCAGCTTTAGCGCTCGCCTTGCCTGGTAATCCCTTAATCTGGCGAGGCTGAGGAGGAAGGCTTTGGAGGAGAGATGGTGTGTCAATCCATGTCTTCACATCTCTCTTGGCACGGTGAGGCAGACAGAAATCCTGGAAAAGTTTGCAGTAGAGAGTTGTGCCGTGCTTTAATGAATTAGGCGTGTTGTTCTGGATGAGGTCTTTCATCTTTTTTAACAAGGCGCTGCATTTTTAAGCATTCTTACAACGCCAAATTTACTGTGACACCTGAGTATCAACGAGACAATGGTGGAAAAGAGCCTGTATTTCACACCATGGTGCTGATAATTTAAGACCACATTTCCAATATATCCTGTTGCTTCTTAAATCCACATTTACCAAGTTTTTTACTCATTCACATGTAGCAGTTTCAGAGCATTTGGAGTCGTGCTTGTGGCCACCCGCCAAACTTAAAGGACCAGGGTGTGTGATTTAGTGACATCTAGTGGTGAGGTTGTGACTGCAACCAACTGAATATGCCCTCTCCTACATGGTGGCCGCTGAGGTGAATGGCCTTATAGAACCAGTGTTTGGTGGGCTTCTGATATGAAGAGACAACAAGGTGGCCAGCCCGGCTGATGAATGAATAATAAAAACCAAACCAAGCTATAATAACCCAATAGGATCTGCTGTGGCAACCCAAAGTGAAGAGAGTAAATAAACTTTCATTTGATCAAATGAACAAGCCACAAACACCAACCACACGGTCCAACAGAGCGCAGCGCTTCTTTATAGGAAGGAATTTAACTCGTCTTTTTTGATATTTGGCTCCTGCGTCGCCCATTGTGGAAGGAAGAAGAAATCATGAGCTCATTGAAAACAAATATCTACAGTAGACAGAGCCACTCTTTAATTTTCCACTCAGTTTTTCTTTGGCTCACTGTATTTGTCATTGGCAGTGGTGACTTGTTCCATTCCAGTGTTCATTTATATAATCACAAATATTTGCCCAAGCAAGTCTTAAACCATGCTACATACACAGATTTTTTTTTTCTGCTGGCTCTGGTGTTCTGTCACTGTGCAAAATCTACCTCCAAAATAAAGTCGAGCATCCCGACACGGGTGGTCCTCTAACCTCCAGGCCCAACCCCACCCTGACCAACCGTACCTGACCATGTGCTACACCCCAAAGTTCAGCGCTGTGTAGAGGCTCGCAAGCTTTTTGGCTTTGGAAACTGTTTGTTTTCAGCAAATATGATATGATAATGATGGACTGATGTAAAAGTCTCACATGCCGCACTTTAAAAATAGCGTTTGCGGCAGAAATCACAAATCTTAGATTTAATTATGTAATTTGGCACTGCTGTTTATCCAACCACTGCAAAAGTGCAAAGACAAAGAACGATGATAATTCCTAAAAATGTTTTAGAAATGATGAACAAATTAGTACCAACTGCCTGATTATGAGTGATAGTTAAACCATACTCCTGCTAATGGTCTATGAATAACAAAGCATCCCGACGTGTTAACATTGTCATGAATGCAATAACACAGAGGGGAATGAGGGGCGGCCTGGTACTGATTGTGCAACCACATGGTAATGAATGGCTAATGTGGCGGTGCAGAGGAGACGTTAATGCCATCCTAATTCCCTTTTGCTCAGAGCGGGGCACTGCGTCCTGAGCCTGTTAATCTGAATCCTGTAAACCTTTAATCTGGGATTCAGCCGCACACAAACACAAACACATAAAGACATAGACAACCTGTCATTGCCTGAGAAAAGTACCACACCATACCTGTCACACCTCTCTCTGTCTCTATCTCTTTCTCTGAGACACGGGTGACATATTGAACGCCTGCAGCGAGATTCTTCCCCATGAGCGGCATTCCAGAGCAGGCCGTCCCAGGGGAGCCTGGGAGTGGGTCTGGGGGGATGGAAGGGAGGGGGGTGGTGAGAGGGGGCTTGTTGATGCAAAGGTCTGGTTGCTTAGGATGTTAGGAGGGTTGTTCGGCTCGAGTTAGCCTGCTACTGCTCTGTCGGTCAGGAGTTGGGGCTCTGCAGCAGGACGGAGCGACATCAGCTGAACTAGGCCTCGGCAGTTGTCACACTGAGCATCTTGGCTACACTTCTAGAAACTTCCTGCCCCGGTGGATACAGAGATAACTGCATAGATCCCTTTTGAGGAACTGCTTTGTCACCCATGCACAGGAAAACCAAAGTACGTAGCAATTCAGACAGATTCAGGGAGGATGTTGTATCAGGAGCCAAGTTAGAGGACAAGAATCAGCACCGTCTGATCCACCAATGAAAGTCCAGTCGAGACAAGACCGATAGGATACAAATAAATGTCAAATGTCACATTCCATTATAAGCTGTGGACAAGAAGGACTTTTTAAAATGCTGTCTTGACCATCCTGAACCAGTCACTCAACACGTTTTAAGCCTCCACACTGGTTTGAACTCCCTCTGCCTCCTCCTGAGTTTATCATATGGGATGTTGGTTGCTTTGGGGTGCCCTCTGTAGCTTGAGCAGATATTCATGTTGTGAATTTGCAGCAGGATGCTCTGATGCTGCTTTGAGGAGGATCAGCGCAGAAACATCTTCATGTATGTCAATCTGTCCCCGTAAAGCATCGCCCGCTGTGGACATTTTTCATGTTCCTTCTCAGCAACGCGCTGACAGTGCGCTTGTTTAGGCCTTTCCACTCTGAGCTGTTGATTGTGTCTCTCCCCTTAATTAGATCAGAAGGGGGACTTTGTGTGCGTGAGTGGAGACACTGTGTGTGCGCATTTTTGTCACATATTATCTTATCATTTTTCCTCTTTCTCTCCCTTTGTCCTCGCTCCTCTCCCCATTCTTTCTGTCTGCCGGTAAATATTTCATTTGCTTTGCCGTCGTAGCGGGCTGGTACATTAACCAGCGGTGCCAGTCGAGCTCTCTGCTTGTGGCTGGCTGTATAAAAATAAACACACTCTAGTTGTAATGAACAGATGTCACAGAATTTAAACGTGCACAACCCCTCCTCCTCCTCCTTCACACACACAAACACACTTCACCCTCCTCTCCCACCTCTCCTCCTCCTCCTCCTCATTCTTGCTCACGCGTAAAGGCGCACATGCATGCATGCACACACAACATGCGGTTACACTCCTGCAGCCACATGTACGCAGGGACACAGATAAGGAGCAGCAGGATCAAGACACTTGTATAATAAGACTTGAAAAGTCTTATACACGTATGTGAGCTTTCCCTCTCGGAGGAGCATGCATGGCAGACATCGTGCTGCTTTGCCAGCCTCTTTTTACTCTCCTCTCTCTCCTCCCTCCCTCCCTCTCTGTCGTTCTGTTAGTCTGACAGCAGGCTAACACTGTGGTCATTTTACAGACTATTTTCATCAGGTCCTCCCATCCACTTCGCAGAACCAGCCTGTCATCCCACAATCCCCAACGGCATCATCAGAACCCATTTTGGTACTGCGCGGAAGGGATGGGCATAAGTGCACAGGAGTGTGTGTGAGTGTGTGTGCACGTGTGTGTCCATCCCCCTTGTCACTCCCGCTCTTTTTCCCACTGACTGGGTGCCAGCTCTCTGTGTTTGCTGGCTGACAGGACCGAAGGAGAGACAATTGTTCTCTACGTACCCAGAGACCCTCCCCTGCCAAGTCTGGGATGAAATCCTTTCTATAGCGCTAACTCCTCACAGTCGGGCTTCTCGCAGCAAAACACACACCATTACTGCTCCGGGTGGGAGGGTGATACCACTCTAAAAGTCAGTCAGATACACAAAGGTCTGTTTTCAACACAACACTGCAAAAAGTCTCTTTTAGCGAGTCAAGAAGGCCTGTTTTACACTTAGAGTACTTGTTGTTTGTGTAGCAAGTGAGTCATCTAATTCAAAGTAAATCCTGGTTTTGTAAATTTCCTGAATATAATTTCTTGATGCTGCTGGAGTGATCTGCTTCAAGATGTCAGTCCAACAAGTTCAAAATGAATTAATCCACCTGAATCTGTCAGAATGCTCTTTTAATTGTTTTCAGTTTCTGTCAGTAACCTGTCACCAACAATGAGCATCAGCCCGTTGATCATCAGCAGCAGCAGGTGTATGAAAAGAAGGAGTTTCATAAAAATTCTTGAAGACTTTGTGGGAAAGAAAACCCCCCCAAATAATGTTACTGGTAAATCTTCTAGCTTTGTTCAAGGTCAAGGTTCAATTTATTCATCCACAAAAACATGGAAATTACAGTGCTCACATCCTAATCAGCCCACGCTGATTACCAGAAACACTGCAAACGCCGCTCGAGTTTGTTCGAGGCGAACACTCAGCTCACATCCTGGTTTTAAGTTTGGAGGAGCTGCGGGAGGAAAAGTGATGGACGGAGCCGGTCGTCCCTGTGATGGCAGAGGAGGCCGGCAACGGAAGATTAAAGGTGACGGAGGGAAGGCGAGATGAAGGGCTGCAGGAGAAGGGAGAGATGAAAGGAAAAGGGGAGAGGTGCGGAGGTCGTCCGGGGGGTGATCAGTGAGGTGGATGCGATGCCATCTGACAGGTCCAGCTGGGAGACTGCCCGCCCCCCAGCGCTGCAAACTGGTCAATATGGAGGCCAATTACTGCTGCCCATGTGACCAGGGCATCATCCAACCCTATCATAACACACGCGCACGCTCACGCCCGCGCACATGCCATCTGTGCAGACCAGCAACGACCCCTCCACCCCCCCTTGATCCAGTTGTGTCCCCGTGCGCGCTCCTACTTAACCTCCTAAACAGGGGCCAGCCACGCCCCGCCGCCGGACCCTCTGGAGCACACCGCAACTGGGCCTCCGTGAGGACAAGAGCGGTCGGACCGGTCAAGAAGACTTTGTGCGCGCGCTCCCGTCCAAACTCTGTGAACAAACAATTCTCCCCCGGCGCACGTCAACATCTGGCACCACCCAAACCCCGACAAAACCTGTCTGGCCACCCGCCAAAGGCCTGAAACCTACCTGGCGCTCACCCGGATCTCCACCTCTGTCTTTTCACCCCCCCTCTACCCGGTCCTTCCCTGCCCCCTTCACCCCCAACCTCCTGCCCCCACTTCCTCCTCCTCCTCCTCCTCCTGCAGCCCCTGTTTCTCCCTTGGCAGGACCTCCAGCGGTAGCGCGCTCTCAGTTTAGCTTCTGCCTGGTCTTCTGCCCCACTGCCCGTGCTACACCGTGCCCCATTGTGTGATAACAAACAGATGTTGTGGAATTTCCTCTGAATGGACTGCCAGTGACAGGCCCGCACCCGTGTCTGGCAATGCGGGGGCACTGGCATACAGTCTGGCAAAAGAGGTTGGTCGAAGACTGCACGATTGTTTCCTCTGCGCGCGTGCAGCGTTTGCAGTTTGCAGCGTGTGTGTGTGCAGGTGCCAGAGAAGTTCACAATGTACCAAGTGCAAAATGAATTATTAAAATGCAGGTGAGTTTTTTTTTTTAAATCAAATATGTGTCCCTTTCAACTGCATTGCCTCGTGGTTTGTTTTTTAATCAGTGGCAGATTGCAAACGCTCACAATCTCCTGACCAGATTATCTCCCCATTGAATCGTAAATGCCTTTATCTCCATATATTTTACATCCATATTATGATCTGATATCTGCATTTTGCAAAAACACTCGGTTATTATTTTAGCTAGACGTTAATTGGAATTCACACCATAGTACTTGTGACATTTTGATAATCGCACTATTGACTGTTATGTCGGACAAACACTCTTGATTTTTTTTTTTCCTCCCAAGTTGAGTGAGAAAAAGAGTGGGCATGAACATGATAATTTAAACAGCGAGATTCATTCACTCACTTTTCATCCTGAGTGGAGCACAGAGTGTCACTGGAAGTTTTTTTTTTTCTTTTCTTAAGGCTGGCTGAGACAAGTCAGGCTTTGATTTGCAAAATTGGCAAATAAAGTTTAAAGGAATCATTAATGAAAAATGTAAATTAGTCTGTAAAGTTTGTGGATGGAAAATGAAGAGATTAACCTGAATCATTCAGCTCGTGATGTCATGAAAAAAACACCTGTAAATTCCTTCATATTTGATAACATCTCAATTTGTCTCTATTGATGAGGAGGGACATATCTTCTTAATTAAAGCTTTAGGCAGTTTGATGACATGACACACTCTTGCACGATGTGATGGCATGTCACCCCCCCACCCCCCTCTTTCTCTGTCACACACACACACACACACACACAGAATGCTAAAAAGAATGATTAATAGTGCAAATTAGCAAACAAGACGTTGTCCAATGAACAAATTTGCCCTGAACTTTTCTATTTTCTGTTCCTGAACTAAAAGTTTTCCCTTCAAAACTATAAAACAAAAACATTGTTAAACTGCTTTAATAACAATAATACAAATTTGAATCAAACTTAATCCAAATTCTGGCGTTTTTTCTCTGAAATTTGGCTTCTGTGTGTGTGTGTGTGTGTGTGTGTGTGTGTGTGTGTGTGTGTGTGGTCTGATTTGTTGCAAGGTTACCACATGTAAGCACTGGATGCAACACAGCCTTCTTTCAATGAGCTCGTGTACAACACAACATTAGAAGGAAACATGCATATTCATCGGCCAACTCTTCACACACACACACACAAACACAAAAAAACATCCTCACTCTCGTGCATTTGTGTGTGTTTGTGTGGGAGTGCGTGCGCGCGTGTGGCGAAGGGTTACTCGGGATGAGCGCTCTCGTTTTTAAACGTCCTGGATAATGAACAGATGCTGCAAAAATTAGGAAAGAAACATCGACTCCTCCCAGCAGTGCCACTTTGGCCCGGTGAACTGGCACACTGGCGCACACACTGGGTTGTCCTCTCCGGAGCTCCTGGTGCTGCTGCTGGGGAACATTAAGGGACTTGGCACGGCTCTCCTCCGCCAGCCTGCCAGCCTCTCTCTCTCTCACTCTCTCCGGACTGTGGAGGAAGAGGAGGTGGTGGTGTGGGAGGGTCGGGGAGTATTTTGATAGATGCCCTCTCCCACTGCTCGCTTCACTTCTGGGCTGGCTGCGCCAGAAATGCATGCAACTTTTTTTTCTTCTTGCTGATGAAGCCAAAAAAAGAATATAGAGGCCTAAAACTAACAAAAAGTGTAACACAAGCCTTTGGTTTGTTCAGTGAAACCAGCCTGAGCTGCAGCGCGTTTGGCTCCCGGTGCGCTCACAGGTAGACGAGCTGCCAAGCGGAACATGTATGAAATTTAAGGTGGTGCTGTTACATTGAACCTTGGGGACTGACATTTACTAAAATAAAAATAAATTAAAAAAACAAACCGAAACAGTGTCACAAAAGCGGACATTATTTCCTGATTGAGGATTATTAAAAATATCTCACGCCCTTTAACGTGACATCTGTGCAGCATTATTTTAAATAGATGTAAATATTGTAGTTGATTTTTTTTTTTTTTTTTTGCATTGTAGCCCCTTTTTTTTACAAGTGCAAAATAATAATAATAATGATAATAATAAAAATGCTGCAACATGGATCCACAAGTGCCATGTGCGCGCCTAACCTCCACGAATTACTTTTCTTTTTAATTAGAAATTAAGATGTCTTAGAAAAATAAGTTTATTCGTATTTTAGAAGAGAGGAACATGCTGCAAACTTTAGGTTTTATGTAATTAAATATTCTAAACTGATGTTTAAAACGGTCTTTTCTTTCCTTTTCTTGCGCTCTAATATTTGGAAATGTTGTTGAAATTATGAGCTGAAGCACAAGAACTGACTTCTTGCTATAAATATCCTTCCTCCAAACTTTAAAGCCTGCCTACATGAGATTAAATGCGCGAGGAGAAGCAGGTGGACGTGTATGACTGACACGAAATTAGCAAATAATAGTAAAAATAATATTTTTTTCCCACTTTAATATTGTATTTTATTGAATTATCTCCGCAGAGGAGGTCGTGTTTTCGGTTCGGTGTCTGTTTGTGAGCAGGATTGTGGAAAAACTACTGTCCCGGTTTTCTTTAGCTTGTTGGAAGGGTGCAGTTTTGGGAATGCATCCAAACATTTAGCCTATAGAGCGTTTGCACTTGCACATTTGCATATAGTGGACTGGTGGAGGAGTGGAGGGTGGAGGTCTGCGCTCAGTGCCCTCCTAGTTCATTCTTCCGCGGCCGAAACCCACTGCTGAAGACCACACAGCTTTATTTTAAACAAGAGCACGACATAATCTGAGTTGAGCTTTTTCAGTTATTGATATTGATATTGGTCACAAACACTCGCCACCCAAAGCCTGCGTGTGTCCTCACGGCAGAGAGCACCCAGGACATTTTGGGGAACATATGGGTCCCGGGGCAGCGCTCCAAACCCAGCCGGGGTGGCAACGGCTGCCCCTTGCACTGTGTGTGTGTGTGTGTGTGTGTGTGTGTGTGTGTGTGTGTGTGTGTGTGTGTGTGTGTGTGTGTGTGATGTTTACATATATTCAATAAACATACAGATTTAAATGATTTAAACAGCCCGAGATAAATAAATCCATATATATATTCATAACGCCATATGTATGACATAAATATGAGATGTGTGTTTAAAGTCAAAACTATGAAGGGGTGGGGGGGGGGGCGACTTCATAATTCATATCTGATGTTTAATGCATAATCAAGGGATAGAAATAAAAAATAAAGACGATTCGAACGGAACGAATATTTGCTTTTTGTTGGAGGTGTCAAAGCTGTGGTGCTGGTTGTCATCTCAGTTCCTCGTTTTATTTCCAGAATTAAAAAGGTAAAAAAAAAAAATACACCTTTTTATTTCAACAAGTAGCCTAATTAGCACTGATTAGCACTGACAATATATGAGGCATAGAAAAAAAAGGCGTGCACGAAGCATCGAACAACGCTGAGAGTGTTTTTGTTATTATTTTTGTGTCGGTGTGACATTGATTTGTCTTTCCTCACACACACTGAACCTGGTGTGAAACCACCAGACCTGCAGATTAGAACGTGTGTTCCGGAAGTTGTTGGGATAGACTCTAAAAATATCTCCTAAAATTGTGCTCACCAGCTTCCAAAGCAGCGCGATGTGAAAGACAAGCTCGTTGTTTGACGCAGTTTATCATAAAGGAAAGAAACGTGTTTGGATTTTTGGTACGTTTTACCAGATTTTAAGGCTCAGACCACCTGACTCAAACATCAGCTGCGGGCGGTCCCCGCGCTGCTGAAGGTTTCTTCCTCATCTCGTCCTAATGGTCAAGTGGACGTGAAGCAGACCTCCATTATTAGCCTGGTGACGCTGAATGCGGTGCTTGGCATCAGTTAACCTGCGCTGTGTGCGTTTGTCAGCCGGGGTGTCCAGACTCTAATCAGCCTGCATTCTCCAATCACTGAATCAAAATTCACACCAAATCTCTTTTCATCCTCAGGTCTGCAATTTAAATCAAGCCATGAATTTTTAAAGACTGCTTTGTAAATTTGAGC
>JBBMOE010000035.1:2798620-3015040 GCA_037975065.1 Chaetodon trifasciatus
GTGTGTGTGTGTGTGTGTGTGTGTGTGTGTGTGTGTGTGTGTGTGTGTGTGTCTGCATGCACTCGTGCGTGCAGCAGCAGTGCTGATGAGACATACAGTGTCTTCCTGGGCCTCGTCGCCTCGCGCTGTGGTCTCGTTGGGTTTTGCATAGATGCGAAACGATTGATTTGCTGGAGAACAGATTCTTCTAAAGCAACCCAACTAGGCCATTTTTATCGGTTCAGCATTTCCACTTTGCATTTCTTTACATTTCATCCTTTCCAAAATACCACAACCTCCCCAAATCCCACCCCAACAGGCGAGTAAATGTGTTCTGAATTAACCTATTGATTGATTTTCCCCCCAATTTCTTATCATTAGAAAATCACTGCAAGTTGTAGCTGTAGCCAGTGATGTAGTGGTAAATAAAGAAGTGGCTAAACTTTGACTTCCAGTCATCAAAATGCAAACAACCACCGATACAAACACAAATCACACTTTAAAAAACATTAACATTTTGAAATCCTCTTATCATCCCAGGATTTGTTCATCAAATTTCCTATTCGAGATTTCTTTCCGCGCAAAAAAGATGGAGAACTTCTGTTGCGCGGCATAAGATTGTGGGTTATGTGGATTACCCTCCACTACATCCCTGACTATAGCAAAACAAACATTTAAGACGGAATAAATTAAAGGAAAACACTAATGACAACAGGTGAAACGTCTCTCCAGAATCCCGCCAGGTAAGCTCGTCAAAAAGTGTGCCGTGGATAGATTGTTGATTGCAACGGGACGCACGATAGTTTTCTCATTTTAATTGTGAAAAAACGCGTTCAGTTCATCATACACGGGGCCCCGTTCGTGGTGTAAGTGCATGTCGTGGTAAGGCAGGACGTTTTCAGAGTGAATGCCGCTCCGGGCCCCCGAGGAGCCAAACACCAGGTTGTGGGGTCCGGTGGATCTTGAGCCAGGCAGGCCGGAGTAATGCATAGAGTAGTGGTACCCCTTATCGTTTTCGGGGGACGCGGAGCCTTGGTGCTTCAGGGAAAAGTTGCCATTGATGCACAGGGGCGGGCTGAGGGGCCCCTCATACTCGGGGCTGTTATACTCAGGGGATCCGCTCCCACCGTACAGAGAATCGTAAGCCGAGCAGTAGCCGTGCGTCCTCAGCGGATGCGAGTTCGAGCCCGGCTGGCAGTGGGGGCTGGAGAGACGCGCACACTGGTAAGGGTAGGAATGCATGGAGAAGGAGCCGGACCCGTACCTCCCCCCGTCCTGACACTGCTGCTCGGTTAGGAAGTTACGTGAGTTCAGCTGCAGGCACCCCGCCACCAGGTTGGTCGTGGGCTGGGAGAGTCCCTTGCACAGCGTCTGGACGTAGGACACAAGGTCGGGCCTTTTTCCAGAGCGCAATATCTCCGACAGGGCCCAGATATAGTTTTTGGCCAACCGCAGCGTCTCGATTTTTGACAGTTTTTGCGTTTTGGAGTAACAGGGCACCACTTTACGCAGATTGTCTAGCGCAGAGTTCAGGTCGTGCATGCGGGTCCGCTCCCGTGCGTTGGCCTTTATCCGCCGCATCTTGGAGCGCTCAATCCGGGCCTGGGTCATTTTGCGCTTCTTGGGGCCCCTCTTCTTGGGCTTGTCCCCCTCCGTGTCCTCTCCGTCGTCCTCTTCCTCCGCCACGTCGTCCTCGTCGTCTTCCCCGGCGTGCTCGGATTGCGTCCGGCTGTCTCCCATCAGTTCAGATCCCTCCATGTCGTCCTGGGTGTCCTGATCCTCCTCTTTGATCTTGGGCTCGTCGCCATCGCTGTCCTCCGCCCAGCCGGAGTATTTCTGCACATCAGGAAGCAGTGAAGGGTCACTGAAAAGCCTCGTCAACATTGCGGCTCTGGAGAGAAGAGAAAAGAAATCGAAAATGAGGCCTCACAAGCACAGGGCACGCGCACAGAGTCTGTGTGGATTTACGATAAGACAAGGGAGACATTTGTATCACAGTGACTTTATAGCAGAAAAAAAACGTAAGAGGTTAAACGTACTATTGCGCACGTCACCATAAACATAATACTGAGCCTATTACGTTTCATAGAAAATATTTTGATTTCAAGGTGACAAGTCACTAAAACTCAAGCACTCGCCTAAAGAGCAAATAGTATAAATTTAGGGGAAATTAAAAAAAACAGGGAAATAAGCCCTCAAAGCTTTGCGCTGGGTTACAGCCAGGCGGGTCCCCATTTAATTCCCTGCTGTCATCCGCGTGCCCTGTCGCGTCCTCTCGCAGCGGGTCCCAGCGGCAGGGCCCCATTACAGGTCCCATGGGGGCCCCCACTTTCACTCCTCCTGACGCCCATATACACTCCTGGCTGCATTCCAGCACTATTCATCCACACCATACACCTCTCCTCAGAGGAGGCAAAAAGGGATTTTATTTAATTGATAGGCTGTAGCTCCGTTTAAAGTCACGCTGATTATTAAATTAAGGCTTACAGACGTATCCTAACTCAAGCTGTAAAAGGGCTTTGAGAGCTTTTTGGCCTACAAGGAAGAGGAAGGGTAGCCTACAGTTATGGATCTGGAAAAATAAAAATACAATAAACCTTAATTTATATAATAATAATAATGCATTCAGGAGAAAAATGCCTCTAAAATATTTCGACAAATGCCTTAAAATCATTTTAGGCTCAGCCAGAACGAACCACAGTAACGAACCACAACCAATCAACTATCAAGCAAACATGCTAATTAATTTAAAAAAAAATAAACTAAAATAAAGAAATATAAAAATTGATCATCCTACCAGTTGATTAGTAAATGCAATCCCATCCCAGAAAAAAGGTCTACAGAGAGAGACGAGGTGATCTTTGACAGCACCAATAAGCCTCCACTGGCTTACTCCCTAACACGTTTCACTTCCCATTTATTATTATAGTGCAGCAGCAGATAGACTTGCAGCCCGTAGGAAGGTAGGCTGTGATGGTTGGTTAATTATCTCAGGGGGTGTGCCAGGGGCAAAATCTAGTTTTTAAATCTCAGGCTCAGGAGGTTTGCTCAATTAGAAGAAAAAAAAACACACAACAACGTTTAATTAACAGACCGTGCAGCTTACACGAAATAGATTTCACACATAATTCAGTATGCACGAGTGCATGATTTCAAAGCACTTTTTAGTCAGCGATAACCTCTTACAGATGGAAATCGCTTGTATCCTTTTAGCCCTCGTTAAATATAAAAAAAACCGCAAGTCGCCAAACACAATTAGGCCCATCCGATCTCGCAGTAGCTCCACAGCGGCTGTGGTCGAAACAGTGTTGCAGACAGATTGTTGAAGTAGACAAACAGAGATAAATCATGATGCACACCGCCTGTCACAGTCAATGGCGCTGTCCCACCCTTTCATTTGCTCCGAGACTGAACGTGAAAACCATCGACAAAACCATCAATAAATCTCCCGTTAATCTGGAGGACGTCCTTCGCTGCGGCAAAGGGTCCTGAAATCGAGATCTTCCACACACACACACACACACACACAAAAAAGTCTAATCTTGCGCGCTCGTTGTCTTTTGTTTCTCGGATTCAAGGTCCAGACGCAGGAACTAAAATTAGTGTCCGATGTGGTTTATTTACAGCTACTCCAATCCTCAGGACTGCTCCTGGAAACGACCCTGGAGGACCGGGAGACGCTTTACCTTTTGACCCGGGCTTGGTATTCGATCTTAGCTCTGGTAATCCAGGTAGATTCGGATGTCAAAAGTTGAAGGGCACGCGCAGGGAGAGCGGGGGAGTGATGAGGTGTTTGTGCAAGCGCGCTCAAACGGAAATCTAATAAAAACGACAAACATGGAAACACCTTGTGTATCCATTTCTGATGTTAATTTATTTATTTGTTTTCGTTAGGACGGATTTCAAAGTGTGCCGTCACCTGATCTGAACAGACCACGCAGCTTGGATCGATTGCTGCATACCAGAGCAAAGTCACAGACAGAAACGGCCAATATATAACAGATTTCCATGCAGATTGACGGCACGATGCGCCTTTTACCCCACAGACTGGCGCGAGAGGGGAGCTTTAATTCACCTAAACCGGCAGCAGAAAGCACAAACGAACACCTTGCATTAATCTACATCTGTTCATCTTTCAATTAGATTAATTTTCTCCTCCATTTTGGACGGGCACTTCAGCATCCAGCTTTTATCCCCCCCCCGCTAGTGTTGTTGTTTATAGTCCAACTTACCTAGGCTCGAGCTCTTCACGGGGGATGGGAGGAAAAAAAAAAAAAAAAAAAAACAACAACAACACGCGCTCGAGTTTCAGACCATCTTCGGGGACCGCACGAGCAACGCTCCCTGTCAGCGTGTGGGTGCAGGCAGCGCGCGGCTTTCTTCCTCTGGCGCCGGTGGGTTGTTTAGGGGTGCTTCTCTCCGAGCGCGCGCACTCGAATAACCGGAGCTTGCGAGCGAACGTGCGTCTCGGCGTGTCTGTGTGTATATGCGTGAGTGAGTGAGTGAGTGAGTGAGCATGCATGCATGTATGTATGTGTGTGTGAGTGAGTGTGTGTATGCGTGTATGTGTGTGTGTGTGTGTGTGTGTGTGTGGCAACCGTGAGCTACCGGGGACGGGGTTACATACCAGCTAAGGCTGTGATGCCAGCGCCCATATGGCTGGCACGTCACCGGCAAGAGCCATCACATGAGAGCCCGGTGATTGACATGCGCCCGCATTCGGAGAGATTTGCCCGCGGGGGGAGAGAGACACACGGAGATAGAGGGAGAGAGAGAGAGAAGGAGAGAGAGAGAGAAGGAGGAGGAGGAGGTAGGAGGTGGAGGAGGAGGAGGAGGGCTCCGCCATCTGTCACCGCGCTAGAGCTCACACAGCCAGAAAAAAAGGAGGAAAAAACAGAAGAGAGAGGGAGAAAATAAAATGGTGGAACAACAAAACTCATCATTGTTGACCTGTGCTGCTGCTTCAAGGGATGCAGGGCTATCTTTTTTTAATCAAACCTGTGAATTTTCCTCATTCACCTGCCAAAGTCACTAGTCAGTGTTTGATGCAATTTAGAGGAGAGCTGCAGACATCCCAGCGCTCAGCACAAGGAAGAGGCCCGCTGATAATAAAGGAGGTAAATATCCAGTTAAGTGTAATACGGTCAATATACATGCAGACAGCCGGCAGGAATGTTATGGTGGTTACTCCTCAGGGTTTCCCATGATGTGTCTAAGCCATAATACTGCAGTTTTATATGCATTAAGTGACATGCAGCAAATACACTGCGACCCCAAGCCAATTAAGTTCTGCTTTAAAATCACATCTACACAAGCAATTAATCAATTAATTTCCCTCTTTATTGAAATCATCTATTCTCATATGGAAGATATCAGTTTAAGATGATACTGTGTGGAGCCTGTAGTGAGATTACATCCGTTAACTCTTCAGCAAATGAAAGGTGGGCAAACAGGGTTTGGTTGCGGGGTTTACCCTCCATCGCATCTCTGGTTCAGAAGCAGGGTGGGGGCAGGGGGATGGGGATGCATCATAAGTGCATTAAGGCGGTGGAACAGAAGGCATATTGTTTATTTATTTACCTAATTGGATCAAATTATGCTTCAATGTATTCAGAGGAACGACAACCAAAACCAATTGTGATTTGTTCTGACTCTTGTGGGCACAACCCGGGCGCAGATGACCCACTTGCCAAAGCTGCAAATGAGTCAGATTAAAAGGTATAATATTACATAGGCTTCTGCTGCATGTGCGCGCGCGTGTGCGTATGTATGTATGTATGTATGTAGTGTGGACTGGTGCTCGTGTGGGTAAGTGAGAAGATCAAACGCTTACTGGTCGCTGTGTCCGAATGCGCGAGGTTTGCCAGAGCTGCTGCTGGTGTTTCCAGCGTTCAGTTCTGAGCGAGGGGGCGCCTGCAGGGGCACGAGCATCAGAGAGAGGGGGAAAGAGACATAAAGACACAGTGAGAGGAAGCGTGAGAGAGAGAGTGAGACCCAGGTGTGCAGGCTCACTAGGGATGTATGAAAAATGAGGAAGAAGGGGGGTGTAGCTGTAGATGACAGGGAATTGGTGCTGGCAGCGGTTCCCAATGTTTAGGAGGAGGCATGTTGGCACATCAGCGGCATAGATGCAAGAATTCCTCACCACCAGTTTTCTGGTCCCTTCAGTGTGTTTGCTTCGCTGCATTGTGTCCATCCCAGATCCGAGATCTCTCTATTTAGCAGACATTAGTGGAGTTAATGTGGGAGAAATGAGCTCTATGACCACCAAGTCCAACTTGGCACAAAGACACCCACCGGACTGAGGGAGCAGGGACATGGAGGCTGAGAAATAGCTGATAGAAGCTCATCATGTCCTTGGGCCTGGATCACCCCTACGTCTCCTCCGCAGCCACAACTGAGGGAGTGTTTGGGGGTTTGCGGGGTCATCCCCGGGGTCACCAGTCGTGTGACAGCTGTGGCTAGGGAGCCGTGATGCTGCTCATTCACTAATGTGCCTCATCCCTTATGGGATGAGGGGATGGTAACCTGGCACTACCCCAAACCATGGTGGGGTGATTGTGGCAGTGTGTGTGTTTGTTTGTGTGTGTGTGTGTGTGTGTGTGGAGGGGGAGTTGAGGGGCATCTAGCTTCGCCACTAGCCAAATCACTGCCCTATCCTACCTCAGCTGCACTGAGGAGGAGGGGGAGATGCGAGGGCTGCGGCCATGGGGGCAGCTGATGCTTCTCAACAAGTCCCAAACAACCTTCAGGTCACCTTGCCAAAATAAATGCTAAATGTCAACAGCGTGGCTTTAGCCAGCACCGGGCTGGAGGCGACTCCAATCAGGGAGGCTTTGATCTGATATTGAAACGCTGGAGGAGAGCTTGTTTGGAATTATGATATTTTAGAATGACTTTGCATCCTGTTTGTATATGGATTAGTTTTAAGTAAGGGCCACCTGCTGTGCTCTTTCATAGGCTAAATGCATGTAATCAAAATGTAAAATAGAAGCTCTTTCCCTTTAAGATATCCAGTTCTCCATCACTCTTTTTCCTCTATGGTCAAATGACACCCAATAGCCTTTCAAAGTCATCAAGCCACACCTCCTTACCTTTGTCATCCTCCCCCTCCCTTCCTCCTCTTCTCACTGTCAGACATGTGAGGTGATGACCTGCACTTCACTTGTCTTTCTGGAAGAAGTGCAAACTTCTGCTGGCACAAATATGAAATACAGCACACACACGTACACACACACACAGATCCACCCACCCACCCACCCCCACCAGACTCCCGGACCCCATCTGCACTCTCCTCTCTCCAGCCCCCTAATTGCATATGCACAAATGCAAATGCCTATTAATTAATTACTTGACTAATTAGTGCAGTGGTATTTTAGAGCGATAAATCAAGTGGAGATGGGGCCGAGGACGGCGGGGCAGGAGGAGGGCTGCACGGAGCATCCACAATGAACCCACACCGGAGGGAGTGCTCCTATTGTACAAGTCCTGTGTGTGACTGGGAGTGTGCGGTGAAGAGGATGTGCACACCGGAGCTTCTGGGGTGAAGCACCGTTTGAAAACGCTGAAGAGCCCGAAGAGGTGAGTGAGTGAGGTGAGTACCCTTTGTCTGAGGAAGGTGGAGCGCGAGGAGGAGAAATTTAGGTTGCATGTGAGACATGACCTCTGCTCCGCCAACTGTTTCCTGGCATGTGGCCAAGCTTGGATGCTCTTGCACCTATTTTCACAAAGGAGAAAGCATCAGCTACATGCTATGACTGCTCCTACTGATGCATATTTATACTGGTATTGTAAACCTTGTACAATAGTTCAATGAGCATAACAGTTGGCATCGTTTGCGCAGTGAAACTGATGTGATAATTGTGGCATCTGTGATTGGGAGGTGAATAATTCTGGCAGCCGTGGAAAGTTGTGTATCTGTCTATGTGTGTGTGGGTGTCTGCATGTGTGTGTGTGTGCCTGTAGGTGTGCCAGGCCCCCACCATAGGTACCCATGGAGATCTCCGGACTGAAATATTCATTCTTGTTTGCTCGCCCAGACAGTGTGGTCCTAATTGCTGCATCAGAAAGCTCCACCTCTCCCTCTCGTCTGTCTTGGCTGCAGCGGAGACGAACCTCATCTGGGAGCAGGATGCCTGCGTAAGTATGTGCGTGTAGGTGTGTATGTGCACTTGTGCGTCCGTCCTCCTTTCTAGGGAGTGGAACTGGGGTTGGGAGATTTGTGCTTGGCTCACTTTCTCGCTCATTCACAAAGATGATGCACAAAAGCACATTTGCGAGGAGTGGTTCTGGTCGTCGGTCTGTCAAATCCATTCATTTAATCTGCCTGCACGTCGCCTTTTCCACGTTTCTCAGCTTCCTTCCATGCCTCAGTCGCTGCTTGTGTTGGATTTGGGTTGACTATTGATCCCTCTGTGAGTCTGTCTGTCTGTCTGTCTGTCTGTCTCTTGGTCCACAGGGTGTGTGTGTGAAGCTCTGGAGTTTTTCATCAGTTCCCGTGCCAACCCAACCCGTGCCTGGCCAAGCTGAACCATCTTGTGGGATTTTTGGCTTTTAATTATAGTAAGAGAGGATTAATTATGGCAGTGGAAACAAGGGGGCATGCATTATTGATGCTATGAGTGAAGGGCTGGAGGGGGTAGAGGGTGCTAATTAAATCACTGCCCTACTGCCACGTCCTCCTCTGTCTCTGCCTCCACCATGTCTTCCACCTGCTACGTCTCCAACACCCCACTCCACTTTAGTCCTCGCACCCACCCACACATATACACACACATTGTCACTCACACAAACACTCTGGTGTCAGTTTTAATGACTGTATTTGTTTTTCTGTCTGCCAGGTCCACCCGAAATCTCCAAATCTATGTTTAAAAAGTCTTCCAAACCATCAGTACCTCACATCAGTGCTACACCTTCTTAGTTCTCAGTCCTATCAGAGGATTTTCTCTGTCTCTTCGCACGTCTGTTTGCATCCTGCCACATGCTGTCGGTAGCTGATTGGTACGTCTATTCAATGTCCCACAGTGGTGACACGTTTTAAATTTGCTTTCATCCTAAATGAGCGCCTCAGTTTCAATTTCAACCCCCATTTGGAAACTCTTTGCAGTCAACAGGGGATGAGCCCTTTTCAGAGCCAAATGTAACAGCAGGCTGCCATCTACTGGAATCTATCTCTAATCATCGGCTTCACCGTGTCCATGCAGCCATTCATCAGATAGAAGCTCAGTGTATCATCTGTTTTTACTATGCCACTTCTTTTTACTTTGACAGCAACTCTGCTTAACATTAAACTGACCAAAATAAATTGCAAAATAAACAAATACACAAATAGAATCATGCCAAGAAGAATCAATTGTTGGAAGGTAATGCATTAAATTTTCTTGTGCCCTAAAGAGGAAAAGCAAAAAAAATCTGTGGAGACAAAATCATTATTATAACATTTTCCATCTTGCTGTAAGATTAGAGGAGTTATGTCGTGATTTAAATTATGCAGGAGTTACACAAGCCCTCTTTTATGTTATGTTATATATCTCAAACTCCCACATCTGTGGTGTCTTTTCAAAGTGTACAGACAACCGAGGAGAGAGCGAAGCCTTCAAACAGAACACCTCTGCATGTTCCCGCTGAACTGCTTCATGGTAAAAGTGTGAACTGTTCATTTTGGAGGTGACCCCAGCTGACTCCCAACAAGGACCCCAGTTTGGGAACCACACTTCCTGTCCAACCTTCATCATTGATGCTAAACTAGTGTAAACTTTGTATTTGTTGCTCTGTTGTTTCTCCTGGTTCTTATCCGCCATCGCTCTCAGTTACTTTTCTCTTCTCTCCTTCTTCCTGTGATTCTCTCTCTAAATTTTCAGGGATTATCCCATCATGCACTGTGTTGTCCCAACACATTCCAGATGGATATTGGTTCCCTGGTGTCTGATGTTGCAATGATAACAAGCTGAGGGGGTAATCCCCTCGCTGTCCCTCTGCTTTTCTCTCTTATTTTCATGCAGTGCACCGCTTTGGTCCAGGTCGTCCACAGAGTGGAAACAGCGGTTGAAGAGCCGTCCTTCAATCAGACATCCTGACGTCGAGTGAAACATCCGCTCTGCTGAAATAGTATGTGAAACTCTAGAGCCCTGGGTTATAGAGTTCTTCATCGTTCAAATAACAAAAAGTCATGCATAAAAGAATCAATCAAACGAGAAAATGTCTGCATACATATAAACCAAAGAGAAGAAAGAGTGTTAAAGGGAAGGAATGCATCAAAACAACAGGAACATCAATAAAACGCCTTTGAGAAAAGATATGATGAGTGTACCAACCTCTGATCTCTGGATGGAGGCAAAGAGAACAAAATAAATAAAATTTCATGATCAAGCCATTTTAAACTGTAATTACACCAACAGGACAGCAGGTGGTGCACATGCATCCTTTCATCACCAACAAC
Source organism: Chaetodon trifasciatus (assembly GCA_037975065.1). NCBI lineage: Eukaryota > Metazoa > Chordata > Actinopteri > Chaetodontiformes > Chaetodontidae > Chaetodon > Chaetodon trifasciatus. The sequence goes on from JBBMOE010000035.1 coordinate 2,809,038, forward strand.
ACCAACAGCCGGTACAGAAAGTGCGGGCAGTGCAGCTTTCCCAGGTGTGTGTGACTGACTTCATGTGAACAGGACCTGTTTATTGTGTGGTAGTATGTTATATAACCGGATGGAGGGGGACGAGGGACGAGTCAAGTGAGGTGTTGACTGACGGGCAGTGTCTCTCTGTGCCCCTCAACAGAATTGCCAGGACAGCTGCTATGACGGTACAAAGCCTCTCTGTGAGCCTGATTAATGGAATATCTCACCTTTTACAGCGAGGCTTGTCCCAAAAATCCCCTGTGAAGGTATCAGCTTATTACCGCCGGAGCACCTGGCAGGTGGAGAGAATTAGGGAGCACGAAAAAGAGGGAAGTGGACTCTAATGATGATGTTTCTTAGATTTTTCTCTCCCTCTGGTTTTTTTTCTCAACACTGTTGCTTGTCCCTTTTGTTCTTCAGCTTTAATTCATTCAGAATGCATACCCAGAATGCATTGCTCTCCATAGCAGGTCAGGTATCATCTGTAGGGGGTCCGAGGGGCCTTTGAACTACTTTCATAACAGGGAGGTTTTGTCAGCTTTTGCTCCACTGACTGTCACATGGTACAAGATGTCCCATTTAGGAGATAGAATTACACAGTTTTCCTAATCTGTCTTTGGAGCTGGCTTGGAGTGTCTCCAGTGTGTGTGTGTGTGTGTGTGTGTGTGTGTGTGTGTGTGTGTGTGTGTGTGTGTGTGTGTGTGTGTGTACAGTGCACATGTCACACGTTTTGTACAGCCTGTCCCTGCTTGTTGCTTCAGTTATCATCACGCTTGGTGTTCCCAGGCTGCGAGTGTGACCCGTCTTCCAGTGGTTTTTCCTCTGGTTCTGCCAGCACAGTGATTTAAGGACATGCCTGAAACAGTAAGAATAGAGGCAGACACACGCATAGATGGGTTTAGCCAATGTCTGTAAATACACACAGCGGCATCACGAGCAGAGCAGGTGACTTAATCAGAAGTACAAATACAAACACTCCCGGGGTGTTCAAATGTACAAATGTAGAGAGGCAACATGTTACGTAACAGTATACAGATCAAATGTTAAGAACTGAGTGAAATCACAACAGCATCAGGATGTAGGAAATATCAAGATCAGCTGAGGTACATAAAGATTGAGAGAGCAGGTGATTTCCTTTGTTTGTCCATTTATGCACAAGTGAGTTCATATACTGAAGAACATCCAAGCAGTTTCCTAATTAGAGCAATTTGCTCTACTTGTCAGTGTATCAGCAACGTGGAGTTATCTTGTTGATGTGACAGACGGCACGGCTTTACAATGCCTGGCTGCTCTGACACTTCCCTGTTTATTTGAAAGCTTACCTGAAAATGCGTCTCCGTTGTCGTCCATGCAGCAGAGACGGAGGCTGCTCGCGTCTGTGGTGCGACATTTCAGACATTTTCAATTTACTCATTTTCTCCACTTTCATGGCTTTGACGTCTTGATGTTTGCAGAAGCCTCTACCTTTCCCACGCTGCACAATGCCAAACAGCTTCACATTTTAATTTAACCCAACTGCTCTTGTGGAGCTGTAGATGGCGAGCTGACAGGGTAGAGCTCCTCCCTGGAGTAAGTATTGTTGGACATGTCCAAGGGCAGAATGTGTTGTCTGAATTAAAAAAAAAAAAATCTGATTTACTGGTGCTGTAAATTAGATTTTCTGGTGCTCTAATCCAGCCAGTATGCATTATTCAGCACAAAGTCTCTATTCTCAGTCAACCTTTAGTAAAATATGGTTATAGGCACTTGCTCATGCAGTAAGTTTTCCACATGAGCTAATGTCCTTCTCTATAAATCTTTTTATATGCATCAAACTTGGTTTAAGTTAACTATTTTCTTATGAGCAACAGTGCGGTCGCACCCTCTTTTCTGACAAGTCGTTGTTAGGTCACTGACTTGATTTTTATTCTCTTCCTTGCAATCACGTTCTCACTTTATTCATCATCCCTTTTCTAAACAAACATCTCTTTGTTTATCTGCACTTACTTTCCTCACTGAATCCACAAAGCAAGGCTTGAAAGACGCATTTTATTTTGCCAGAGAATTGTGATTATTTTTGGAGATTAAAAGCCTCATCTTTTATTGGAGTCTCAGATCACAGCTGGTCATCTTATTTATGTTTGCTGCGCCAGCCTTGCACTTGCTTGTTTAGTCTGTTTGACTATTTTCATGTTCTCCCCAGTTTCTCTCTTGGCTCGTCCTCCCAGGTTTGCTCGCTGGGGTTGCGCAGCAAACTCTCTCGATGCTGTGATGCAAACAAAGTTGAATAGAATAGAGCAGAAACTTAATGATTCACATGTGGAAATTTTCCATGAGCTCACACAGACAGTATCAGCATATGCCAACAGAATAGTTAAAAATATATTTGGAGAAGGAAGCCTGCAGATGGCACAAAGGATTACTAAAAGAGCAACTCAACACCCGTTGAAAATCATGCTTCGTGTACCAACGTACTCCAGGGCGCCATGACATCACTGTTAGGGTGGTTACAGGCGCAGCCACTGGGTTTAGTTTTAGCTTCATAGATATCATATTTGCAGTTGCCCTGTTGTTGGATTTCCTTGCAATTATAAATATGTATAAACTTTTATGAACCAGTTTTTTCCAAATGCTTTCTCAGTTCTCAGTGTCTACAGGGAGAACATGGAGGAGCTCCTCTGATATTCAGCCTTTTGTCTTGCTGGCATTAATGACTACAGTGCTGACCTGAGACCAGCTAATCAGCTCTTTGCCGTGTGCACTGCCCTCAAGCCAAACAAGTGTTCAGCATATTTGCACAGATGAGATTCAATCCTAAATCTTATTTGTTTAGATGGAGAACAAAGGCGCTGGGGTGCACCTGTGCTCATTACATCCTGCTTAGACACAGTGGCATCAAGACTCTACGAGGCCTCGCTGATTCATAGAGAAAGGCTCCACCTCACTCCCCGATCCAGGCTTTTAAATAAAAAATAGTTTCATAGCTCATTATATGATAATTACTCAATCACTGGTTTCATTAAATGCAGGAATGCTGTGTCTTGTAGTGAGCTGGTCTCTCTAGCAGAGCTTATTACACATTCCTCATGAAATATTGCACAATTCCTTCTTAAGTTATGCAACCACTCTTGAGCAAAATCAAATGGCACCATGTGACAGAAAAAGCTTAAATTTCCTCAGCAACTGCTTGCGCAGTCTGTATTTTGTCCAGCTCGTTCTGCCCTAAACAACAACCTTTCAGACTTCATGTGCATGAAGAGACGCAACAATAAGTTGCCACCTGCAGGCATGCGGCGGTAGTGCTTTGGACAGGAGTGGCTCTTCAGCGGGGACAAACACCCAGACCAGCCCTTTAAAAGACGAGCCCCTGACCCCCCTCGTCCACCCTCGCTCGGAAACAGTGAATAAATAGCGTGCTGGCATGTTCGGCTCGCTCTGACCAGCGGGATAAACACTCGCTTGGCTGTTTAATGAGTTTCTGGACTCTTTAGACAACACACACTCCCAGAGCACCACCTACACCTTGACCCTCTTCTCTGTTCTGCCCACCGAGCCCCTCCAGCCACTGCACTCCTCCTCCTCCTCCTCCTCCTCCTCCTCCTCCTCGGCCCATGCCAAAGCTCAGCTCTGCCCTGAGGCCAAATCCACTTCTCTTCACTGTCCAAATCCCTCTGCCATGTGAGTGAAATAACAGCAAGGCCCTGAAAATAGCACTGGAACTGCCCCTCTCGCTCCCTTTACATCGCCATCGACAATCTGCCTCCCCTCTCCCTCCTCCGTCACCTCCACCACAGTCTGCGTTCTTCAGTCGAAGAGCCAAATGTCATCACAGCTCTGACATCTTTTTTGTTATTCCGATGGTTTATTATTCATCTCATGAGATTTATATGTGCTGTTTGCAGGATAATAAACATTTTAATGGGATTTGTCTCCGTTATTGACGAGTCCCCACAGGCTCCAGCATTTCACCGCAACCAGGACGGGGCTTTCATTGAAAGTCACTGGTCATAGCATCACGTACAACACCACCCGGCCTAATAAATCGAGTGATGTCAGAAGCATGGGCTTAGCTGCTGGATCCTCATGTACATTCCCCCCCTGCACACTCCACACATCTCCTCTTGTTTATCCCTCCTTGCGCTCGCTGCTCCCTCCCTCTCTCAGCATAAATCTCTCATTCACAAATAGAGGCCAAAAGAGGCTCAGCTGATGTGATGAGATTATTTTTTTTCTGATTACAAATCAACCTCAGCTTAGATAGATAGAAAAAAATAACACAGCCCCCCCCCCCACCCCCTCTTTTTTCTCCCCACCCCTATTTCCACTGACTCCTCCTCTCTCTCCTGATATCTCCACCTTCTTTTGGACCTTCGCCCCTCCCCTACACCCTCTACCCACCCACTTCTCTCACTCACAGCCAGATCTAAGGACTTGCCTCATTCACTCCAGCTGCACAGGTTGTGAGGGAGGGGAGAAAGAGTGAAAGAGGCAGAACAGGGGAGGTAGAGGAGAATATTAGCAACTGCAGGAGAGAGAAAGAGGACAGGAGGAGGGAAAAAGAAAGAGTCAGTCTATCAGTTTATTGTTTTTGACGAGAGGAAGGGAGCCAGGCTGTGAAGCAGTGAGCCAGCAGAGAGAAGACAAGTGTTCAGGAGTGGGACTACCCAGCAGTGGGAGGTTCCTCCAGGGGGGTTATAGCGATCTTCGGCAGCGACCTCTCCTTTCCACTGGGAGTCAGACCCCCAGGATCCAGAGCCATGGATCCCTCCGTGTCGACCGAGGTCGAGGAGGAGCCCAAGGAGAGGAAGAAGATCCAATTTGCTGTGCCGGCCTCCGCGCCCACCAACCTGGACCCTCGGCAAGTGGAGATGGTGAGCAGGCGGTGGACAGATTGGTGTTTGACCCGAGGAAAAAAAAAAAAAAAATCCATTTCATATCTCTGAAGATTTAAGTGCAGCTCTGACTTCTTTTTGTGTTTTATTCAAATTTTAAGGTTTCACAGCGTCTTACTGACTCATTTCCCCTCTGCCTGCAGTCAGCTCAGTGTAGCTCTGAAGTGCTTTACCATTCATGGGCTCCATGTCAGCACCCTGCAACACATTTTCTCTCTGTTTTGCTTAATTTTTGACAAGTTCCTGAGGCAGGGCTGGGTCTGCTGGGTCTGTGTGCCACACGTTTGAGAAATTCTGACGACATTTCCCTCTCTCTGTTTCCTCATGAGATTAGTGCCTCGCTGCCTCATCTCATCTTGACCTGTTCAACATTCACACGGAAGGCATTATCTTGCGTATGAAGCCAGTTCACGATTTTGTAACTCAGCAGGGACAACAATCCCTTGACTTCTTGCTGCTGACACTGTTAATAATTACTGTTTTTTTTGTCTTTGGCTGCTCGTCACTCTCTCTGCATGTGAGTGGCCTCTGTCATCTGATGGTTTGTTTGTACAATCCTGCAACAGAAATGTCTTATGACCATCCTGCGTAGTGTTTCCGACTGGACAGCCCGGATCTTTCGTTTTTTTGGCTCAAATGCTGGTGGCTCTTATTTTAGAGCAGGGGAAAGTGGGCCAAAGCAGGAACCGTTTGGTGCCGAGGTAGATCGAGGCCAATGGCTCATCCCTCCTGAGAGCTCGGGGAGAGATGGGGCGGGAAACCAAGAAAGAGATGCTCTATATGAGAGAAACACACACAACCTAAACTCTGGGCTCACCTGTCTGGGGTCAGCTCCCTCAGTAACTGTCCTTGTTTCACAGCTTGCATAAAAGAGGCTTTTAATAAACTAGAGTGACCTGCAATCATGCTCCATCTTTCCTTTGGCTGATCAGAAACTCTCCTACAGTAACAAGTGTGTTTGTGCAAGAAAGTGTGATAATTGCACTTTTTCCAAAGCAAATCTTTTCTTGAATCGAGGATGATTTTCTCACTTTGTATGACCTGCTTTTCATTTCGCGGTCTCGCGTGAGACACTGATACTGAATTATAGGCTGAAAGACTTACTAAAAAGGAAATGTTGCAACGTGTCGTCAGGCTTCACCTCTTTATTTTCTCTATCTCTCATGGCCTGTCATCACGTTCTGATCCCTATCGTCTCTTCCAAGAAACCACAGGATATCAATCTGCCATATGTGAGCTTCTCCTTCATTTGAAAAAAATCTCTCACTTCCGTCTGTTTTGGGGAGGACCTTATTGCTCAATCACCTTATGGACAAACAGTGATCAGCTATATTTAGCGCTCCTCCAGCAGGCCGGCCCTGGCCTTTACCTTCAGATAGGTCGTGTGTGCTCAAGCTTCTGTGTCACTTTGCCGCCTCTGTTTCATCACTTTATTCAAAGATCTAGGTTTCACGAGCGTAAGAAATTAAAGCCACAGGTTGGCTGTTGATGATCTATTCTGAGGAATTGTTTTGCATGTGATTATTTGTGCGGGTGGATAATGCTGATTGTTAGCAACGGTCGAGGGGGAGTACGGGAACCCGAAAGGCGCTCAGGGGAGGTTGTGTTTATGTGTGTTTAAAAGCAGATAGCATCTACAATGCAGCTGATGGGAGTCTCCGGGGACGTGCGGGTGGGCAGGGGTGATGGTTAACGGCACTCATTGCATTCCCTTCCCCTCCCACAGCAATTACTGTCGCCCACAAGTCCGTCTTTGCTAATGAGTTGCAATGACTATACCATTCTTCCGAACTTGTTACACAACCGGTAACTCCTTCCTGTTCTTTCCGATGGCATTTAAACTCCAAAACCCGCTATCGACCGAACTGCCGGGGCCTTGTTACCATGGAGACGGGCTGCACAACTAATGCCGCCCAAAGCTCCCGCACAGTTGGCATCTAAAAGGTCAACTTTAATGGACGGCTCCGTCTGTCTGATAGGTCGTTTGCATCGGTGCCGTTCCATGTTTGTGGATTCGTATGTGTGAATGCTCTTTGATAGGTTGGCTGCTGATGTGAGAGACACTTCTTCGCCTCCCACTCGGTGAAATATTGCACGTTGTGGGAGGAAACAGCAGCTATTTGTACATGCCTCAAAGGTGTAAGATGCGGCACATTTCTCACCTGTTTGTGAATGTTTACTCTGGAGGAATGTATTCTACTTTAATGTCAGCAAGGTCTGCCGTGAAAAGAGGTGACCCACATAACGACAAAAGAAATCTATTTTTCTTATTTAGCCGTGCAGCCTGTCTTAGCTTTATTTAGCTAGTCTGAGACATTTGTTGCTTGCATCTTATTCAGCGAATTGGAGGTGAATGGGATCTTGTTTGTGGTGCACAAAGCATTGAAATTGACCTATTGTTTAATTTTCATGTCCTGGATACTCAGATTAACCACTGACCCATTCACTCTGAGCAGATTCCTGGTTTCTGAAAACTGAGGGAAGTTTTGTCGCTTCACTGACAGATTTCCTTCCAGCTATTGAAAACTGAAGTTAGTATGACTCACAACTGGATCACTGTGTGAGTCCTTCCAATGAAAGGTCATCTTCAAGCCGTCGAGTGCTTTCACCTGACTTTTTCAGGACCGTATTTTCTTATTTTTCGACTCTGCCATCTTTCAGCACATGTGCACTTTTGTTCTGCCCTTCATGAAATCTGCATCGAACCTTTAAAAGGTGATCATTCTTCACATTGAGAGGTCATGAGCAAAGTTGTGGTTGTCCGCAACAACGACGAGAAAGCACATGGCTGTGTTTACCATCCCTACCCCCACTCCACACACACCCACACACCAATCCTGCCTGCTTTGCAACTGATGTCGGGTAATGTGCATAATGGACAGAGATTAGGGTCATGGTGCAGACGTTGCATCCCTGATTCCCTCCAAGTCTGCCTCCCTGTGGACATGTCTCTATGTTTCCCCTCTCTCAGCTCACCCTGATCTGGTCAGCTCATGTTGATCCTTTGAATTGACAGGAAACTCACAATATGAAAGGGAATATCAAAGGACAGGAAAGGGCAGCGGTCCAAAGCCTTCCAACGGCAAACGCTTCCGCGTTAATCTATATTAAACCTAACGGGGGGGGGGGCATGATTTAGGTTCTCCTGACCCGTCCACTCTCCTCGTCCCATCCCTCATCCTCCCCGGTCTCAGTCTCTGGGTTAAACGTCAAACAGCGACCTTTGATGCAGCATGTGTTTGTGGGTAAACATTAACAGTCTGGGGGACTGTCAACATGCACTCCCAGAAAGAACATCTTGTTGGATAGCACAAAGCATGCTGGGACTGGGCAAGAGGGTGCAGTGATCTTTCCCTTGCATGTGGACAGTCGGGAATGTCACTGTAGTGGTGTGACTCAGTCTGCCCAGTGACGCTTCATGAGAATTAATCTTGATGTTCCTTTCATTCCTGCCATTGCACTTTGTTGATGTTTGTAGTGGCAAAACAAATTGGGAAAGAAATCATTTTAAAAAAGATTAATTGCCTTGCTGGAAGCCACAGATTGTAATAACGGTTTGGACACACTCAATGGGGTCTCTGTCTTCTGTGAGCTGTGTTTGCTGCGCCCTGTTTTTGACGGCTCGGGCGTTTTGATTGTTAATGACTACAGAAACATTTTCGTGGCCTGTCCGTCTGCAGCCGTTTAGCACAAAGTTTCCTTCCACGTCCTTCTTTCTTAGCAGTGCTGCCTCTGTGCACCAAAGCCCATTTATTCCATTTAATTGTTTATATCTTATTCCAAAAAGCATGCTAATGATAATATTAACTGTAGCAATCAATCATCCTCTGTTGACTCCTGTGCGCGTGGATGTGTGTAATGTGTACACAGTTAAAAAACATAAATATTGAGCATGGGCAGAGTGATTTGTCACCTGATGACAGTGTACACAGTGAGCTGAAAATGTGCCATAATGCCCGCTGCGCCTCAGGCATGCACAGGCACTGCACAGGACCTCATGGAGGCCTGCAAAGCTGCAGCACGCCCTCCTCTTAGACTTTCACGTTGCGGTCAACAAATCCTTTGTTGTCAGTCGGTGTCATTATCCCACTCCGTCACTCACTTAGGGATCAGCAAGTCAGGCTGACGTCAGGGCATGAAGAGAAACGGCCCTCCAAGGTGCGTTCATTCATCTCTATCTGCACATCCGCACATATATTTTTCTATCTGTGGCCATGCAGAGAAGTCATGGTGCATCTGAAGCACTTCATCTTTTAACTCTGGCTACAGCAACAGCAGCAGCAATCATATCTGTGATGAGAGGAGAGGATTAGGAAGGCAACAGTGGCACAGCGGGGGAGAGAAATGGGGATGGGGGGGATAAGGGCTGGAGCTGACTTGTCACCAAATGTCATCAGACATCAGTACGAGCCGATGTCTACTCTAACATTTCTGCTGAGTCATACTTAAGATGAGAACTCATCCTGTTTGTTTTCTAAATGGATCTCTGGATCTCGACCTGCACCTCTCTGCTGCCTTCCTCCCCCCTGATTCCACTCTCGGGGTCAGGAGCTGGGGTCCCTCTCTCTCTCCAAAGACTGATGTAGGCATATTGAGAGGAGCACCGAGGCGTGACTCAGAGCAAATGGGATTGGTCTCGATCCCTGTTTCATCAACATAGAGAAGACATGGCATTATGTTATTGCTGCTGCGCCTGTTGTAATCTGATTTTCATCACAGCGGTTGAGACATTTTTTTTTTCATGTTTATCTGCCTGCAACTCAATGAGCTTGCACACCAGGTCATCCTCAGTATGTTTAGGGGAGGAGTGGCCCAAAGCCGAGACAAAATGATGCACGAATGTCACAGAAACAAACGATTTCTGTCCCCGAGACACAAAGCTAACATTCAGGATTCATACAGTCAGATGATATAGTTTAACCATTTCAACTCAGTGCAGCAAGTCTTGGTCACAATCCTCAGTGATGCTGAAATTTCACACCTGCTGAGTTCATACATGCCTTTTGCATCCAAGCAATGACCTGAACGCTGCACAGCAACCATCAGCAGTAACCTTTTTTTTTAATTTACCACCTGCGGGTACACATGACGCTGCGGATGAGTAACTATAGCTACTTTGTCCTTTGTTTGTACCTGCCTGTTGACCTCTGGAACTGGTCTTTGTCAACCGCACAATGCCACACCGCTGAATTTGAGCGCATGGACAAGAAAGGGAGAATTAAGCGAGTGTTTGCGGGCCGCCAGCCGTGCCATCATCTCCGTGAAGGCTTTGATTGGCACCTCCCCTGTTGTCGCCTCGCCCTGTGTGTTGCTCCAGTGTGCGCTGTGGCCTGGCAGGTGGCTTCCTGTCACTCATCAGCTACTGGCACATTACCTCTGTTGTGTTGTGAGGGTAAACCCTTCTTCCAACAGTCTGTGGAACGACTGGCCAAACAGCTACCAGCAGCTAATTACGTAAATGCTGGGGGGTACTGTGTGGCAGAGGAGAGGGAGGGGGAGATGGGGGTGGTCATTTGAGTATGATATCATTCTGCCCGTGGGTGCAGCATAATTACATTTCCTATTTTGGGTCATCGGAGAGCCCCTCCAGATGCTGTCTCCTGCCCATCTGCTTATTCAGTTAGCCAGTTGTGGGGTCAAAGGTCAACGCAAAAGTGTAATGTGAATGTTGAGAAGCAACACGCAGCAGCCTCCCAGACTTATGGGAATTCGATGCTGCTGATAATTTGAATAGGAATGAGCACACCACGCATATCTGACAGGCCTCGGACCTCACTGAGCTACAGTTGGGGTTGTAATTTGCATAGCCGCGACCTTGACCCTCTTTGAAACAGCTGGAAAGTCGACGAGCGGGTGTTACTCAGTGAAGCCTTGTTAAAGCTGCCTGGCAGCACTGTCTGTTAGTGTTGACTGGATCTGGCCTGACAGAGCTGTTTGTCACTTCATGGATCTGATCACTGGCCTTTGGTTGTGTATTTGTCATACTTAGGGAAACATTTTGTCTGCCAGCTTTGTCTGGAAGGGGCAGCGCGGCCTGATATTTAGGGTTAGGTTTAATCCCCTCGGCCGCCAACAGTGAGTCCAGTTCTTTGAGCAAAACCTAAAAAAAAATTCCTTAAATTCCAGTTACGAAAAAAACAGCAGGCAGAGATGATGATGTCAATTAACCATGTGGATATTTTGGAGCTCAAATCTGTTTGGTGTGTTATCTTTTAGCCTCCCACCGACAAAATATAAATAGATACGCTCGTATTCACACCAATAGATAAGATATAGGCAACAACACCTTTAAGCGTATCCGACAAACATATCCTTAAAACACACTTTTTATTTGTCAAGAGTGTGTCTGCACTTGAAATATACACACAGCTGAGAGGGATCATTTTTCACCTTATTGTGTTATTGAGCTCATTGCTAGATTGCACACATGGGAGCACCACATGGGGCCCGGCTAGGTGGTCTTAAAAGGCTCAGCGGGCTGGGTGGGGCAGGCCATCCGTCTTGACTGGGGCCAGCAGAGCGACACCACCCAGAAACACTATTTGAAGGGGGAGCACCTGCATTTCTTTGCATTTGAAATGTTTGTGGCTGAACATTTTGAGTATGTCCCCGGTGGTGTCCTGTAGTCCATGCACATACACAAATGCTTAATTCTGAGTGATGTAGTGGCATGCGCCTGTGGGCAGATGCCATAACTGTAAATCAATCTTGTACAAATCCATATCTGTCCATCCGGAGCTGGGCTACAGCTGGGCCATGAGGGAGACGGTGTGGGTCAGAAAAGCTTCATATGGACCTGAGTGATGCTGCTTCACAGGACAGCCTGGTGTACTGCAGCGCTGCTGGACACAAGAGCTGCAAGCTGACAGGGATTTGAGGTGCATCTCTCTGTGTGTTGGCTTTATGTTGAGGCCGGATATGAGCTGCCGACTCCCCTCGAGGTGCTCGATTGTTAGCGCTGGTGCGGGGCCGAGTTTTAGAGCCTTTCTGTCTCATCCCACAGAGCCCCCAGAGACCCCTCCGATCTAGTTTATGCTGTCCTACTGCTGCTTTTTATAGGCCAGACCACGAGAGCACCAGCTTAGAGGACGGCCCCTGGGGAGCAGACCCATATCAGCACCCAGGCTGCTGCGCAAGACTGCAACAAGCACATATCTGTGCACTCAAACATGCATGTGCAAAGTTTACCAGTGAGTCATGAACCCCACACAGAGTGAGGTATTGGAGTCCTGCCTCAAATTGCACTTGACGGACTTATAAAAGTTAGGCATAAGATTTTTATGAAACATAGCGCTGAAGATCTTTATGGAGGTTTACAGAAAAGCATCAACAAACCAGTGAAAATAAAGAATATAAAAGCACGGCTGCTTCAGAAAAACATAGTAAAAGGGAAAGACATCTAAAGACAAACATAAAGGTAGTTCAGCTGAACTATGCAGAGTCAGCACATTATGGCTTTAGATGAACTGATACTCCTCTTTTCTGCACTATGATCCATCTGCCAACGGTTTTATTGAGTCCAAAGCTCTGTGTGAGACCCCTCGCCGCTGCCTCTCGGTGAAGCCTGCAGGCGTTCACCTGCGGAGCCGCTGAAAGGCCACCGCAGCAGCCTACTTAGAGCCGCTCAGTGCAAGTCCACAGCAGCTCGACTGATCTTGGTACAAAAACAATATCTGCCAATGAAGGAGAGGGTTTGGGAGATTGGGGGCAGGGGGGTTTAGAGAAGTGGAGGAGGGAGGTGGGGGGAGGGATAAAGCATAGGGGGATTAATCTCACACGCTGTGCCCCAGTGTTGGCACAAATGAGGAAGTCACATACATATTATGTAACCTGGGGAGAGTGGGGTGGTTTTAAGGCTGGAAAATTACTAGAGTTACTCTGTGTGTTTATGTCATCTGGCATCGCAAGCGTCTTACGGCAGCGCGTCACCGCCACGGCCACTGACGCCGTCACTTTGTGCGCAAACGTGTAAAGAAGGAGACTCCTGTGTTACGCCTGTTGACTCCATTGCTTCATTGTCTGCATGTACTTTCGTCAGCTTTACAGCCTGTTTTACAATGTACCCGGGAGGTAGACTGTTTGTCTTTTTTATGGTTTATGAGGTCATGTCACATTTCACAAGACCACCCTGATGATTACGTGGTGACATTAGGAGGACGGTCATCTACACACACATCTACACACACACACAGGTTCAGGTAAATACATTTTGCTTCTCAGTGACCTCAATTATCCCACAAAATCATTTCACCTCCCATTTATCTCATCTCATCGCTCCTATTTTTATCTTCATCTGAATAAATGAAAGCGCTGTTCATCTTTTCTTGCTCTCACTCTGGAACTGTCTCTTCAATGAAGCTTTATTAGGAAAAGCTTTGAGCGCTTTCAGGTTTTCTGCTTTTCTTTCTTAGATTTCACAGAAGCAGCAAAAAGCCTGGGACATCACAGACATCGCTTTTGAAATTTGTACTTGAACCACAGTTCATTTAGGCTGCAGCAAACAGTTGTTTTCACTATCAGTTATCTCCTGATTATTGTCCTGATTCATTGATTATTGTTTCATCTTTGTTCTGACTAATAGTGCAAGATTGAAATATATTCAGCCTTAAATGGCACAAAACAGAGAAAAGCAGCAGAGAAAAGCTCCAATTTTTTGCATTTTTGCTTGAAAATTATTATTTTCCGATCGATCAGCTGATCGATTTAATGTCAACTGTAGGCGTGGTACATGACCACTTAAACCATCTGGTTGTCCTCTATACCGTCCTCACCACAACACTAAATCCAGAGGTTTTCCCAGGTTAATGGCTTTAATGCCACAGGACTTGGGCATAGGCTTGGTCATGGCAACATCTGGCGTCTGCTCTCTCTTGTGGGTCTCTGTGTGAGCCACCTCAGGCTGCCCTGCAAGGCTGGTAGCAGGTGTCAGGAAGGCAGAGGCAGCAGGGTTCACAGCAGAATGGAGCCCCGGGCCTCCACACCTCGCCAGGGGTGGAGATGTGAGAGGCAGAGGGGGGTTAAAGGAAGCCCTGTGCATGCTCCCTGTCTGTAGAGATAGAGAGGGAAAGACAGACCACAAGCAAACGGATAATAAAATGATTTCAGGCATGACTCATTCTGGTGGTGGAGGGAGAAGCGGGACTAATGTCACCAGCAGCTGAGGATCAAGTGAGGCTGAAATGAAAGGTGAAAGAGTAGAAGACGGATAGCGTTGAGATCCAGGAAATCTGGAAGTTGCGTGAGGAGATTAAACCGTCTGGTGTCATAAATAAGGGTGAAATCCACGCTTGATTACTCCGTGTTGTCGTGTTTGACGGTGGCGTCTTTCCACCGCACGGCCCGGCGAGCCTCTGCTTTGGCAACATGTGCCGCGCTGCCATGACGCACACCTCGCTTAACAAGACGGAGGGGAACCGAACACAAACACATCTCTCCGTGCGGAGCAGTTTTACACAAAATAGAGCCAGGCTACTTAACTCTCCTCCTGTGATGTTATGTGGTGCCGTAAACACCAGTGCCAAGGTTCATGTCATGGCCAAGGTTGGCACGCTTCACAGAGGACACTTCTCAATACCTTGCTTGTCTGACCTGCCAAGTCCACTTAGCTGAGTCGCTTTTATTCTCAGTGCACTTTTATCCAGCAGTTTTCCAAATGTTAGTTTTATATGTCAGCTTTTAACCTTGTAGAATTGCTGGAAAGGGAGTCAAAGTATCGAGTTCTTCTGCGTCTTGATGGAGCAAAAGCCTCATATGTCCTCCTCAGAGTATTTCAGTATGGATATCAAAGGGATATGCCACCCTACATTTACCTTTTGAGCGTCAAACAGTCACTTCCTGTTTACTTCAAAGGTAACTTGTAAAAATAAAAGTTCCTTAAACCTGCATTATTTCAAATGACCAGCAGGGGGCTTCAAAAAGAAGTCTGATTGTATGGAAGCTTATGAGAAAATCGCTGCTGGTTTCAAGTCTCCTTCAAAACAGTGCGATGATCATCCCATTTACAGTAAAATTGAGGTTACAGCTCAGGGCGTGGCTGCCTTGTGTTTGATAAGTCACTGTCGCGGTGTGTCCTCAGGTTTTCTGTCAGATCCAATCAGAATAGAGGAGTCTGCATATCTTCCCCAGCTCTACCTGATCATCCAAATCACTTGTGGCTCCAAAAAACCAAGATGGCGACGGCCATAGTGCCAAACTCTTGGCTTTAAAACCCAATGGGCGACGTCACAGTGGGTTTACACTCGGTTAGTCGCCACAGAGTCCAACTGTGACGTTTTCACAGCGGAAAAAAGAAAACAAAACATCCACAGAAACTTCTCAGGCCGAACATTTTCATCACAGTTTTTCCAATTAATCATTTTACCATTTAGTCTTTAAAATGTCGATCAGATTTTCCAAAGCAAGTTCCAAGAGTCCAAAACCAAAATATATTTAAAATCTACAATATAGACATCAGAGAAAAGCAGCATTTTGACACTAATGACTGAAAAGCAGTTAACTTTCTGCATTATTTTTGCAAAAATGAAGCTAAACACGACCTCTGTCTCAGTCCCAATGCACAACCCTGTTAAGCGCGTCAGCGAGCTCTGAACTTTTTACACCTCCTTTCATCTCAAGAGCTCAGTGTTTGATAGATTTTTGGTGGAGTTTGCCCTTCGAAGGGCTAGACTGAGCGTGAGCTTCAACAGTGTTGTTGTCAGAAGAAATACCAAAGTGTACGAGCGCAGTCCCACAGGCAGGGCGCGATACTGGGGAGCTGGAGGGGCACAGCCGGGCATTTGTTCCTGTAACACACAGAGTTCACTGTATGCAGTCGCATCTACGAGAGGCGAAGTGCCGACCTGCAGTCCGTCTGGCCGTCTGCTCTCAGACCAACCCGGCTTGAGCCTCCAGGGGACAGTGTGTCGGGTTGGAGGGGAGCGTCTGGGCCCATTGCTGCGGCTCATTCAGTCTAAAATCCTCTTTTCCATGGTGCCTCTGTTAGTGAGGGCGTAGGTGACCGTAGGTTTTGCGCTCAGGTGATCAAACACACTTACTGCCGTGTGTGTGGTGTGTCAAGAGGTCATTCAGATCCAATAAAACCTACATCAAGAGCTTCAACTCTTCCAAGCCTTTCACTGTATCTGTGGATGAAATCCGAACGTCACATCCTTCCTCTGCTCCACCGACCCGACCAGCAGCGAGCGCTCAAACTGAATGAAAATGGGCAGCAGCCCTAATGAAGCTAGCGAGGCCCCAGCATGCCCTGCAGCAGCATGAACTCAACATTTCCCGCCTGTTTGATAAGGCTTTGTGCGAAGCATTATTAATTATACAGTGTTGACCAGTTCAATTATTCATATGTTTATGGCTCTTCTTTATGTTTGTGTGTGTGTGTTTGCTCATAGATCCGGCGCAGGAGGCCTACACCCGCCACGCTGTTTAGAGTAGCTGACCAATCATCTCCTGAGGATGATCAGTCCACCCATCAGGTAAAGGTGAAGTCGAAACACTTTTCTATAATAAGTGTCTCATCCGTCCCTCAGTTTTTTTTCTCATGAACCACAAAAATCTCCCACAAAGTGCATTTTGGAGTTTGTCTTTTCATTGTTACGCAGCGTCGTGCTGTTTTTCTATCATCCTCTGTCCTCCTCGTAAATATCAGCTCCCAACTGGTGTTTTCTTTGTAAACCTGCTGAATCCTCTCATGTGTCCATCATCACAAACTTGTCGTGTGTTCATGAACTTTTTATAAATATTTTTGGCTTCAGGGAAAGGTGGCACATGTACTGACGTTTCTAAACAGCCAAACCTTGTAGATATTACCTTGCATGCCTCATGTAGTGACTGTTCCATAGAAATAAAGGGAGTTTAAGACATGCAGATTATTTGATGTATGGCAGCTTAGGTTTGAATATCTCTCTTAATGTCTGCATTATAAACCTCATCATCTTTTAATTAGTCTTCTTCTGTGACGTTTTGGGACAAAGAATATGTAAATTATATATAAAACTTTAACTTTAGAAATTTAACTTTCTTCACTTGAATGTTTGAGCTGCAGAATAATGTATCTGCAGATTTTTGACCCTCCAGAGGGCTGTTTCCCCCTCCGTCTGTGCACACCTTCAGTCTGATATGTGAAGAACTGACGGGAGTTAAACCATGGAAATTAACTTTGCAAACACACACTATTCTGGATTTCTTTTTATTCCCAGCAGAGTATTAAAACATGTCTGGAGGGGATCTGGGGGAGAATCGGTGGTGATGTTTCCGTCTTTGTGTTTTCGCAGTGGGTCGTGGGAGAGAACGGGGTGCTCAAACCAAAACGTGTCAATCCAAACGTGTATCAGCCTCCATCACTCAAAGGTAGGTGTGAGCGGTGCTGACACTGCAGGTGGTGGCTGTGTGTTGTGATTCTTCCTTGTGTTCGAGTCCTTTTCGTTCTACCGTGCTTCGCTGCAGTCAATCGCCTCCTTGCTTTCAATGCTTCATGATAGCTGACAAAGGGGAAAAAAATGCATGCGACAGATGGGTAGATATGCATTAAGAAGCCTTTATTTCCTCTTTAATGTGCATGTGCATGTGTGGTATGCATAGGCGTGTTTTCTGTGTGCCCCTGCTCTTCGTGCACACTCCACAACAGTGAGCGTACATGTGTGTGTGACAGAGAGAAAGGAAGAGAGAGATTAGTGTGACAGCTGTGAGACAGTGAGTGTGAGTCTAGGAAAGTCTGGATCATCCAGGATTACAGCCAGTTGTGTATACAGCTGTGGCACACACACACAGATGTGAGCACACACATATATAGGCAGGATGGAGACACATAAACACAAATATGTGCTTTCTTTTGTGTCTTTTTTTATGCATGTGGCTTCTTGCGTGTCGCATTTGGTCGTTAAAGGTGCAAAAAATCTACAATGTAGAGCTTGTCAGCAGAGCTTCATTTAATGGGGATTTGTGGGTGTGTGTTGCATGTCGAGTGATGACATAATGAGCCGGGAAGCATCGCTCCCGCATCAGAAATCTGCCCTTCATCAGCTCAGATGCAGAGAGCGAAAGCTACTTTCTAATTACATAACCCACCCCGAGCCAGAAGAAGCGACCTGCCTCGGTGCTGCATTGTGTTTCCGAGGGTGCGAAAGAGAGAGGAGCCAAGGTGACCCGCAGGAAGGGAGAGGGGGGAGTGGAGGTAATATCACAAAGGAGAGGAGAGTGTGAGTCAGCACTGCCAAGGGAGAGGAGGGAGGGCAGTCCAGGAAAGACGAGGGTACAAACAAACAGATGGGAGAGCAGGGAGGCTCCACCGTAAAAACCAGTGTGGGATACCGTTCTGCAGCCGCCTGCATGTCTGTCTGTCTGTCAGTGCATGTGTTTAATTGGCTTCCTGCCTAACTGGCATGCATTAAAAAAAAAAAAAAAACCCTGCGAGGCTTGATACAAAACTGACGGTGTTGAAGCGTGGTAAAACCAAAACAACATATCCCTCTATCCCCATGTCTGCGTCCATGTGTTTGTGTGGCCGTCTCCCCGTCTGTGTGTGTGCGTGTTGTGTTTACCTGTAGCTGTGCAGAAGATGGCTGAAGCACACATGCAGAACCTAGGTGTCTACCCCCCATTGGAAGACCCTTGTGAAGGGGAGGAGGATGAGGACCACTGGCAGGGAGAGGAGGGAGAGGACACATCTCCCACCAAAGCTGCTGGTGAGGGGGGGGGGGGGGGGGGCTGTCTGGCAGAGCCTGGCTGGGACCACAACAGCAGCAACAGCACGACGCTAAAAACAGAACGGCTGGCGTTGTGCCTTCGTTTTCCAGGCCTGTGGTGTTGTGTATTTTCAGCTTATCTCCTCAGGACAAATGAGGATAAGATGCACGATGTCACATTCTGGCGCAGCAATCAATACAAGTTTGATTAGAGAAGAATCAGCTTTTGTGACAACGCTTTCATGCATTTGAGTTAGTGGAGCTGAAAAACAAATGTACACGTAATAATGAGGGAAATGGTTCTACTTAACACTGAAGTGTCAGTCCTTTGTCAGACATCATGCAGAGGGCATCACAGGCTGCCGGTATTTACAGTGTGAGAGTATCTAAAGGTGTGTTTTCCCTTCAGGTTTGTGCGAATGGTCCAGTTTGCCTTTTGAGAACAAAATCTCTCTACCCAAATCTGTTAAACTGCAGCTGACAAAAGATCTGGACCCAACACCTATCCCAGACCAGAGGCCAGACTGGATTAATGAGCCCAGAGATCAGGCAGTCTGTGCTGATCCTGATCTGCATTCTGCTCATCAGTGCAGAGTATGAAAGATTGAGTTTGACTTATGTGCTGCTACAAAATAGTTTGATCTCCAGCAAAACAAACTAAACAAATAGTTCCCAGATCTCAAGTTGAAGTGAACTTTTTTTTGCAGATATACCCTCTTAGTATTTTGTTTAATGCTGCTAAATTATTGGTTTTTAATCTCCAGTATATCACATGAGACCGGAGGCATTTCATTCAGAAATATAGCTCTGTCAGCCCAGATGACAGACTCTCTCAATAAATCCCTTTGTGGAAGCCTGGAGAAACACAAAGTGCCTCAAACAGCGTGTTGAAGGATCCTGATTGGGTCCTTTGATTACGGTTCATCTGTTCCTTCAGTCGAGCGACACAGTTTGGGCTCGGCCCGTGTTATCACAGACAGAAGACAAATCTCGGCAAACAAGTTATTAAATCAGCTCGCTGTTTGTCACAAGATTGGCATCTGATGAAAATCTACGACAAAAATCTACAGAAATTAGAGACAAAAGCGTCGCTGTGCACTGGGCTCGCTGCTATCACCCGTGGAGCCAACCTCTGCATGGGAGAAGAAGAAGGTGGAGCCGCTCAGGAGAACAGCACCGGGCCCCGGGTTCAGACACGTGAGTCGGGATCAAAACCCACGAGGTACAAGCCTTCACAGAGCACATTAACCCAACATCAAGAGGCCTTTTTGGACTGAACTTACTCTTACACACACTGGAGTGTAAGTCAGTCAGAACCCTGCAACATGGAGCTGATAGTGCACCAATAAGTGCCCAAGAGAAGGAGCAAAAACATCTGAGGGATGCACGTAAAGCTTGTGGATTCCAGCCGCAATATCCAGTAAGAACACAAGAAAAGCAGGGAGGAATGCTCGGGCTTCATATCAGAGAAACTGAAGACGGGAAGACCAACCCCTCAGGTCAAGACTCGGCAGTCTACCTGCACCTGAAAGATACGGGACATTCAAGGACAACAACCTACATCTTTTGTACAGATGGTTTGGTTATTTATGTACAAACAGAGAAACCATCCCTCAGCAGAAGAGGAGGTCTACGACACCACTCATCCTCCACCTACAGTGCCGTCCTTGGCTTCAGGTGACGCTAACGACTGCTGTTACGCAGCCAGGAGCACGAACGACCCAATTGGCATCAATGACCTTAATAGAGACCCCTCAGAGATTAAAAATCCTGGACTCTCCACTGAAGAAGCCCCTCGATACGAGGCAGTCCAGTTTCCTTTCCTTTTCCCAGAATGATAAAAAATCGAGTCTTTTCAAGAATAACCAGCCTGATTCAGTGTGTTTCTGAATTTCTGAAGTGGGTCTGCAGCTTGGAAAAGAACCCATAAACAAGAAATTCATATAAAATCACCAGAAATATAACTTCTTTACATTTCTAGTACACATATAACAGGCGTGAAGCAGAGAAATTTACGTGTTTTTGCCTAAAAAGTGACTTGGAATGATTAATGGATTATCAAAATAGTCATCAATTATTTTTTGTCAAGTAAATAATTAACTGAATATTAATATTTTCCTGCCCACAAGGCCTCTCTTTCACCAGAGTTAGCCCACAAGCATCTTCATCCAAAGACACTGCACTGCCATCAGCTCACAGCTTCACCGTCCCTCTTTGTCTCCTCAGATCACCAAGAGACGGCGACCACCGGCCAGTCAGACAAGTTTTCCAGCGTGAGAGAGACGGCCAAGCAGATCCAAGCGGCACAGGAGGAAGAGGAGGAAGAGGAGGACGACGGGGAGGGGGACAAAATCAAGGAAACGACAGAGGAGAACAGCCGGGGGAGCAACTGAGGCAGAGGGAGAGCAGGGAAAACGTTTTGGAGGGAGAGTTTTTGTGAAGGGGTTAAAATCTGAAGAACTCGGAAGAGATGAGGGTGTGCTGTTTTCTGTGTGTGGAGGCTGAATGCACCAAGTGAGGATGTGGGTCGGCGGAATGAAAGATAACTTCCATGAAATGAAACACGTGAGCGAGCAAAGGTTTCTGCGTCGCTTCACCTCTAAAGGGTGAGGTGGATTCAAATAGAGGACAGAGAGGGAGTTTGTGTGTTAGGAGTCAGCCCTTATGAGCAGGTGAGGAATGAGCTACTGACAGAGTAGACTACAGACGCCACTTTGGCCCTAATGTATGTCCCTTTGTTTGTAATGAAAATGGAGGGGCCAAGGTCATGACCAAACACCCTGTAAGACCAGTCCTCCCTCCACCTTAGAGCTTCTGCACAGAGCTAAATGTTCCTTTAAAGAGGCTAATAAACACCACAGTAATCACAAGATACACACCTATAAACTCTCTTGGGCTCATTTTTAACAAAGACTCTCAAAGGTCTCTTCAACAGCACTTGAAAGTCTTTATTCTGATTTGCAGCAGGTTCAATGTTTTTGGCCCAGTGATTAAATGTGCGTGTACTGCCATCTTGTGGTGGAAACTAGAACGACATGTTTAAAGAGATACTCCAACCCATCATCATCACTGCGCCATGTGCTTACAGCTATAATCTTGATATTTTCATGGAATTAAATCAGTTTTAATGCTCATCGTGGTGGAAATTAGCTGTTCATTGGATTCACATTGCGTTACTGCCTCTCTGTACAGCAGTGTCTACTCCAATGTGGGATTCATGGGAAATAATGCAGCATCTCATTGATCAAATTAATGCTTTTCACTCTCCCATTTCTCTATCAGGATATACTTCTGCTGTGTCCACCACACGCTTAGTAGCATTTTTTCAAAAAGTCAAAGTAGAGTCAGTGAATCTACAATGAAAAAATACTGAAAACATTTTGGGTGGAGTGTCGCTTTATTCATGACTAAAAAGCACCAAATGTTCGTCTTTAATCACATTAAATCCACAAATAAGTGTGTGTCTGTGTATGTGTGTGTGTGTGTGTGTGGTGACTTCATACCACACTTTTCATTTTTGAGAGTACTTAAATTTAATCTTTAAAGGGCAAAGCTACCTCTGATTTGTTTAAACTGCAGAACCCAAACGTTGCCTGAACGCATCACTCATTTGAACTCATCGTGAACTGACACCGTGTTAAGGAATTTAAAAAATATAAATATATAATTTAAAATCTTTTCCAATGCTGTTGACTCATTTGGGATTTCTCAGCGCTCACAGATTCCCTTTTGTACGTTAACACTTTTCTATTGTCACCTTTGGACTTGTTGGCTCATGATTTGTACGTAATGGATCTGCTGCAAGAGCTATTTTTCTAATCTAACGTCCAGTAGCTCAGCTCTGTCCTGTTTCTACTGTCTGCATCCAGCTCATCCGTCTGCAGAAAGCATGCAGCGCAAAGCAGCCACTGCACAGACTTCCTGTAGTCTTTTTACCACAGATATTCACTTCTTGGCATCAACAACAGCTTTTAAGTGTTTTTAGTCAGCATCTGTTTAATTTAACTGAAGATTCAGCATCTGCTGCATAAGAGGGTTTCCAGTAGTGCCACAGGATGAATAAATCTTGCTGTTTGTATCACCTGGGCTGCGGTTTGTACATAAAAACTGTGTGAAACTTTTTTTTAACCTCTGACCTGCCCAAGTTGTGGGACGACTGGACGAGCAGGTTGTGTGTTGAGGCTCTGCAGCCGACGCTGTCCTCCCTCCTCGGCTCTCTGTCCACCTCCCCTCTCCTCCGGGTCAGAGGAAAGCAACCGTGGAAAGACATGTATGAACTCTTACGCTTATTCTGTCTTTATTTTTATTTTGTTTTTTTTCTCCATTCTCTTGTTTCTCAATGTGATGTGGTTGTTTTGAAGTGAGCAACAATATGATATCGAAATAAACTGTTTTTCCTTTTCTCCTTTAAACTGATCTGTATGGAGTGTGTG
This sequence comes from Chaetodon trifasciatus, assembly GCA_037975065.1. Classification (NCBI taxonomy): domain Eukaryota; kingdom Metazoa; phylum Chordata; class Actinopteri; order Chaetodontiformes; family Chaetodontidae; genus Chaetodon; species Chaetodon trifasciatus. Next base: position 2,832,039 of record JBBMOE010000035.1, read on the forward strand.
TGGACTCTGAATTGTGAACTTTCATTCATTTTGTTTTGCTTCACAAATTTCTTTGTAGTTACATAGAAGACAGCATTGAAGCTAAGAATGATTCATAGAATAATGAGTTAATCACTTGGTTTTAACTTCACTCTCATGTGAAATCAGAAAAAAAAGGTCTTTCTGATGCAAAGTAAACCAGAAAGTGCCATATTTTTACAGGTGTATATAGAGAGGAAGGTAAACTCACGTACATATAGTCACTATTGCGTTCTACTAAACTAAATAGATCCAGCCCCCATTAAAGTTTGCGCTAACTGATGTGACACGAGCTGAACTTATTTTTATATAACTAGCTCTGAATAAACTTTAAGAAGTGAAAAACTATGAAGCAAATTAGTGACCTTTTTCATGCCGTGTCCATTTTGTCTATTGCCAAGCAAAGAAGTTTTTAAATACATATCATTTAAAACTATATACAAAATAATGTGAGTATCTCTGCACCAATATGAGTCAGAGCATCTGTTTATGCAAAAATCTCACATCAGTTAATACCATAAAGCAGGTGCTGCTAATATAAATAAATATTAAAAAAAAAAAAAAAAGTTTATTTGTTCACATGCAGTTTCTTTTAAGCTTTTCCTGAATTTACGGGTTTTGTTTCTAACAGCAAACGCCACACAAATTCTGTTTTTTAACGAAACCGGAAGTACTTCATAGATTACTGTCTTGCAGTGTTCGACAGCCATAAGCGATGGTCCCGTTGTTTTTGACGTGTTGATTTGGCGCTTTTATCTCGCTGCGGAACTTCTGTTTTAAAATTGCGATACTGCTTCGAGTACAGCAGTCTGCTCTGAGCTCACATTTCTATTTCCGTAAATCAGTGCTTATGCACAAGTCTGTCTAGGTTGAACGCTTTATTTTGAATGTCTTTACCAGACATTGTTGTGTGAGGTTTTTACATGTGCCTTTACTCTGGGCCAAGTTGACACTGCATGAAACCGTTTGCAATCGTGACTCTCTGCTCTGGTTACAGTGTGTAATTATACCTCTGTCAATTATAAAAGTTTTATTTGGAAAGTCTTTCTTCCCTTCAGGGTCTGACTCCATAAAATTGCAGCCAAAATGTGTTATTGACTGCACTTCCCCCCTCAGTGGTATTGATAACAGTGAGTTTTCTGCCCTCTATCGGCCACATTCCGTAATTACATTCTATCAGTGTCAAGTCAGTCATAATATTATAGAGATGCTTCCGGTTATTCATTCAAAATTAAACAATAACGGACGTGGTTCTGCACTCTGTCCACGATTTAAACACTACAGTCACCCGGAAATTTTTAAAATAACGAAACCTCTATTATTAAACGTCAAAGGCAGAAATGATGACTTAATCTAAAAGTTTTAATAAGAATCTGTTTTATTCGTATGACAAAGGTACAAATACAATATCGTCAAAGCAAAGGTTTACGACGTAACATTAATAATTTCTAAATATAAGAAGAAAAAGGTAACTGATTGTTTAACACTATATTGAATACACTATAACATAAACTTTAAGACAGCAACAGCTACACTGCTTCACTGTGTCATACTATAATAATAATTTAAAAACCCTAAGCATAAAATAAAAAACATCATAAGATTAGCAGTTACATTGTAATGCAATTAGCATTTTGAAAACCAATGAGTACAAAAAATAATAAATTTGAGAAAGTGAAGATACGCTACGTGTTGGCGGTCAGGTGATTTACGGCGTGCGGGAGCGAGTTGGTGAATCATCTCGCTGCGTTATTTCGTCTTTGAAAGGTTAGCCAGGAAGGTTTGTCAGGCGGCGATGATGCGGTAAAACAAGTGAGTTTTATGCTTTAAATAGTGTTTTTATGAAAAGGAAAACGGGGTTAAGTTGTCTTTACTTTCAGATTTCTGTCGTTACTTCCTGTAGCTGTTCTCCTGACACTTGGCGTGTGAGTGTCATTTTTTCTCCGTGGTGTAGCAGTTAGCAAATGAGAGTAACTTGATTTCAAACGAAGGTAAGTTAGCGCTGTATGCTAACCGGAGCAGCTAGCATCGGCGGCTAGCTAGCCAGCGAATATTCGTTCGGTCAGGGCTTGTTTTCCGAAGTTAACTTTAAGAGACCCTCGTGGGTATTTTCTGTCTGTTTTTAAGCACTGGCTGACAGGGGTTAGTCAGCTTGCTAGCTAGCCTCACAGATACAGAAGTAACATCAGACAGTTTGTTGGTTTTAGCAGAAGTGAGGGGCGGGGGAGTCATGGGGTCTGAAATCACTACAACTTAATGTAATGAATGTTGTTTTTCTAGGTAGGTAGAGGCCCCAGGATAGGTGCTGACATAAAGTTCATTGTCCATGAAGACACAATTGAAGTCACTCAGCAGTGACTGATCGTCATTCAGTGGGTAAACAATGGACTAATGGTCAAACTTGGTGGTGAATAACAGACTCACTTCCTGTTTAAAGCGATTATCCTGCCAGAAATGAGAGGTCAAAGTTCAAGCAGCTTTCAGTAAATGCTGTAACAGTAAAGTATGCTGATAGTTAGACATCATTTCAGTTTTTTCATCATCACTGAATGAGTTTAATAATTTCCAGTTCGCTTCATGGTCCCTGTTTTCTGTTTTTCACCACTCTTTTCCCTGTTTTTGCTGAGTATTTCTAGGTTTTTTCCATCCATATTCGGTGAACAGTGCATGCCCTTTTCCTCCTCATTCACTGCTCAATACAGGACACTGTTTCTAAATCTAACCATCATGGACCGACAGCTTTATCTCTTGCTGCAGCAGGAGTTTCCTGTCCCACCGCAGGAATGCCGGGCGGAGAGTACGGGGAGCTCGGGGGCAGCCTGCCCGCCATCGCCTCCTTGAACGCTTCCTACTCCACGTCGCTGTCCCTCCCTTCCCCGTACCTGCTGGTGCCGCCCGCAGAGCGCAAGGCCATCTCCGACGTCCGCCGCACCTTCTGCCTCTTCGTGACGTTCGATCTGCTCTTCATCTCCCTGCTGTGGATCATTGAGCTGAATGTGAGCGTGCGGTTCAGGTTTTATAGTTTCAGAGGCGACTTAGACTCTGACGTCTGACGTGGACTCTGTTCTCCTGCAGATCTCCAGCTCCATCAAGGACAGCTTGGAGAACGAGGTCATCCATTATAACTACAGGTCTTCCTTCTTTGACATCTTTGTAAGTGCACGTTTTGATTTCAAGCTAGAAAAACAGCATTTTATTAGCGTCACCTGATGGTGTTTGGAAACCCTCTCGGTGCCTCAGTGAGCCGACACTCACGTTAAACCTGCTCGTGTTTCAGAGAGAACAGACTTCTCTTGTTATATGATCTGATTTATAGCATCAGAACGAGCTTTTACAGCTGATCTGCCTTCACTGACACCTCTTCCTCCTCCTCCTCTCAGCTCCTCGCAGTGTTTCGTTTCCTGTGTCTGCAAGTGGGCTACGCTGCTTTTCGGCTGAAGCATTGGTGGGTCATCGCGGTGAGTGAGATCGGTCAAACACACACGGATGATGGTGAATAATCTCTCATTAGCACACGTGGACGTGAATTAAAGCTCAGTCTAATCCTCCGTCCTCCACAGGTGACCACTCTAGTGACCAGCGTCTTCCTCGTCGTTAAGGTCATCATATCCAACGTGAGTGTCCCCTTCCTCTTCACTTGCGCAGTTTGGTGTGCGTGTGTGTTGCAAGCGCGTCAGTTGAAACTTCTGAAACTTTTGACTTCTGCATTTAAGCCAGTAATTTGACCAGACGGTGAGACTTTTCTGATTTTACACGTTTACGCAACACAGCCGATTTCTATTAAGTTTGCATAAAAAGCAGCTACCGCCTCTAACGGAAGCTGTAAAAGCACCTCTAGTGCTTTTAATACCCTGCAGGTCTTGGTGACGCTCTTTGTCCCGACACAGCTCCTGTCCCAGAATGCCTTTGGCTACGTGTTGCCCATCACCTCCTTCGTGGTGGCCTGGCTGGAGACCTGGTTCCTCGACTTCAAGGTGCTCACGCAGGAGGCCGACGACGAGCGAGGTGAGAGGAGACGTTCCCGACAAGTTTGAGCACGACTCGGCAAAAATCTGTTTGTCCTTTTTGAAACATGTCTCTGTTGGACCTCAGCGTACCTCGCGGCGGTGAACGCAGCCTGCGAGCGAGCCCCCATGATCTACCCCCGCGCCGTTTCAGACGGGCAGTTCTACTCGCCGCCCGAGTCCGTCGCAGGTGATGTCTGCTTGTCTCCTTGAATCCGTCTGTCTGCATGCCTGTCTCAGTGTCTCAGGCTTGTCCACTGTGTTACTGAGTTTTGGATGTGATCGTGTTTGCGTAGGCTCTGAAGAGGATCTGGACGAGGAGGGTCTTGGACGCAGAGCTGTCACTGCACAGGTACCAGGAGTCCTCACGCTCCGCCCCGCTCCTCGCCCGATCGTGACTCATCATTCTCCTCCTCTTCCTCTTCTTCCAGGAGAAGGAGTACGTCCGACAGGGTCGTGAGGCCATGTCTGTGGTAGAGCAGATCCTGTCCCACGAGGACAACTGGAAGTTTGAGAAGAACAACGTGAGTTTGTGATTGAGCTTCAGCGTGTTTCATGTGTGTCTCCTCTTCCTCTTTGGTCGGGATGAGCAGAATAGTTGTGATTAATGCAGCTGTCTGCACCTGCTGTTGCTCCCAAATAGTTCAAGCCAGCAAAACTTTAGTGTTTTTTGCCTCAAACCAAATGAAAAGCTGGAGTTTGACAGCAGTTTAATGAACCTCAATCCACTCTTGAATTTGTGTTCTGGAGCTGGACGACAGGCTTTGATAGCAGGTGTGTTGCTATCAGTAACAACAAATCTCAGTGCAGTAATGTCAGAGTAGGTTTGAGGTCATAGACGGGTTGACTTTCACTGAAAGGTCACAGAAAAACAAATGTAAGGGATTCAGGAGTGTTTGTTCAGGTCAGGTGCCAGATTTAAAAAAATATTGATTGAATGCAGCTCTGTGCAGCCTGTCCTGCATGCTGGTTATGAATCCTGTTAAACCCTCACTGATCCAGTTTAGTGGTGGAGAAGAAGTCAAAGTTGGACATCCAGAGTACGACTCCGTACTCAGACAGGCTGAAGTGAAAGCGCAAGCGTCGTGACACTGACGTCTTTTGTCTCCTGTTTTGTCAGGACATGGGCGACTCTGTCTACACTCTGGAGATTCCCTTCCATGGAAAGACTTTCATTCTCAAGGTACAGCAGCAGAACTTCGTCCATTCATAATGAAACTCACCCAAACATGTGCTGTGGAAGTGATCCGGATGAGTCACGCTCAGACCCACGATCCTGTTTATCCATCGTGTTTATTCATTTAGATTTGAGCCGCTTGACATTTACAAAGCATCGGCGACATTAACACAGATGTGCTCTTTCAAGCTGTTTGACGCAGCTTTAAAAGAGGCTTCAGTCTGGTTGATTTTTGCCGCGTTCAGCTCAGCTTTCGCAATCCTTTCAACACCTTGCCAAAACTGAATTGCACACGTGTGTTTGAACAACCTCTGAAGGGCATAGCGGGGAAATAGTGGAGGCTAATGGGGTGTTAACTTAAATCCAATGTTACAGAGACTTCCTGGTGCTGTTGCACTAGTTTCAGAGCGACCGGAGTCACGTTGCTCAGGAGTTCATTTAGTGTGTGTGTTATTTCCCAGAGAGGAAGTCTGCGTTTACAGGATGCTGGTGGACACAGCTGTGACCTGTGGAGCGTTCACTGTCAGCGATAAACAAGCCTGTGCTCCTGTTAGACGCCTCTGCTGGGTTTACGTTTCCGGCGTGGTGAGAAGTTATCGACCTGGGTGTGAAGCCTCAGTGTGTTAATACAGAAATGCGTCATGGTGGTTGTAAAAATGTCCCTCAGAGAGAGACACACCTCTCTGAAGAGCTTAAACATACAGTCTTTCTCTTTGCTAACTGTAGCTAACAGGAGCTAGCCAGTGAGCTGGGAATAGATGAGGGCATGTGACATTTTGTATGCTAAAATAAAAAAAATCCATCAATAATATCTTATCATTTCACTCTGATGTTGCCTCTGGTTGGTGAATGTGATCAGGACTGATGAGATGTGTATTTTTTTTGTCAAATTTTCCACATTTTCACGCCGTTTCCTCTCTCGTGCGCGCTGTACGGGGTCTGGTGAGCCGCGCTCAGGTGTGAAGTGACGCCGCGTTTCTCGCAGACTCGACTCACAGCTGTGGACTCACTCGTGTCTGGTGTGTGTTGTTGTTCTTGCTCAGGCCTTCATGCAGTGTCCAGCTGAGCTCGTTTATCAGGAAGTGATTCTGCAACCGGAGAAGATGGTCCAGTGGAACAGAACGGTTTCCGTCTGCCAGGTGACGCCGGCGTTTCTTTCCTTTTCAGTGTTTCTCGTTGTTTTTTTGTGCTGTGCTGAAGTCGAGCCGTGCTCTCTGCTCCTCCTCAGATCCTCCAGAGGGTTGATGACAACACTCTGGTGTCATACGACGTCTCCTCTGGAGCAGCAGGGGGCGTCGTGTCTGCCAGGTACACCGGCCGGCGTGCAGCGGGCGTCTTCTTCTTCTTCCCATTTTCTGCCTTTTTATCTTACCCTCATGCAGGCTGAAAGAAAGGGAATTGATCAACTGATTGATTTTTCTTCCTGAAGGGACTTTGTTAATGTTCGGCGGGTGGAGCGCAAACGAGACTGCTATCTGTCTGCTGGCATGGCAACCGACCACGAGGCCAGACCTCCGAGCGGTCGCTACGTCAGGTCAGACCATCCCTCTAGCCGGACCGCCTGTCTCTGATCCAGTAAATTAGAACATCCCATCGATTTGATGAAAGTGCAGCTGTGTGAGTTTCACTTGTTGAACTTCTCCGTCTTGTCTCCCGCCTTCATTGGCGGCCTCAGGGGGGAGAACGGTCCAGGAGGGTTCGTGGTCCTCAAGTCCAGCAGCAACCCGTCCGTCTGCACCTTCATCTGGGTCCTCAACACAGACTTAAAGGTGGGAAGATGCACGATGTAGTTACTCCACCGTTTGTGGTTATTTGATGAAGATAGGATGGTCTTTGACGATTAGTAAAATTTGTCTGTTGTTAGAAAAGGGGCTGCAAATATTGAGGTTTTAAATATGAATCAGTCTGTAAAGACACGCAAGCAAGACTGAGAGTCTGCAGCCATGTTAGCTGCACTAAATGCTAACATCAGCATGCTAAATGGCTGCAGAGACGAAGCTATTACAGGTGAGCGAAACGTGCTGATGTGACCGCCATTAACACTCAGTGGCACAGGTGGTAACACTGTCGCCTCACAGCTAGAAGGTCCCGGGTTCGATCCCCGCTGTGGGCGCTGTGGGCGTGTCCTCCACCATGCCTTCGGTGCCTGCTCGAGGAAAAGAAAGGGGCCTTTCTGTGTGGAGTTTGCATGTTCTTCTCATGTACACCTGGGGTATCCTCCATTAAAAAACTTCATCAGTGGTGACGAAAGAAAACTGGGTCCCCGGGCGCCGGTCGGCTGGCAGCCCACCGCTCCTGGTCTGCCGTGGAGGGAGGACGACCAGGATGGGTTAAACGCGGAGGAAAAATTTCACCAATACTGTACTGCATGTATGTAATGTGTGACAAATAAAGAGATTTGTCCCTCTGATTCTCTTTTTGTGTCCCATCAGGGCCGACTGCCCCGCTACCTCATCCACCAGAGTCTGGCCGCCACCATGTTTGAATTCATGGCCCACCTGCGGCAGCGGATCGCTGAGCTGCGGCCGTCCCTCCGCTCCCACCAACACTTTTAAAAACAGGACACACGGCTGGTTCAGAGGTGCCGCCGCTCTTTTCCTCCAGCGAACTCCCAAAAACGGGGGTAGCTGAACCCTTTTGATGCGTCCAAGCTGAAGGGGATGCGCTACCCGAACTGAGACCGCACTTGAAAGCGTTGGAGATGTGACCACGTGCTCGCCACATTTCAGCGACCGGAGAGGAGGAGGAACCCGACCTTCCCGCTCCTCCTTAAACTTCATTGTTGTTTTCCGAAGCGTGATCACACGCGTCTTTTTATGTGGACCTGTAGTTGTTTTGCTGTGTCCCTCACCGTGCGATGCGAGCTGTGTTTCCTGAAGCCGCCGTCACGCGGCAGGCTGGACTTTACTGAAACAAGAAAACCTGACTGAGGACGTAAGTGATTCTCACTCGTGTGGGCGTCTGCCTCTCTTGTTACAAATGAACTAATGCAGTGGCATGAAGCAGCTGTGTCTCTGAGCCTTATCTGACTGCACACACGGTTAGCCTTTGATTTGCTGCTTTACTTTTTTGTTTTTGGATGTTTTCACTGCACCATCTCAAACGAGACTTTCCCCAGTGCTCACGCCCTAAAACAAATCCACACTTCACGGCCATATTTAACACTTAATTCGAGATTGTAAAAGCTCTTTCCGCACAGTGTGTCCTCCTCTCCCACACTGACGTCACTCGCTGTCTGATCACCACTAGAGGGAGACCCCACTGATCCACTGAGCCTCTTGGCTTTACAGCGTCCCCCGTCCCCGGGTGCGGACATCCATCCGCTCACATTTAATCTGCTGTTCCTGGAAGTTTTTAATACAGCTTTTGTTTTTGCACTTCGGGATCAGCGGGGAGGTCAGATCAGGAGGCTGCCGGTCTGCTTTGCAAATGGCGATAGTGTCCATCGATTAGGATGCTCTATTTACCTCCTAATGCTATCTTTTGTGCCAATAACCTCAAGTGGCCTTGTTGTAACTCATTATTTGTCACCAGAAGACTGAACAGATTTCCACTGACTTCAGTGCTGGGTCATTTCTTGCACCCTGGTGCTTCATGTTGTTTTTAATAGTGTAGAAACGATGCTTGTAGCTCGTTTTAGGTTTGTTTTCAAAGACTGCGCCTCAGTGTTACGGCGGCTATGGAGGGCCCAGGTCTCGCCGTTGGTTCAAAGTGCTGCAGAGCTGAGAGCGACCGCTTCTTCTGGCCGCTCTGAAGGAGCCTATTTATGGGTGATGCTTTGACTAAGATGTGGTCATTTACCGCATCGCGCTCACAGCACGGCCACGTGGCCTCGAGGCATTTTACTTAAGCCCCCGGCGTGTCGTCCAGCCTGGAATTACTCCTTCTTCTTATGTCGATATCAAGATTTAACTGGATCATTTTTCAGGATTTTAGCCTCATACCGTGCAGAGGGAATGACAAATGAAAGTAATCAGTCATATCAACAATTTGGTGCCTTTATCGCAGCATCACACGGCAGCCTTTTTGTTTCGCTTTGCATTGATTTTCCGCCGTTAACTCGACGCTTGGCGCCTTCAGCGGAGGTAAACTGTATGCAGCCTGTCTGAGGGCTTCAGCTCCTCTTTTCTTTCGTAACAGTTTTTGAATGTATGTGTCTATGGATCATTCATCAAGCATGTTAATTTAAAGCCATCACACTGACCAACAGTTTCTGAGTCTTAACAAGTGTCTTATGTCTAATAAAATCTACAAACTCATGACTGTCCCGGCTTCCTTTAACTCGCCAGCTGTGAGTCTTTTATACTCCGTGTGTCCTGTTCGTATGTGCGGTTTATCCTAACATCAGTGGTGATGAGGTGATCCACATGCTTTCCCTCCACTGTGACTGCATTCAGGCAGGTGATACTGGATGACTTTTAAATGATCACAATCAATTCCACCCACATATTTTCCACCATTGTTGCCTGCGGGTGTTTATGTCATGAACAATCCTGTGACTTGAGCCTGCGTCACGTGTGGCAGCCTCGCTGTTGTAAAAGAAAAGGACATGACTTGAACTCCAGAACTGGTCTGGCTCCTGGGCGTAGAGTCACCCTCCACATCACGGCCGCTATTATGTCACAGCGCCACAAAGAGTTCTGCTTTTTCTCCACCGGACTTTTAGATACTGAGATAATCTTCAGAAAGCAATCCATCGAGAGATTCTTATCTGACCACATTTGTGCAGATTGGAGGTTAAAGACTCTCAGTTACCACATGCCATGAAGTGAAATAATCCTTAAACCAATACAGCCACGGTGGATCGTACACAGAGTGTTAATGAAACCCCCTGTTGAAGAGGAGATGTGTTGTCCTTGGGGCAAAACAAAATGCTGAGGCCAAGAGTCGGAGCAGCTCACATGATTGTGCTGTGACTGTCTTCTGAGGCCATGGGTGTGTGAATGAGGGTTTTTCTGGGCTGATGAGAGAGCGAACGCCTCACTGCTCTCATTGTTCTCCATGTAAGGCTGATGAGAAACACCAGTCGTTGGGCCGCCATCTGCCTGAGCTTCCAGACCGGCTCTGGCCAGTGATCTGGAGGACAGACCTCTACTGGATGTGGGGACGGTCCTGAAAATGGGAAGCTGAACATTAGGTAGAGTTTGGGCATCTTTTTTTTTTTTTTTTTTTTTTTTTTTTTGACCTGAGGTGCTCTTCCTCTAAGATTCATTCTAGTGGACCACATAATTGTTGTGACAGCTGCCTTTTCTCCCTTTTTTTGAAATTTAGGCTTTGAATAAGACCCTTTTTCTAAGGAATCTCCTCAGAGCATCTACAGGAACAGCAGCACTGCGGAGTTAAAGACAACCAGAGGACGTCAAACACATCAGACCAGACTCGCCACTGGAGGCCACTTCGCCGTCGCTTGAAGAACCGAGGACGTTCTTCCGTCTTCCGTCTGGATTATCTGCCATTGTGAACTCCTATTTGACTCTGTTGGTAACAGATGGGTTCAGCCTTTAAGAGGTTCTGCGTGCAGTTCTGCTGCTGCTGCTGCTGCGCCGATGATGAAGACGATGATGATGAAAAGCAGCCTTTGGTACCGTAAGTACACATCACTTTAGCACATCACCTCGAGAAGAATATAATGCAGAGAAAATGTCTTTTACAGTGTCAGTAAGTGATTAATCTGATCAATCGTCGATATCAAACACTGCATGAATGTGTAATAACTGCGCTTCTCGGTGCTTGTGTGTGTTGGCCGACCACACAGTCAGGATCCGTTGGAGTACTTTAACCGTGAAGTCCAGAAGCGTCGAGATGAGGAGACCAACCTGTGGAGTACGCCGGGAGACCCCAGCCACTCGGAGAGAGATGACGACCGGGTCCTTTACAGCCTGCTGCAGGCCAGGAACAAGACCCGCATGGGATCCTCGGTATGTGAGGGAGGATTTTAGGAACACATAATGGAGTCTGGAGGCTTCATTCGGTCATGTTAACCCAAAGCTGAAAAAAGAAACCAATAACAGCTTTCACAGGAGGGGAACTGAACTCTAGGTGATGTTAACTGGTGCGAAAATGGGCTGAAATGTATTTCCAAAAGACAGAAAGCATTAATGATAAGTCAATATTACGGTCAGTTATTCAACCTAACTGTGGGTCAGCAGGACAATGGTGAAATTATCCAATTACAGGACCAGAAGAGCCTCTGCAGTGAGAGAAATGGTTTTTAAAAGCTCTGTCCTTTTCCTGTTCAGGGCTACCGCCGTCTGAGTGTGGACATTGAGGCCATGAGAGACACCCGTCGAGAAGTCAGAGACAAATGGCAGACAATCCTGGAGAACTTAGGTAACGCCGGGCAGACGTGATGCGGGGCAGACTTGTCGCTTCTACACACACACAGAGTGACCAGAAATGCCTTCTCTTCTAGGTTTCATGGCGGAGGCAGAGTCGCTGCTGACGGTGTCTGCCGGAGCCTCGCATGACCGCATGCGTAACGCCTCGGCAGCACGCGCCATGCTCAACATGCTCCACTCGGAGACTTCCATCTTCAACTCCAGAGAACCGCCACCGGAGAGATATCTATTCATCCTGGTGAGAGCAGGGCTTTGTCAGAGGGAATCCCAGCGATAATGAACTCATACTGGCTGAGGGCGTCCTCGCTGTGACCTGGAGTTTAGGGTTATAAGTAACCTTAGGGGCCTGCGCTTCAGGCCACAGTGAAGGGAACTTGTCTTGTCAAGAAGGTCTAGCATCGCATTTCCAAAAATCCACTGAGTGACAGTTACTTTTATCTATAAAGCTTGGGCATGAAAATCAGGATGAACCTAGATCGTCCCAGTGGTTCAGATCACAACCCCAGCAGGACATAGATTGATATTCAGTCCCTGCTGTGCAGCAGAAGACCCCGCCCCTTTAACACCCCCATACTCACACTCTCTCCCCCTTCCTCACCTCTCCACAGGACCGTCTGCTGTACCTTGATATAGCTGATGATTTTGTGGCGAAGGCAAAGCGCTTCTACCCTCCGAAGGAAGACTCTGACGAGGAAACACCGGGCCTCGCCATAAACCTGCCGCTGCTGCTGGCCAGGGTGGAGGCCATGAACGGGGGAGGCAACGAGGACGACGATGAGGACCAGAGCGAAAGAGAAGATGGGAACTTGAGTGACAGATCCTAAGATCAGCTGGCTGCAATGATAAGAGACACGAGGCAGGGGGCAGTAGTCATCAACCCTGGAGACCTGGATGACAGAATCGCATTGCTCTTACCTTTAAGTGTCTGTTGCTTCATACATCTGCTGCTGCTGCTGCCTCTTCTTGGAAGTTTTAGGCTGAAAAAATGATCTTTTCTCCCTCAAATGTGCCGCTTCTGGTTTCTTTTCTCTGGTCAAAGTTCTTTCCCTGTTCATTGTTCAGCTGTTGTGAACCTTCAGGGTAGCAATGTTCCTTTGAGCAGTGCCTCTTTATATTGTGTCCTATGATGATCAGCACTCATTTCATGATCACATGATCTGCCACAGCAATGAATAAACAGCCCAGTAATCTGCTGTCAGATTTTACGAGTTTCATAAGACCGAGTTTGTATAATTGACACCAACTAAAGTCTCTTTTTTTGGCTTTAACCATTCTGGAAAATAGCAGGAAGGTGGCGCCCAGGAGCTCACCTGGTAGATTGTGGGTTTGATTCCAGTCCAGGCCCTTTGCTGCATGTCATCCCCTCTCCTCTCTTCTGTCTCTCTCCAGCTGTCGCTATCACAAATAAAGCAGAAATACCGAAAAAAAAAAAAAAAAATCTTAAAAACAGCAGCTGGAAGTTCAATGGTTGTACTGTATGTTTTAAAGTGGTTTGTGTGGGACTGAGGTGTCGTTCAGGTGATGCCGGGGGAATTTACAGAAAATGTGAGGGATTTCTAAAGTCATGTGGCGGTTTGTGTGTGTGTGTGTGTGTGTGTGTGTGTGTGTTCTGGTGTCCGGTTCATGATGAAGTAAAGCTCCAGTCTGATGCCTGTTTTGTGCGCAGTGTCACATGTTGCTGCGATGCCTCGAGTGAAGTGATACAACTTCCCAGCGATTCAAAGACAACACAAAGAATAAAAGAATTTGCATGACTGGAAATCTGAAATGGAATTTGCTGTGTGGAGTGCTGAGCCGTCATTCCACAGAAACTGCAGCACGAGAGCGACATTCCCTCAAAGTGAAGCAGAAGGGTCTTCTTCCCTCTGCTCCTGCACTCACGTGGACCGTCAGCTGTGTACCCTTGGCTGGCTTGGACTCTGATCCGCACACGTACCACAAATCCTGGCCCGTCCGGCGTCTGGCCGTCCCGCTGGGACCGGACCGGGTTGCAGGCTGGATGGTGATGATGGCGGTCAGCTGCTTCTCCTTGTTGTTATTGTTATGTAAGAGAGACACTGCTGGGGGCACATGTTTGAGCACGGCACCGGTCTCCTGGCACGCTGGCACACACGCATATAGCTGGTAACACCCGACACTGGTGAAGCACTCGAGTCAAGCTGAAGACTGTGTGCATGAATCAATACAAAGTTAGCTTTCCCTCTTACTGCTAAGCAGGATGACCTGTGTAGGAGGCTCCTCTCTGCCCTCCCTTGCATTCCTCAGCCACAGAAAACTCAAAAACTTGCACTCTGACAGTGTTTTGCCTTGTATACCACTTCCTGACAGGCCCAGGCTTTATCCCGCAATTGCCCTTCTCCTCCCTCTCTCCCTCCCACTCCCCCGTCTCTTTCCCGGTGACAGCTCATTTAAATGTCACTTCCCAGCAGCTGTGGCAGTGTTGTTATGCAACACTAAGTTCTTCCTGGCTGGGCCTGGCTTGGTGCAGGTGGAGGGATGAGATGAGGACAGAGTGGGGGGTGATCACTGCGACTGGGCCCACCTCATCACTGTTCGCCCTGACAGGCTCTCCACACCCCTGGCTTCATTAGTATGTCTCGACTCACCTGAAAACAGCAAAGAGGAGAAGTCCTCTTGTAGGTTTAGCAGGTGAGTGAATTAAAACAAAAACTACACAATAAAAGCATCACTCTGTGTACTCAGTTTCAAGCCAGTCCTAAAAAGATATGATGTCAACGCTGAAGGAGCCTGCATAGTGACTTACTGGGTTCCTGAAATGGCATTTCATGGCTGCCATGGTGTCATAACATGACTGAATGCACGACCCCGGAGCTGCCTGTGGTGTTCCTGCTCTCTTTTCTCCCTGAGCAATAATTTACATACGCAACGTCGCCCTGCTGAGAAGTTAGACAGGAAATTGAAATATTGCCACACTTGACAGTCAAAGGGAAAAAAGCATTTAACTGTTGTATAAGACGAGACGTGAGAGGTGTGTAGAAAGAAATGCCAGTCATTTAGAACAGCTGTAGATTTGATTTGATTTAGCAGATTGCACACTTTGTTCATTACATGTGAAGCTAATAAAAACACATTTAACCGACAGTGTGATTGATCAGACTAAGGATCATAAAACTGTGAGTGTGTGTGATATCTGATATCTGTTATCTGGTGATATCAGAACCTGATGTGGATGAATGAGTCAGAGACAGGGACCGGTCGTAACATCACACCAGCAGACAACTGTCGGAGGTGTGTGTGTGTGTGTGTGTGCTTCACAGTCTGTAACCTGAGTTGATTATGGCTTGCGTGGCGCTCTGTCACTGAGGTAATGAATCACTGGGGATGGGGCTCTCACTGCTACCGTGAAGCAGCGCACTGTGATGGCATTTAATGAGGTGGTTCGATGTTATCACAAAGCACAGCTGTTGTATAAACTCCTCCTGAGCTGCTTTATGATTTAAAATTCAGGATACTCCATGAAATTCCCTCATTGATCACCTTTTATCTCCTGCTGACTGATGTGTTATAGTCTGATCCATACACATATTAGACCTCCATGCCTGAAATATCCTGTACATGGAAAACTGCTGCATCATTGCTATCTTTCCACACGAGTGTGGCGTCCTGCTGCTTCGTGTACTTCAAGATTAAAACCTTTTTTAAGACTCCTCTCTGTGGACTAAACCTGTTGTGTGTGTCACATGTTTTCATCATCTCCATGCAGAACGCCCTCACGATGCTTTGCCCTCTAAGACCCTGCGATCCGGTCTGAAGTGGAAAGCGTTTGGCTGAGTGATTAAAGAGGTGGCTGGGCATACAATTTGAGAATCAGGGGATTTTCAGCCCAATTACCCTTAACCCCTCCTCAGAGTGGCTTCCAGCTCTCTGGGAATGAGACATGGAGCACTTGGTGTCGGATGTCAGTGCACACTGATTGTAGAGTGACAACATGGATCAGAAATAGCAACAGCACGCCTATAAAAGTCGTGGACAGATCCGAGGCCAGAGGGAGAGACAGCGGAAACCAGGAGATACAGCCAGCTGCAGCATCACTGTTCGAGCAGACAGCCTCATCGCAGACGCATCACCAGACCTCAAGACAGTAAATCTGAGACAGATCTTCACACAGCGGAGATGATGCCAGTCTGCACCGTCCTGGAGAAGCGAAACGGTGAGGTGGTGGGAGCTGAGCTGACCTGCGCTGTTCGGGAGGAGAACAAGGCTCAGAGGGAGAGCTACAGCGCTGACTGGCTTAGTGTCACTCTCAAGACTCAACCTCAGGACAGGTGAGAGTTCTCAGACCGACCAGAAAACATGAAGGTCCCTTTAATGTGGTACGTCACTGAACGGGGGGGGGGGCACCCTGGCTGTGATATCCACCATCAGTGGATATGGACTGAGATCTGTTTGCTCATTTCCTTGGTTGTTCTTGGTAGAGCTGTTCTCATATTTGAAGGCAGCGATTGTCTAATTAAGTCGTGCTCCGCAGCTTCTAACTTCAACTTTTCTCCCATGCCCACAGGCAGGCAATGAACATGAATGACAGCTCTCGGAGGGAGACTCTGTCTCGGCAGTGGCGGGCCCGTCCACTGGTGCAGACCTGCCCCTCTGGTGTCTTCAGGGTGGGCACAGTGGAAAGAGGGGTGAGGGAGCACCAGCTGCTGCCAAAGAGACACACCCTCCCCTTGCCCATCTTCACTCCCGCAGAGCTGGGTGTCAGGCTCGGGCGTGGAGCCCCACACACCGAGGAGGACCTGCAGCCCTTCCCCACCCCGGACGGAGCCTGTCCCAGCAAGAGGACCGTGGACGAGATCACAAGAGACCTCCCGCCGGTCAAGCCAACCCTCATGGAGTTCGCCAAAGCACCCAAAGCTCTGGGTCGCTCCATGTCCCAAGAGGCCCAGAGAGGGTGAAAAAGAAAACGGGCTGCCCGGAGGAGACAAAGAGGGTGACAGCTGGGAAAGGCTAATCACTGAGCAGAGTGTGTCTGGAAAAAGCATGACAAGGTGTATATAGATTTATCTGTAGTGACATCCATCTAAAACCCTAAATACTGTAGATCTTTAGCACTATCTGTGTTTCTTGGCGAGCACAGCACCAGGTAAATGTCACGCTTTGTCATTGCTGGCATTTGGTGGTGAGCGGTACTAGAAATGGCTATGTGAAGGCATTGTGATGGAGAGGCAGGGTGCGTGTTCTCAGCTGTGCCACAGGCTGATCGGTGCCTGTGCTGGCCGGCTGTCCTCACCATATCTGCTGATCTCTCAGTGGAATCACGGCTACCCGACGACTGCACGCACTGGTGCACCTCAACCACGCTGCATGCCATTTCTTTTACCTTTACTTTGTATTTAAAAGTGAAAATATCCTCGGAAAGCAATTGAAAGTGTTCTTGAGGTGGTCGTATTCATGGATTGTTTTGAGCTCGTGTAAGAGGTGGCGAAGGCATGCAATGATGCAGAAAGCGACAGATGGGAAATGACACGCAAAAGGAAGAGACAGGTTTTAAACTGTAAAGAGGGACGGAGAGGAAGGGGAGACTCCGAGGGGAAGGGGAGGGGAGAGGGGTCAGGGAACATGCCTCGGAGCTGGTCACCTTCCAGGCCCCCACATGTCCTTGACAGTCTCTGTGAAGAGTACAGAATGCTCCAGCATAATCACACACTGCAGCTGTACATAATA
The DNA here is from genome assembly GCA_037975065.1 of Chaetodon trifasciatus. Taxonomy (NCBI): domain Eukaryota; kingdom Metazoa; phylum Chordata; class Actinopteri; order Chaetodontiformes; family Chaetodontidae; genus Chaetodon; species Chaetodon trifasciatus. Next base: position 2,849,258 of record JBBMOE010000035.1, read on the forward strand.
CGTGTGTGTGTGCGCCCCTCTTTATGTGTGAGTGTGTGCCGACTGACACCTCTAATCAGGAGGACTTAGAAAAACTAATAACCTCTTCTTTACTGAGTATTAACCGAGCTGCCACGCCAGCCGAGTGGCAGCTCAAGATATATATGTAAATGATAGATGAACATGCGCTGCATTAACTGGAAATATATAGTGTTGTAAATGAATTTGAAATGTGTGCAATAATGACATATTTTCCTTGATATTTATTATTTTTATTAATAAAAGCTGAGCTGCTCATCACTCCTCTGTGACTGTTTTTTCATATTCTGAGTATATTCAGCAGTGGATGGCTTCATGGCACAGTTAGATAGATAGAGCGTGAGCACTCAAAGCTGCATCTAACTTTGCTTACAAGGATCAACACCAGGCAGTTACAGCTGAGTTAAGCTGGAAGGACAGCGTTAGAACTCTGGCAACACTAAGTATTGCAGCTCTGAGCAGGTTCATCACTGTAGAACACCGTGTAATAGATTGGATTAGATGTTATTGTTCCCTCGAGACATTAAGTCGTGGACAGAGCAAAATGGGATCCAACACAGAGAAAATGGGCTGATCACGTCAGCAGAAAGAGGTTAAAACCTGACGAATGATATGGAGTGATGATAATCTAATTAATATGAATGAAAAAAGAAAATATGTGAATAACAGCAGCAGCCAAAGGAACAATATGGAAAGTTTTGGTAGGCAGGCTGAAATGAACGGCTGGGTATCTGTCACCCATCACTTGGAAGCATACTGTACATAGTGTGACAGCGAGCTCCACCCTCCCAACAATCCCCACTTCACCACTTTACATCCCTCATTAATCTTTCACGTCCCACCTCCTGTGTTTGCTCTCAACACAGAGCGCACTGTTCCCTCGTTAGTGTGCAGGGCTTTAATGGATGCACTGCGTGGCCTCCTCTTACTCATTTACTCTCTAAATCCACAATTTACTCAATCTAACGTATTAATTATTACTCCTGCATTGGGTCCCTTTCCTTCTGAATGTATTTCTCGCTTTAACCCCTTCTGACCTACTGTCCCGCTCTCCCTCTTTCGTCACTCTCACTTGGGTCTCTATGATAGGCGGTGTGTGGTGGTTTGATATTAATAGCTGGGTAAACATTGGCATTACCCTGGAGACAGTGGAGAGACAGCCGTATCGGCACGTTCTTCCCATTTGAGCTCTTAATCCTCATGTTTTATGAGAGCTTTGGGTGCCGCCTCCGCTCCCTCTCTCTGAGATCACCCTCCCACACTGCTGCTGAAACCCTGTGCACCCCACCCTGCGCTGCCACGGTGCAATCCAGCTCTCAAGCTCCAAATGAACCCCCAAATCCTGAAACTATTTTCAGTGGACGCCAAGGAATGTGGGAAACGAGACAGCGTGTGCTGCTGCAGACAAATCTAGTAAATTGACATTGAAATTCTTTCCTATGCCTCAGCTGTCTCTGCTACACGCTGCTCCTCTGAATTATCCCATTTGGCAAACTCAACCTATCTGCTACTGCAAAAGAGTTAATGCAAACCTTAACTTCAACGCTTTTCCTCTTTACCCAAGTTTGAGGCACAACACTTGTTACTTAAACATATCCTAAATATTCAATTCAGCTTGTGAATTACACTGTTTTCATGCTCTTTTCATGATTTTACTGCTCGCTCTGTCATCATCTGTGCGGGCAGAGTAATGATCCTGCTCTTATTCTTCTGACTGCTCATCACGGTGTATTTTAAGACAAGGTCACATAGTGTTACACAACAATTGATCTTATGTGCTGTCACACTCTTGCTATGTTGCCCATGGTGGTATTCAATGACCTATCAGCACTTCAGCATAGAGTAGAGTAACAGCAAGAGTCACTGAACGCTTGTCAATACAATGCATCTTATGTATATATATATGTATGCAGTGCAGCTTGTGGTCTATTTGCTATCCCACTTAACATGTGTTGCTGCTCCCTGCTGGATAATTTGGGTAATGTAGGTTGAACATTACACTACATTACACAGATCTAAAGCATCTGATGAACTCATCTCCTCAGCCATTCACAATCAGCATCACCATAATCACTAGTAGCATCTGCAATCAGTGCCCTTCTCGTCCTAATTGCTGTGAACCTCGCTGCTGTCGCCTCTTGTCAACCTGTTTTGGAGGCACCCATGACACCACGGGAGCAGACTGCGTTAATCGGCTCTTGGCTGGGTGTTAATGTGTGGTCGGCTTTACCTGCTGCGGGAGCGATGCCGGCTCCCACAGTCCCACTGGTGGCGGACGGGGGAGGAGGAGGAGGAGGAGGCGGGACAGCAGGCCTGATCACACCAGACGCAAAAATATTCATCAGTGTTTTACATCTCTGGGATGTTTTTATCTAGATGGTGCGAAAAAAAAGTGTATTTATTAAAAATAGAGGTTTAATAAATAGATTATTGATCCATTGTCACTATTCTTAAAGCTGCTGTTGAGATTTTGAGAAGCCTTTTTCTGGAGGGCAGAGAGAAAGGAGCTGATCGCAGTGATTTTTAAGGATATTTGCACAATGACTGACTACTTTTCCTACTTTTCTAATAGCATTGACAGTTACTAAAAAGGTGAGAAGAGCTTCTTCAAGCACAGCCCAGAGGACATGATGCATCTCCCTCCTCAGCTTTTGCAGAGCAGCACTGACAATGAACGTGTGAGTTATAGGAGTTGTATTAAGGCATGGCAGGGCTAATGTAAGTCAACCTTTCCAGACATCTACTCTCCATTCTGGAGCAACTGCTAATCACTGTCAATTTCATCAAGGTGATGAATTAGTAAAAGCAGATTTTCATGGGAGAACAAACACTGTGTCCCAAAGTGGAGCCTCTGCATAGAAAATGTCGCTTTTAATTGAAATCTCATAGATTTGATCTGTCTGTCCAAATTAAATCCTCCTGTCTGCTATAAACAACACGTCAGCTAGCCAGCAGGTGATGATTTGATACAAAGGGCCTCCTAAAGGAACAAATGGGATTATTTTTCAGTTTGTTTCAGAGTGATGAATGTGCTTTTGACGTTATAGCTCATCTGGCGGGTAATGAGTTGTCATATGAAATGCAGCGGACATGCTCTGATCACCTGGGTGGTGGAGGAGAGGTGGGTTTGTCGGTAGACCAGCGTGATCTGATGCAGGAGCCACGCAGGGTAGGACAGGTACTGGGCAGGCTGGAAATAGTGGTGGTAAACCTCTGGGTCGGCATCATTCTCTTGAATTATCACCACATCTCTGAGAGTCTGACAGTGAGGGAGAAAAACAGCCCTGCTTTAGTGAGTGGACGGCTAAGATCATGACAAAGTTTACACTGCTAAAGTTTCAGCTCAGGCTGTAAGAAATTTTAAAAAGCCGATAGTTTTCCAGTTCTATTCAGCAAATATGAGCAATACACCTGTATATACAACTCCCCATAACTCACTGTCGAGCTGGAGGAAACCGAAATTGAAATTTAGGACGCCGTAATGAAATATTTGATAGTTGATTGTTTGTGCACACGGAGCAGAAGAATTTGAGTTTGTGTTCAAGCTGAATAGAATTCAGTTCACTCTCCTCTGCATCTTATCGCATCAAGATGAGCGTGATACACTCAAACTTAGCTTCGTTATCCACCTCGTGACCCATTTTAATCAAATTCGGCTCCGTCTATTAACCGAGTGGACCCTGGGCCTCGGCTCGTACCCGCCAGGCGGAGGGCTGGGGTGTCCGACCGAGCTGAGGGCCGACGTGGTCATGTGACCCCGCTCATCTGGACGCCGTCAGCCCTATAAGGTCTGCATATTGAGAATATTACACACCACACATACTATCCGACTGTCTCCTGTATCTTATCAGCCTGCTGCTCTGTCCTCTTCCCTCGGGGTGACGACGTGATTAACCCACATTGTGTCAAACTGAGGTGGTGAATGTGAGGTGCCACACTCAATTTTCTCTCCTCCTTGTGCGTCAACATTTGCTTGACAATGACTCACCTCTGCAAATTATTTCACACCTTCACAGCAACATAAATGCTCCATCCGGCCAAGATTTAGAGAAGTCAGTTCAAGTTACTATAATTCTAAACTAAATCTATACACATGTGTGGCTGACCGCAGTTCTGAGTAACATTTGTCACCCTGGACCTGCTGCCACCAAGTGTTAAGCTTCCCAGCCAGTATGAATGGCATCAGCTCTTTGTTAGCTCACTGATGCAACATTCAGTAACTCGACAATTTGTGTTATTTCACCATCTTGAGTCAATTTCATAAATAATATAGCAATAATGTCAGCTAATGGAAGTCTGAGGAATATGCATGCAAAGGACATGTGACTGGGTGAAACATGGCTGGGCTGGATCAGCTCACGCACGGAGCTTTATTCTCCTGGGGGAAATTGTTTTGTCAGAGTTGTCACCCTCCATCGTTTTAGCCACATTTTGTCAAATTGAAAATCATTTGCGGTGTCAGACTCAATGTTCTGTCTCTCACTGGCTGCACAAAAACGTAACTGATTGTGCTGTTGATATTCAGAACATGTTCAGACTGACAACTCCAGAAAGCCACAGTTTTAACTGAAGCACTGGGAACACTGGCAGTCAATTGATAGACATGATTAAGTCAGCCGTATAGTCAGGTTGTAGCATCACCAGAAACTGAGACCCTGTGCATGTATACCTTGCACCGAATAGAAATTTGGTGTTTGGTGAGCTCATTGTCTGCGCACACAAATTAAAACTGACTCATCAAACCGTCTCCTTCAGCAGCAAGAGAGTAATCCATCAGAAGAGAGCTCAACAGGATGAACCTTGTTGAACCATTTCCCTTTTTTCAGTGACAAGAGGACAGAATTTAAGCCGTCCACGCATGCAGCTTGATATCAAATCATCAAATTACTTGATTGTGTCGCAGTATTCCTCAAACTTTTCATACATTTTAAAGCACTTGATCCATAAATCCAAAATTTCAGCATGTGAAACCAGTTTTGGTTTTGAATTAGCTGAAATTAGAGCACAGGATTGTCCACGAGCTGGACTCAGGCAGCCATTATAACTGTTTCCCCGAATCCACGTGTATGGGAACATTTTTAACTGTTGAATTGCTGAACTTATTGTCACTGGCTCGCAAAACTTTGTTTTGAGTAATAAGATGACACCTTTAGAAGCTGTTAACAGGCCCGACTGGAACATGCTGCATCGCTTGGACATGAATTTAACACACATACACACACATATATTTTATCCAATTGTCTGAGTGCTTGCTAGCAAGCTGCTAATGTGACAGACAGGCAAGAACAGCTGTGAGTGTGAAATCAAGAGATTTAGTTTGTGTGTGCTGACAGTCTGCCATCCCCTCCTTGACGTGACCACCGGGTCTAATGGAAGCAGAGGAGCCAGGAGGCATTGTGGTCACTGGGAGCTGCTGCACGACGGCGGGGGGCTCCTGGGGAGCCTGGGGAGGAGAGATGGGGCTGTAATGAGGCTCTCTGCCTGGAGGCGCAGTGGCTGAGAATAAACTGCAGCAGATACCTATAAAGGAGGTGAAGCTCCACTCCACAGGAAGGGACATACCGAAGGGTTATCTCCCCGTATGCAAACAATATTAAAAAACTTCTTCAAATGCTACAAATGAGAGTTTGTGCTGGAGATATACAGAGAGCAGTGGGTTGGTTGTTGCTTAGATAAAGAGCTTCAGCTAACAGTATGATCACCACAGAAGAGAACGTGTTAAAATAATTCACACTTGCAGGAAATATCTGAAAAGCATGTGGATCATTCGGCTCCAAGTGTGGGTAAATATCTTCTGTCCGCGCCATATGCGAGGGCTTCAGCTGATATTATTTACAACATATTCAGTATGTGATCGTAACCTGTTTGCTGAAATGCAGAGGGACACAGTAGCAGGTTGCCAAGGTGCCAAAACACAAGCAACAGTCTGCACACGCCTATGCACACATGCTCACCCACACAACACATACACACACGCACACACCAAACCAAACAAACACACACTCCCTCCATCTGTGATTGACCCACAGTATGCATGCTCTTTGTGTAATTAAGCTCACTTTGGAAGCCAAAGCAGAGCAGCTGGAAACTAAAAGAACCGAAACGAATTTAGATCGCTCCTAAAAGGATCCACCCACTCTGGACTTTTCCATGTTTTACTGTTGAGTCTTGTTGGGCGCAATTAGTTTTTAATGATGCGGATCAAAAAGTCTCTTTCTTAAATGTCAAAGCAAAAAACATCTACAACTTCAGATATTACAGGGCTCTTTTTACCATGTGTAGCACATTTCTGAGTTCACTTTTTCGAGACTCTTCACACATTCAGAGCAAAAGAAGTCTCACAAAAATTCAGGAAAATTGGACGGTAATTTTCTACATCGTGCTTCATCTTCATACAACATGAAATTGAGAAAAAAGTACGAGCTCCTTATTGTGACTCAGTGCCTATTTTCCCGGTAATGAAAGGATGCAAATGAGGCAAAATCCAAAACATTCTGGACATTTTCACCTCACTCTAAATTCCTCAGTTCTTGCAGAAAGTTTGTGACGTCTTGGATGGAATGAATGCTGGATGGGTGGACATGTGTGCATTAGATTGCCAGGGATGAGACAGACAGACAGATTCTTTCCAGGTGTGTAACAAGAGAGGACATCAGGTGTGAAGCCTGCACAAATGCAGAAGACAAGGTTGACTATCTCTGCTGTATTTCTGTATATGAAGCTATTCTATACAAGCATGTATGATGAATTTGTACAGTTTTAATCGCATAACTGGAATAACCTTGTGCACTTGGAGCGAGTCTATGCAAAAATGCAAAACAGTAAAACCTACTGAAGCGTGCTGCAGCATTTCTGGCTCGTTGCTGTGACATAAACAGTAAGGTAGCACTTAAGAGGCGCCTTTTCGTTCTAATGGGTTCCTGGTTTCTGCTACTCAGTGAAGTAAAGTGAACTCGGGATGGAGGAATGTGTTTCTAATTTTAAGAAAATGTAACAGGCTGAAATACTCAAATGTGTGAGTCAACAACTAATAACAGCCAGTTAAAAAATACCCGTAATTATTGTGCTAATGAGATGTTTACCCAGATTGCCTCCACTTAACATGCAAAAGAACTGGCCTGAGATGCCTCATCTATTTTAAATAGATATATAGTATTAACACTTCTGTTGATATGTGGAACATGCAGTACATGTATATGTATCATGCACTGGTTTGTTTTTATGTTAAAATACATTACTTATCCTCATTTTTTTTTGTTGATGAGCTGCAGTACTTTGTCTGATTTCCTTGCTAGTACTATGCCGCGTACACACTTGTACTATGTTGTACTGTATGTTGACAGTGCAGTATTCTGACAGGTTAGATCTCTTATCTTATTTCTTTGTGTTGTAGTCTGTCTGTGAAGCTGTTGCACCGCTACACACACGTTTTCCCACTGTGGGGTGTCGTTTACATTTGGGACAATAGCGTCCGTCAATGCACACATGCACACACACACAAACACACACTCAAAATGCGAGTCAAAATGTGGCTCGGTTACATAATGAAATATTCATGTGCTTCCTCATGGCTACAACATTACAACAGGTGATAACATCGACTACATCCTTAATAATCAACAGCTTAGAGATTCTACAGACCTGTTTAGATTACATCTAAACTGGCCAGCGTTTATTTCTTACCCCCTGTTAACTGCTTAGCATTTACTAGCAGCGCATACACAGTTAGCACAAGGCTTGCAGCACATTATTGGTTTATATGAGTGTGTTTGTTTTTGTTAAAAACTGTTGCTCCTCCTGTGGGCCACCCATTACTGGTGTATAAAAAGTTAATGAAGGCTTGATGATACAGTATCACATGTTCTTCATACTTTTTTGAAGAGCAGCCTACATCAGGGCGTTATAATCTACTTTAAACCTACTTACAAAGATGTATGTGCAATTACTTTAAATGCTTTAATAATAATCAGTAATTACTTTGATGAATACTTTGCAGACTTTACAGCTTTGGTAAGAAATTGTGGGGATTTATGCTGCTAAGATAAAATGCAGGATTGATTGCAGGAGCTGAGAGTGATGTAGTCTCCTTGTTTAAACTGCCCCCAGTCTCCCCAAAAGAGTTTTTTTAGTATTTCCAGTAACTGTGATGTGGCCACAGGTGTGCGTTTATGGAGCGCTCCAAATGCCACACAGCCAACAATGCATGGATAATACGAGCTTACAGCCTGAGCTTGACTATGGCAGACGACACTAATTAGCACACAGTTTACATTCAGTGTACCACCTCCTCTCCTCTCCTCTCCTCCCCTCCTCATCGCTCCCCACTCACTGTCAGTGGAAGGGGCCTCTACACCCCCATCGCATCTCCAGCTCTGTAATTAAAACGCTGTAATCTGGGTGGATCGTCTCTATTTTTAAAAGCTCCCTGTCATCATGCGGGTAAAGTGACACAAAGGGAGGCACCAAGCAGTGAGAGAGGAGGAGGAGGAGGAGATGGAGGAAGAGGGGGGAGATGGGAACAACCGCAGGTGATGACCAACTCTGAGAGAGATGAGGAGACGAAGAAACTATGTTTAATTGGCAGAGTGGCCAAAAGATGATTCTCATCCTGTTATCCAGAGCAGCCCACACGCCTCGCATCGACGCCTTTGGAAAACAGATTGTTTTTTTATAGGAGCAAAAAGTGAGAAAAGTGCTTCACGAATACCAACACGGAGAGGCCATCAGATAATCATGTGACTCTAAGAAATATCTAAATAAAATCATCCCTGGAAAACTTCAACAACATCAAGTAAAACCAGACTTCAGCGTCATAACTCGTCATTTTGCAGAATTCAGGAAATTGAAGCTACTAAAATTGTTATCAGCACACTATCTTTTTTGTTAATATTGAAGCATTGTTTATTGTTTCAGTGTGTTAAATCACTATGGGATCATTACTGTTGATGTATTAATATGTCAGCAGTACTTTAATGTTGAAGTTGAACTCCTTAATAAGCTGCTGGTTTAATGTGTATCAGTGCATAACGTTCATTCAATCAATCTTTTATATGACATGAACTAGAAGTTTATAGAAGGAGCGTAAAATGAAAATATGAGTACAAGTAAAGCTTAAATAAGTCAAAATCGAGCTTAAGTACAGCGCTTAAAGCAAATGTGCTTCATTACATCCCACCACTGACACAGGCCTCATTATTCTTATAATGATATTGACTTAAACCATACCACCCAGACCTGAAATGAAGCACAGCGAGGTGACACCAGGTCATGATAGGAGCTCACTGTGAGCATCTTCAGGTTATTATTAGAACATCTCAGCAGCCATATATGCATATATGTCAAATATGAATGAGAGCCTGGAGCTTGCTGACACTTAAGCAGCTCTCTATAGGGACCGAGCTGCTGAGGTATGATTAAATTATTTGCACTTCTCAGTAATATTTAATCACACACGCACACACACACACACACACACGGAAATGGTCATCAGTGTTGGTTAAAGGGTTACCTCATTGCATTAGGGATCATTTATTCATAACCCAGCGGTGGAGAGTGAAGGCCACTGCCCATCAGCTCTCTCTGCACCAAAGCTAACAGCATTAACTATTTGCTGGATGTTCTGCTGAAGGCATTAAAAACAAGTGGCATGGCACCGCTGCTGCACGGAACTTATTGTCCTTCTTCAGATGTTGGCACGCCGGGGCTCTCTGGAGCCGTCGCCCCTGTTGGTCCATGAATGGCGACAGTAAGATGCCGAATAAAGCTCTTATCATTTGCCCATGACTCCGACTCACAAGCCAACACCCCCAGCAGTCCCTCCACTCACACACTCACACGCACACACACACCCCTCTTTTGCCCCTCACCCCCTGCGGCATCAGCTCAAGAACATGGCCATTACCTTTCCCCGTTCCTATGGCAACACCACCCTGCAGTCCTCGTGTGGCGGTAGCAGTGTGTGTGTGTGTGTATGTGTGTGTCCACGCTCACGTGCGGGTGTGTGTGCATGTGTCGCTGACGTTGATGTAGATAATGTCAGCGAGGGGCGCAATCAGTTTTTTTTTAAGGTTTCATGTCGCCTGTCACTGATGAACGCGCGCTGCGAAGACAACATTCAGCACACGCGCGCAAAGTTTTGGGGACTGGCTGCTCACACGTTGCCGTCCAGTGTGTATGTTTGTGGGTTTGTAATAAGTTCCCGGCTGTGCTGTAACTCTGTCTGATTGATCTCTGCTGCAAGTGATTGGCCTCTGATGAGAACGACTGGACAGTCAGAGAGACGCGGCGCTCTCTCGTCGGGGGCCATCCAATGTCACCTCGACCCCTTCAGGAGAGCAGAAGTTTGGCTCCTCCGCAATAGCAATGCTCTGTAATGGTGAATCAAAAGAGGAGAGATGAAAAGAGGTGATATCTAGGGATGATGACATGACATAGCCGAAGCAGAGTGAAGGACGGGCCAGAAGGGTGGATGTTACTCTCTCTCCGCTGCCTGCCATGTAAGGATGAGGTAGACAGAGAGCCAATGTGAGATAAGGCTTTGAATATATCTCCTCTCACTCTCTCCTTTTCCTCCTCTCCCTAAGGAGGAGGGCTGACTGACAGACGCTCCCCACCACCACCCCCCCCCTCCCTCGGCTGTGGACAAGCTTTGTATGGTGCCTACCACCAACTCGAGCCAATTAACACGTCTCTATGCACACTCCGAGTTTATTAATACATAATAAACTAGTTTGGCACGGACACTAATTATCTTGCATTTGGCCATTTAAATGTAAGTGGTTGGGGGAGGTGTGTTGTAGGCGATGGGAAGGGTTTGTAATGATGCTGCAGAACAGTACACCAGTTGATGGTCAATACAAGTGATTTTCAGTGGAAATCAATGGGATGAGACACCCACCAGCCCCTTGAGAGGACACGGCCATTAGAGAAAAGCATATTAATGCCACCCGCCTTAAACAGAATAAGCTCTGATTCTGTTGATTGTTTGCTTTGTGTTTATCGTGGGCTTGATTACTCCCATGATGGCTGTCTCCACCTAAGGCAGTCAAGCTGGTGTCACCGTGTCTCAGCTCCCTCTCTCCGGCGCTCCTCTCTGAGCGCTGACTTAATCAGACAAAACCTGCGCCAAGCTCCCTCCTTCTGTTTTGATCTGACATCCCCAGTGCCGAGCTGTCTCCTCGCCCTCGCCGGGGTACGTGCGTGTATCCAGATGCAGGATTGACCTGGACGTGATCCGCGGTTAAAAGCGAAATGAAAGATGGTTTGGTGCGGCGTATGACTCGCCATCCCTCACGAGAATTAGATTTAACCTTACTGCCGAAGGCCTGCACAGACAATGAGCCTTTGCGGTATTATGCTCCATCTGAAACTTTCCTTTGGGTTGGAGGCTCATTAGATAATCTAATTTAAAATAGTTTATGATTTCCTCCATGAGAGATTGGGCACAGGAGAGAGTACATGTCACATTCAATAAGAGTGAGTCACAGACTGATGTACCTGTTCTGCCTCTCAGTGCGTAAAAGCTGCAGAGCTGCAGAATCAGATTGTGGGGCCGCCTGCGCTGTTAAAGATCACACTACCACTGGCTTTCTCTCTGTTTCATTTCATTGCAGGCATCTGTTCCTTCTGAATATGATTAAGCTCTTTTCACAAAATAACACATGTGAGAGCCAAACCTGTGAATACTAAGCGTTGATTTGCATATTGTTTGTAATGACTCACGCAAAATGGACCACCAGCTTTTAAACGTAAAAAAAAAGCAATACCTCCCAGAGATTATGGCAGGACTTAATGTTTTGCTTTTAAAAAAAGTACACACCAATAAAATAAGTGTCCTCATGAGAAGAAGAATTTAATAAGAAGGAGGATAATTAACTTCTTTTAACTATAAAGCTTTTGTTGTTCCCTCTTTTCAGTGGCAAATTCGCTTTCCTTTGGTGCCACATTTTCATTTAATTTATTTTTAGAACAAACACTGGGGTATTATCACCGCCACCCTCCTGTCCTCCTGTTCTTCATCATCTCCTCGTTTCATCCGTTATTACATGACAACATGTGTTTGTACGAGTTCAACGGCTTTTGTCTGAGAACGAGGCGTCTCTGCGCGCGCAGACGAGGTAGAAAGGATTAGGGAAGGAAAGGACAGAGCTGCTGGAGTGAGAACACATTGGCAGGCAAAGTTCAGGACCGGGAAGGTAAAAAAGCTCAGCGACACATCACCGAAAGACTGAAAATGCCTTGAGGGTTATAGCTGACAGCACAGCGTTATTATGAATTCAACAACAGCCACGTTGGCACACGATGCTCACAATCACGCAGAGAATATGTGCAGCACAGACACATTTGTGAGTGTGAAATGATGTAGGTGTATCATTTTGTGGATGGTTTGAAATGCATTAATTGAGTTAAGTGTGTGTGTGTGTGTGTGTGTGTGTGTGTGTGTGTGTGTGTATTCGTGTGTGCATAATCGCCAACTTTTCAACTTCATGGTGTTGTGGGTAATGGAAAGAATGAGGCAATTTTGTTGTTTGTTGTTCATTTGCCTGCACATAATAGATTTATTTAAAATTTCATGAGTTTGAATGCAAGGACTATTGGTTCCCTGCTGAATTGGATGCGGCACAGGTTGCCTGGGGGGACGCGGAGGAAGGCGCGTGCCTGGCTGTATGTATGTGTGTCTGTGTGTGCGCGCTCTGTGCGTGCATGTTTAGAAAATTTACCTTAAGTGTTTCTCAGAAATTCACACCCGTTTCAACGGGCTCAAACCAGCGAGGGGCCTCACAACAACTGCAAGAATTAATCTAATTAATATAATTACTTTAGGAAAATAACGCATTTTGGTGAATATTGTTGTTTTAGCTGCAACATAAGCAACTTTAACAGGTTGCGTTCAAGTGAAATGAAAGCGAAATGTTTGCTATGCTTTGAGTGCAGATGCCAGGTGGTGGCATCGGTGATACTGTTTAAATGACTGCCAAGTTATACCACTTTTAATTGTGCATCTGTGTGTGTGTGCGCGTGTGTCTGGGGGCTATGTATTACTCATGATGTGGGGACATAAACCTGTTCACACAGTCACATTGTGAGGACTCATCTTCCTTATGGGGACAACTAAGTCCCCATGACGTAATCTGTTAAATTTTAGTGTGAAGACTTGGGTTAAGCTCAGGGTAAGAGTTAGGTTTTGGTTGGGGTAAGTCTCCAGGAAATGAGTCTAAGCCTATGTACTGTCCCCAGAGATAAGATAAACATGACTGTGTCACGTGTCAGTGTATTTCTCATGTTGTGGGGACATAAACCTCTGTACACAGTCACATTGTGGGGACTCCCTTTCCCTATGGGGACAAATCCCAAGTCCCCATAACGTGCACTACCAAATTTTGGGGGGAAGACATCGGGTAAGGGTTTAGGCTTAGAGTAAACCAGTTGAGCCGGGTTTTTTTGTATTATTCATGTTCCCGAAAAGGTTAATACTGACGTCACACGCCAGTTTTGCCACGGTAGTCGACGGGCGCCGAGCAGGTGGTCGGGAGAGCAAATAGCACAAAGTAAGTTGTAAATTAAAAGGAATAGAAGTTGCATTAAAATTTTGTGATGTTTGACAATAAGCCCAACATTTATGCAAGCATGTGATTTTGATTATCACCGGGTGCAGTTGGTGCTAGGCCGGTATTACCATTTCAACGAGGCTATCTGTATCTAGTTTGCACCCCTGGTAGGCAAAGAGAGGTATGTGGCATTATAAATATTACCGGCGTGTTGTCTTTGTATTAATGGGCTGCTGGGGTGTGCGTGGTATTGTTATTAGACGTTGATTTTTTTGTTACGTTTGCAGTGTGTGGTTTTAAGGAAATATGTTAAATACTATTGGAGTTGTTGCAATTTATACATGAATTGAATGCTGATGTGTTAAGAAATTGACTTTTGATATTTATTTTGCTATGTGATTTTAGTTTCACAGTACTCTAAGGAAGAATAAAGTCGTACCAGTCGAACTCAACGCTGTGATTATTGATGCCAAGGGCTGCTACAGTAAGGATAGGGTTAGGTTAGGTTAGGCTAAGGTTAAGGTAAGATTTATGGTTAGGACAAGTCTCCAGGAAATGAACGAAAGTCTATGTAATGTCCCCAAAAATAATGGAAACACAAGTCTGTGTGTGTGTGTGTGTGTGTGTGTGTGTATCACATGTATTACTCCTACGTTGTGGGGACAAAGTCACATTGTGGGGGCTTATTTTCCTTCTGGACACAAAACAAAGTCCCCATATCAGAAATCATGAAATTTTTGGGTGAATACTTGAATTACGTTTAGGGGTAATGAATGTAAGTCAATCCAAAAGTGACGGAAGCACGACTGTGTATATGTGTGTGTGTGTATGTGTAGTGAGGACTAAAACTATTTACAAGGGCTCACCTGTGTTAGATATGAGACACCGTTTCCATTCCTCACTGTCATTGCTTGCATTGTTATTGCTTCCTCCTTTGAATGCAACACATCCCATTAGAAGCAGATTGAATGGGGCTGAGAAAGGCCGCCTCATCCTTGTGGGATCTGCGTCTGCATAGAAAACAGATCTTTTGTGTATCTTGCCCTCTAATCAAACCAACAGAGGGAATTAAAAATGGCTTCCCCCACAGTGTCGCCTACGCTGACAAATCTGTACTGTGTCAAACTTTTCTGGTGAAAAGTGAAGAAGTACAAGAGATCTTCACTCTGATTTGTTAGGTATTTTCACTCAAAGCCAAGCTTCTTGGCAGAACCATCTTTATTGCAGTTAAGTGCTGAATGCCACTGCTAGTTTAATCACCATTATTTCTGTCATGATTTCATGGCCAGTGCATGGTTCATTATTTTCTGCGAGGTCTCTGTTGTAAAAGGTCAGCGGTGATGCTTCCTGACAAGAAAACGTACAGTGGCTTTATGGAGAGAGAGCCTGAAACACACCAAACCTGCACAACCGCACACATGTTGATTGGGGTGAAGGGTTAACATGTTAATGTGTTGTTCCGGCACTGCTGGTGCAAAATTAGCTTATTAATATCCTCTTCGTGCACTTGTTATAATTAACCACATCACAACCTTTGCTGGTGCAAACTGACTCATTATAACAATGACTCCTCGTCAAGCAGTCCAACAGCACATGCATCCTTGTCAAAATGATTGTTTCAGAGCATTCAGTTGGAGAAGAGAGGCATCATAATATTTCATGTGTCCACAATCTGTTGTGTGCACACGGACGGTGCGCCATGCTAACTCTTTAGCATATGCTTTGTGGTAGTGGGCGACTCATAGTGCCTCCGAGGTGAGAAAATAAGTACATTAAGTGGATCTGAGGCGAGATGGTGAGTAATTTGAGTTGAATTTCAGCCAAGTCAAGAGAGGAGACTTTTGTGTGAGAATGTGGTCTTACACAATCAGAGAAAAATTAGGTTCTTTGAACTGCTCAATGCATTCTCCTGCTTGAACCAGCTCATAAAGAAGCAGGTTTCTGTGCAGTGCCAGTGCTGATAATGGTTGTGTAATGTTAGCTTAGTGAAGTAAGGGTGTGATAGTTTTGCATATCTACCTTTTGCTTCGAAGGGACGTTTTTCTGTCTCAGTTTTAGTTCATGCAAACTAAATTGCAAGTTAGTTATTTCACATGCAGCTCATGGAAAGCTAATGCCTGATTATACATTGTGTGACGTGCTAACTGTGCAGAGCCCCTTTGTGTGAATCAGGTCATAGTCAAAACTTTGGCTACTGCAGACAAGCACTGACTTTACAGAGACTCTATAGTTTTACTTTAGGAACTTTGGAGACATGTTTGAGCGCTTGTTAAAGGCTAAATATCAATCTTATCAGATTTGTTTACACTGATGTAGCCACTGTTCTGCTACAAAGAATGCTAGTGATGGATGCTAGCTGCTATGTTTCTATGGTTGCAGTCTTGCTGAAATGTCAGTGAGTGACAAATCTGTCCCTCCAACGTCATTTTCAGTCGATACAAATCAGTTTAAGCCGCTGCTTAACTTATCATGTTGATCAAAGAGTTATGCAATTTTGCAAGTTGTTTTGTCTGTACGTCAGCTTACAACAACTTTTAGACCCGTGTTGATCTCATCCACGCTTCATCTTTCTGGACATTTTTCTGTTGCTATTTTTTTGGTTGGAGCACAGAAAGATGGTGTCCCCGCTCTTATATTCTGACATCCCCGCCTACAAAGCTCTGTCTGCCTCCGTTGCTGTTCCCTACCTGGGAAACAGGCCTCGACGAGGACAACACCGGATCTATCTGTGTGCACCAATTCAGAGGTCTGGAACAAGGTAAACTTCAGGCAGAGGTGCTGCTAGAAACTTTGGGCCCCACGATAACAGCAAAGCAACACACATCTACACATCTGCCATGTTCCAGGGCCTCTGTTATTCAGCTCCCCCCACCACCACTATCTGCAGCCCTGCTTTCTCAACACAGTGTCTAAACTTGCATATGAGGCAATGCCCGCCTATCCAATAAGTTTCAGTGTAACAAGTTAATAACCGAACAATTAACTCTAAAAATAGCATGCATGCTTCCTTGTGCCCAATAAGCAGTCTCTGGTGCTTGGGAACACTACCAGAACAAATGCATTTATTTTTTATTATGGGCTTTGGAAGGAAAATAGGCTTACACAGACCTATCATAAATGTTCTTAAGAGCAGCTCTCTTCACCAGAATGACTGCATATACTGCAGGAGATAATTTAGCCTGACCTCTTGACCTCCTCCCCTTAAAATCTGATATACACTGTTTATATTCAATTGAAATCACAGACTTACTGTTTAAACAAGTGCTTAAAGCATCCCGCTTCAAAAGAAAATATGATGTTCAGGCTTTAAATATTCATTTATGGAAGTGTGAATAATCATTTATGCTTTTATTTTTGTCATGCGCCGGAAAATTTAAAGCAAAAGCAATGCACTTGATGGATAGTAGATGTTCCTATGTCAGCATATTTCATGTTTCAAGTATTTTTCATATGCACACATGCTATGCAGTACAATGTGTTGTACCTGAGATAGACTGTTGAGTTGTTCCCAGTCGTTAAAGTCTAATTATCAAATAAGTTTTATTTATTCATGCTGTTTTTGTGAGATACTCTTGGTTGAGGTCAGAATTTGCTGGTCTGTTGCACATCAGTGTCCAATGTGCGCACGGTGAATGGGCACATGTGTGGATGCATGGGTGTGTTTGTAAGGATTCATCTACCCCAGCTCTCCTAACAAGTACTGAAATAATAATGAGAACATTGGTTGCTTCTGAGTGGGGCACATGAGAGGGAAGGAGGAGGGGGTGCAGACCCAAATAGAGAAGAAATAGAAGTGAAATTGGACCAAAATGCTGAGCTCGATACAATGGAAACTAATATCAGACACCTGCAATGAAACTGTCTGTGGGTTTTCTGTCTGTCTGGAAGAGAAATAGTAAAGTTTATTTTTCTGAGAGAGGAAACAGGTGTGTGTGTGGTGTGCAAACACTCAGGGGGAGGAAGAGTAATGATATCTTAAAGCACAATGACAGCTGGATGTCCCTACACGTCCTCTTCATGTGAAATCCTTCTAAAGCTGCACCGAGCTGCCGTCACCGTTAGACTCTTCACATTTATACTCTCCTTTACACACTTTCTGAACATGACCCTCTCTGGCTGCCATACTTGAACTCTTAAGGTGCAGTGGGAGCTACTGGGGAGTTAAGTAGTCAGGGTGAGTCTGAATGTTTCTTGATGGCAGCTGGTCACTGCTCAGAGATTAAATGCTATGAAGCCTGTATGAGCTCAGCCTGCTGTCTGCAAGATGGATGACACAGCCTGGCCTCTCATCGCCTCTCTTACTGCTACAAAATGTTTATCTTAACTTTAACATCATAAAACGATGGAAAATATACTTTTCTCTGCACTTTTGTTGACATGAATGCAACATTGTGTTATTAAATTAATAAGTGCACCTACTATAGCTGTTAATGTGTTCACCGAATGGTTGCACCTTGTGCATAAGCAAAGAAGATTATATGTGGAGAGAGATATGGATCACGTAATTTCAGAGATTGGTATTATTCAGTTCTCAGCTGAAAGATAATATTGGAAGAAAAATATATGTGCAAATATATTTTCTGAAACTTAATCTATAAAAAAACTAAATAAGCAGCACTTGTTAAATGATATGCATGGTGTTAATTAACAGATGACAAAGCTTACTATGGACATTTCAGTGTTTTAATTGCATGCTGCAATTTCAAGTTTCCTTTTTTTTTCCTGGTACAAAATAAGTCATGCAGCATCAGTGATTTCAAAAGTGCAAAACGGGTCCAAAAATCACTTTACAGATCAATTAGCGAGCATGCCAACAGGAATCACTCCATAAAGCTGTGACGGAGTTCGTTGAAAAACGTGCAAGATTTCAATATTTCTATTCATATTTACCAAACAAGACCAAGAAAAATTTGTATAGAGAATATCCACATATCCACCACGTCCACATACACTGGCAGAGGTGGAACTATAAGAATTCACAATCATGCTTTTGGAAAACATTCACTGACATTTCAAAATTACAAAAAGAAAGAAAGAAAGAAAAGAAACAAGAAAAAAATGAGGTAACAGCTTGTAAACATTTTCGTCACTTTGATCAATTTGGCAACATTAAATTCACTCCAAAGATTCAACAGATCGGCCCACGTGTAAACAATTGCCCGTGTTTTACGCACAAACTTTACGCACAAACATTGGTCGTAGGACTACTTTCCTGTAGTCATGTTTCGGAAGGAAATGTGAAGTTTTTGCATATCTTCCCTCACTAGGACACACAGAGAGAGCGTCTCTACATGCAGATGCTGATCTTGACCTGCGTTAGGAAACGCGTACCGGATCCTCATACCGGATCTCCGCTCCAGCTCTCCACAGTGCCATGTCCAGCTCTCTAGCTGAGCCCGATCATGACCGTCTCCACGTCTTTGGAGGGTCTCCTGTCCTTCACCAGGAAGTTAATCATGCTCTCGGATTTGATCATCAAGTTGCACCCAAGAAAAAATATACCAAACACGACGGTGAGCGACAACACGCACAGCACCGCAATTTGCACCACACGCATGACGAAGAGCTTGCGCTCGTCTTGCACCAGCACCAGGGACCCTCCACCGTCGCCGGTCACCACGTTGTCTGTGCCATTGCCGGAGTATGTGGCCAGAGTCCCAGCGAAGGTCTGACTCCCGTTAAACAGCGCGCCCTGGGTCACGTCGAAAAAGGAGACGTTCATGTTTCCTTGCGGGTTATCGGCAAATAGACACGCGACTCCACTTGGCAGGCACACAGTCTCACCACAAAATCAGGTCCACAAGCAACAGTGTGCGTCATGTGACTATTAAGACAAAAATAAAAGGAATAAAACAAAAAGCAATGCGCTCGTTAAAGTCCAGATCTACAGGTTAACATCGAGTTCGTGCGTAATGACCACATCCACATCACCGGACTGTTGCTGCAGCCAAAGAGCGTCGCATCTGGTGCAGCCAAAGTAAGTTTCTTCAACTCAAAGTCCACGTTTTTCTCACTTTAATTGAGTCTTCTTATGCAGTGCGCAAGGTGCGAAACGTGTTTCCCGTCGGTGTAATAAGAGACAGTCCCTTTGCGCCTGTGCTCGCCAGCGAGCGCTTCTTTTGTGCCAAGTCTCTGGCGCGTTTTAAAGTGATGATGAGTTCCCCGTGGACCACACCACCACTCCTCACCAGGGGAGGTAGTCAGATGGCCTCAGATAATATGCTGCTCCTCCGTTGTACAAAAAAGGCAAATAAAGAAAGAAAGAGACAGAAAAAGATCAATTTGAACGACTTTTAATGTGGCATTTCGTCTACTTATTACTTTTATCTGACATTTGCGAATAACTTCTACTGGAGTGAAGTTAGATCTGTCTGATAAAAATTTAACATGGAATGGAATATGAAATTAACATTTTGCTCTCCCAGATTTCTTTTTCTATTTGCCTTGAAGCAAGATGTTTCTTAAAAACCTGTGAAGTGAATGCATTTCAAACAAGTGGTACTTCCTGTTGGTCTCTCAATTCAAGACCATTAGTTTTGAAGAATGAGTGACGATAATGACTCAGAAACATGGATATTTTGCAGTGTGGACTTCTGAAACCAACATAAAGCCTCACCAGTGTTGATTCTGACATACACTTTGAAGGCTTGAAAATCATTTAAAACCAGGACTGTATCTTAGGGGCCTTGGCAGAGAGACCAATGAGCACAGCCAGCTATAACTTCGAAATGAAGACATAAATTAGTAAACTATGATTGAACATTGGCTAATATTGGCTCCCTGCTTTCACTGTGCCTGCTGTTTCCTTTCCTTGGCAGCAGCTGAACTGAAACCCCTGAAGTGCAGATAGCTCTGTGCATTCACTGGTGTTATTCAAATATTACTTTGTCTTTCAAGTGTTGTGTGCAACTAGTGCAGCTGTCTGGGACGCCAGCTCACTAAGGTGGAGGTGAAAGTCAAGCAACCTGATCCGTTAAGAACTATGAGCATGTTTGTGCGCAAATCTAACATTTGCTGCATTAAATGAAAATTGAAGTTTGAAATCATTATTGAATCTTGATACAATAATAGAGCATTCTTCAATTTGTACACAGCTTAAGTTATTCTTTCCCTTTACTCACCTCCTTCTGCATCCATAATGTGAGGTTTCATTTTATGAGGTCAATACTGTATTGACAGGCTGCAAAAAATCCATAGTGCCACAATATGGTATTCCC
Source organism: Chaetodon trifasciatus (assembly GCA_037975065.1). Classification (NCBI taxonomy): domain Eukaryota; kingdom Metazoa; phylum Chordata; class Actinopteri; order Chaetodontiformes; family Chaetodontidae; genus Chaetodon; species Chaetodon trifasciatus. The sequence continues at coordinate 2,870,040 of JBBMOE010000035.1, forward strand.
CTTTGAGTTACTTTTTATTTTTGGTTTAACAGTCTGCCCAGTGTTATCTCCCTTACCAATAATTAGACTTTAAAGAAACAGAGATGAGTTTTGGGTTAATTGCTCAGAAAATAATTCCCTCTCTTTAAGGTCAGCAGTTAATTAGTCCTAGTGTCTTTCTACCTGTAATCTAAAATAACTTTAGTTATTTTCTAATTTCCATCCACACACAGAACTGTCAACTTTGGAAGATTCTCCTTTTTCTGATGAATATAAACAGATATTTATTATTAAATTTAGGAAAATACCTGTGCAGATTTTTAAGGAGACCTAAAGGAGACTTCTTGGCTGACTGTGTACCAATTTAATATTTATTATCTAATTACATCCCTTTAGGATTACAGCTGCTGTAACTGCCCCAAACTGCTAATATACTTATATTGTGTATAAACAGACTCAAATGTTCTTTACAAGAGACGGCGGAGAAGCAGTCCGTCCTGTTTTTTAAGAATACCTCTCTTTTCACTGCCGACGTGAAATGGAGGATTTGGAGTGATGAACTTCAACAGGTTAATAAATAGCTGCCTCACACATTTTGAAACAACTCCTCGGGTCTTGTCTGCCGAGCCCGTCAAATTAATCTGCTGTTTGTCTAAAAACAAAGGCCATGAAATTCAATTTGGGATGCTCCTGATGTCTGGGTAAGCAGCTTTCAGCCGCCGAGTGACAAGCATGTGTACAAACAACGATTAGCCCCATCCACAAATACCTTTCATAAGCCTGGAGGTGGTTTACTTTCTGATAATTTATTAATGGCTGATAACAGACGAACAAGGAGTATTTTATGTGTACAATAAGTTCAAACAATCTCATTAGCCGTTGGATTTGGTTGCTGCAAATTAATTGGCAGCATGTAAATCAGGGCTGCGCAATTTGATTCTGTTCTATTATTCATTGCAGTGTGATTATGGAAAGTGCTGCAGCCTGTACTTACACTTCATCTCTCTGTCAATATGTAAATCCTCCGCTACAGCTGAAACCTAACAATGCCTCTTTGAGGTTTTCAACTGCAAAAAACTTCAAAGAATTTACAAATGAGAAGAAAGTTTTTGCCGAGTCAAGGAGGAGGACACTTCAATGGACGCGTTGCCCTTTTGAAGCAATTATCACATTTTTTTTTATGTCACTATTAAATGTCTTTCAAGAAGTTTTGCCCTTCATGAACTGAAGAACCTGTTGCTGATTTATCGCTTCACTCTCTTTGGAGCGTCAGATTGAGGGTTTGCCGTGAATGCTGCAGACTTCACTGACGCACCGGTCACAGGCAGAGACATGTTTCTAACTAGTGGTTATTGTTAGTATGACTGCATATGATGATATATTCATATGAGGATGCATATAGACATGAATGTGAGTGTCTGACTTGTTCCTAAGCAACAGTAGACCTGTGAGCCCAGTGACAGATGGTTGGTGAAGTTATTTTGGTTTAGAGGAGAAGGAGAGGGAGGGAGCCATGAGGTGCCTGGACGGAGGAGGGGGGGGGGGACGTTTCCACTTAACATGAGGGAATTGGCAGCCTAGCAACACAAACTAAGTGAAGACATCCCTAGCAACAAGGAGGTAGTGTTTGACCCCACCCACCTCGCCTTTCCTCCTTACCCATTTTTCTTTTGTGGTGCTGCCACAGGGCCTGACATGACTCAGGACTCAGGGTGGACACGCCCGAGCCCCTCCGCCCCGGAGGGAGCAGCCTCATCGACAGATTCCCCCTATGATGCCCCTTTATTAGCTTATCAAAGCACACACAGGGCTACGAGGAAGCCGCCGCCGCCGCCGCCGCCACCTCCCTGTGTGTGCTGGAGAGTGAGTGTGTGCGCAATTAAATGCCAGCAAACACTACGGTGAGTAGAGCATGCATCAAAAAGTGGGTTTGGGGGATTAAATATGGAGAGGCCAGGTACCACAAGAGCCAGGGAAGGCGTTTGAGGTCATGTTTTGATCTTGCAGGGTTTGCCACCTTTGGGACTCTTAATCACGCAGAGGTAAATACAGTCATTAATTACACTCTGATACAGATTGCAGGGACGCAGTGCTACAGCAGATTGGTGCCCCACATCAACCCCACACTAAGCAACCATCAGTCACTGAAGTTATTTTAAGGAGATAATGACTTCATTGCTTTGATTTGCAGGGGGATATTAGACAGCGTGTGTGTGTTCTTAGTGCACCTACTGCAGCCTGAGAGTGTTTGAATGGCTGGTGAGAATCTGTTTGTTTGAGAAGCAGATAGCAGATTTCATGAATCTTATTGAAGACATCCCTGCTCTGTCTCTCCAGTGCAGACATCTCATGCGCTCGACCAGCCGCTACCCATTAACCTCATTTCCATTTAGACATCTCCACACCTCAGTAACGCAGGCTACCATGATACGTCTGTCTGTCGCATCCCTTCATTTGCCGCATTCAGCCAGTTTGTCTTCTTTGTTCCTTCAGCGTCTTTCTTTCCAGCTGCCTCTCTCAGATTTACCAGCAGGCTGCATTAGACTTCCCACAGTTTTGAAGTCTGGACGCAAAAAAAGACAAGAACAGAAACGCCATCGTGGACTCTTTCCTCTCATATGTCCTCGTTTAGTCGTTTATTTATTTGCACTTCCTCCACATATAAGCTGCCGTCCTGCGAGAGGGAAATGTAAGCTGCAGATCCAGAGGGACTAAAGGAGGCGGAGGCAGATCAGATAGCAAAGCATCACAACACAAATACACATTGTCCCTTGTCAGCGACTCCAGGTCACATTTCATAAGCCGGTCAGCCATTCACCTGAGAAAAACTCATATCCCCCCACTTGACCCTCCCTCTCGCCAGCTAAGCGAGCGGAGCAGGAGAGGGTAAGCCTGTTGTAGTTAACCAAACACTGATTTGTCTGAAAGCGATTGCGTTTCTTGATATTGGCTCTCTGTGACGGCGTTCTCAGACTCAGTGAGAAGCTGAAAGGGCCTCAGATAGATCTGTAACACAGGTCAGGACCCTGTCATCCTCCTCTAGCCCCCCCTCCTTTCCTCTTGTTCAGTCTTAATTGGCTGCCGTCTGACCCAGTCTCTGGCTTTTTACTAAGGACAACGAGCGCTGTGCTCTTCCCAAAATACCATTCATATGTGGGGGAGGTCGCCTCAGAAGGCTTTGCTGCCAATAGATCTGAATCAGTCAATAGTGGAGATGGGGTTTGATTGCCCACAGTGTATTACCTGCACCATCCGCCCACACTGAGAGCTTAATGCCAGCAGAACAGTTGACTATTATAGCTTTTCTACTTATTTCTCTATTTCTGTCATTTCGTCTAGCGGCAATTCTTGGACACGGGTGGCAGTAACTTAGCAACCAGGCGAAGAATAAGAGCAGGGCACATGGATAAAGATTCAATAAATGGACAAGTGCAGAGATAAGAAGCATTGTCTGCTTCTACAAACCCCGCTGCACACCGCCGCCACCACCACATGCCTCCCAAAATTCATTTCTGGAGGGCAATCTTAGCTTTTATCCCATTTTCTGCCTCATTTTCTTTTTATTTCCTTTTTTCTTGTTTTAGAAGTTGGCAAATGCCCGCATGCTCCATCATTCGGTGGAATGGGAAGAGGTTTTCAGTGGCAGGCACTTATCAGAGTCATACATTTAGAGAGGAAGGGTTTCACAGCGATAGCTTGTGGCAAAGTCAGTCCTTCCTGACCCTAAAAGAATAAGAAATGACGGCTGATTGCAATCACCTGGATGAACTCTGGATTCTTTTACATATTTTCCCACCAGGGGTCCTTCTGTCACATTTTGCTGGCCTGGCTTCAAGACTTTCAGGCGACTCATTCGTTTTGAGGCCGGGGATCTAAATGGATATTCAGGGCAGGGGTTCCACTTTTACTTTACATTAAGTGCACATTTCATGCAGCTCGTGACTTAAATACTGAACTCTTTTCAGCACATTATATCAGGTTAACATGCAAAGGATTTTATGTAACTCTATAAGCTATTTTTTTTATTCTTGATTAAATATTGTCTGTGTGTAGTGAGAGGAGCACGATATCAAAAAATTGCATATCTAATATGAAACACATGCAAAGCAGCCAATCACATGTGCAGAGTATGCAGGTGTCCAAAATGCTGCTTATCTCCAATATGACCATTAAATCAAGATCATTTTTTCTTCCACTGCAGGTCCAGTTCTACACTAATTCTAACCAGATTTGAATTTTTAAAAGGTTTGTGCTTATAAATAACCAAATAAAATACTTGAATGCCCTTTAGTGTTGATGGATGCTATGTTTTTCCACCGTGCAGCACAGGATGAAAGAGGAGAAGCTGTTCATGGCTGAAAAAAAGGTGAGAATGTGTTAATGCGGTGCTATAAATGGTCTAATGACCCTGCAGGAGACAAAGAAAACACACATGATTTATTTGTGTATTAATTTATGTACTATAATTAAGTTTTTTTTATTGCGACAAGGTGCGCAAAAGTTTCAGTTTGTCTGCCTAAAACACATAAATTTCTTGCAAACCAAAGCCAAAGTGGTGAACTGCCAAGTTGTTCGCATTGTGTGCTTTAAGAGTTACAAGCGAAACACACTGCTGGCTTGTTTTGAGATTCGGATCTTTTCCAAAAAAAAATGTTTTTCCAGGTTATTTGTCCGCCTGAACTGATCTGCCTGTCAGTTTTCAGGACTTTAAACGCGCTGTCACTGAGTCCGGTTCCTGCCTGCTGACTTTTGCCCCTCAGCTGATCAAATGTTACTGAAGAGGAAACGAGTGTCAGCATGCCATAAACGTAGCTCTTCCCCTGACACATCACACATGAGCGGGATGGAGAGTTTTGGTGAATGAGGCAAAGCTGTATGACCCAACATGCGTTGAGTCAAGTCACGAATGAGGAAAGGCGTTCAAGTTTCGAAGTGAACCAGTCCGCGGGGAGCTCACACGACTCACGAGGAGCCGGCTCCGTCCCTCTGCAGCCATGGGAGACTTTTCAGAGCGCCTAATGATTCTGTTTCTCTTGTCATCGGCATCAAACGTTGTCGGTAAGATGATTTTTATTCACTTTGAAAAGTTTCACCTGCTCGGGCGATGTTTCCACCCGGCTTGCAGGGCATCTTTGAAGGTAGGAACAGTTTAGGTGCTGATGATCACACTTATTCATCGCAATGCCCTCAAACGGAACACAGAATAATTCACTCTTAGCTGACTTGAATGGAGCGATTAGGGTGTAGTTGGTTGGAGTTTTGCTGCTCCGCCGGAGCTTTCGCCGCCTTTCCTTATAAGGGAGTGAAAAGAGTCGGGGTGTGTTTCCCGTGAGATGACCGGGGGTCCTCCACAGGCTCCCCGGGCCCCCTCAGCCTCATCACCAGCTTCATTATCAGCAAACAACGCAGAGCGTGTAATGTCTGGCATTACGTTTCCTCAGCAAACTCACTAAAACACTGTGACATACTTTTCTGCAAAGTCTGCACCATCTGAAGAGCCTCACACTGCGTGCTGCGTTCAACTGCTTCTCATCAAATCCATCAGATGTGTGTATTGACTGTAGGTCTACTTCAGAAGCCCTCCATTTCGCAGCTCATTTGGAAGTTGACGTGGTTTAAGGCACTTCTTCAAGAGTCAAATTAAATCTTTCTCTATATATTCTGTCAGATTGCTTTTTTCTTTACTCAGATTTGACACTTCAGTTAACATCGGTGACTGTGCGTCCGTGTGAAACTCTGGTGAGCCACCACACCCAGAGCACAGGCCATGCAATATAACAAATATGGGAAAATTACTATCAGGAAGCATGATGAGGATTAGCATCGTTACTGTTATGGGCAAACTGCACAGGGACGTGATCAAGTACTAAATATTTACTTGTCAGGCTTCTCTTGTGAAAGACTCTGGTGGCTATTCTGAAACTATGTCAAAACATAGCAACACATGGAAAGACACAAACAACACATATACAGCGTATGTGTAGTGTTGAGCTCTGTATACAAAGCTTAATGCTCTACAATGTCATTACACCTGCATTACTCAGTGTGTGGAGGCTGAACACAGCTGCGTTGCACAATTGATTGATTTCTTTTTCACATGCGGTCAGCAGTAAGATCTACCTGTGCCACTTCTTCAGTGAGGAAATCTGTTTTGTGTTACACTTCCGTCTCTGTGGTTATCACAGATTCCAACATCTGCACGTCACAAGGGGTCACCACCTGTCAGCAGTGCCTGGCTGTTCACCCGAGCTGTGCGTGGTGCTCTCAGGAGGTAAAAACACCATATACATACACACAGTGTCTGCTCGCTCCTCCCATTAAATACTCAATGTAGCAAGTCAGAACAGAAGCCCAGTTTCACAACTGCATTCTTCCTGTTGTCATTCTCTGATGGTTTGTTCTCAACACGCAGCAGTGTAACACTGAAGCCTCTGCTTAGATGAGATTAAAATAAGAGGAAAACTTGTTGGCCTCTGGGCTCCCATACTTGGGAGACACCTGAGCCCGCTATTGGATGGGAAATCAGCATCATCTCCTAAATTCAAACCTAGCAATCCCTTTCTTTAACTGATTTTAGCTTTTACCACTGAGTGCCTAACAGATTGGATGTGGTTGTTCCAGGAGTTTGGGAAGGGGGGATCCAGCGTGTCCCGCTGTGACCTGAAGGAAAATCTGCTGAATGTGGGGTGCAGTGATGCGGCCGTGGAGTTTCCCTCCAGCACCCTGACTATCAATGAGGACGAGCCGCTTAGCGATAGGGCCTCTGGGAGCGCTGATGATGTCACTCAGATAAAGCCTCAGAAACTCCATATGGTACTCAGACCAGGTACTTTTACACTCAACCAGACATCACGCACTCGTACCCCAAAGAAAACAGACACCAAGGACCATTATTGTTGTACATGCACTGATAGCCACACCGGATCTGGTTGCACATACTGAGCATGATTTCTATATTTTATTATTATTTAATATGTACACCAATTGATCTAATTCAGCCTACAATGCACCTGTCCTTCTCTGCGGCCCTCCACTCTTTCCCTCCCAGGTGATACCAAGCAGTTCACCGTGTCAGTCAAACAGGTGGAGGATTACCCCGTGGACCTCTACTATCTGATGGATCTCTCCTTTTCAATGAAGGATGACTTGGCTCGCCTCGTCACCCTGGGCAACGAGCTCGCCACCACCATGGGCCGCACCACAAGCAACCTGCGCATGGGCTTCGGAGCCTTCGTGGACAAGACCACGTCCCCTTACATGTACACCTACCCTCCAGAGGCAGTGGCAAACCCTTGCTTTGGGTAGGTGGCGAGGTTATTGTTGGTGTCACATTTCCTAAAAAGGTCCGTCCAGTTGTGTTTAACAACTTAAAACTCATTTTTTCCTTCACTGATTTCCTGTCCCACATTCCTCTATCCATACAGAATTAATCAGAATTGCCAGGCTCAGTTTGGGTTCAAGCATGTGTTGTCGCTGACGGAGAAGGTGGCTCGCTTCACTGAGGAGGTGAAGAAGCAGCAGGTGTCTAGAAACAGAGACGCTCCAGAGGGTGGATTTGATGCTATCATGCAGGCTGTGGTGTGCAAGGTACGAAAATGTACTTACACACAGACACACATACACATGCTCGCCAATTTGCAAAACTGAGTGTGTCCACGTACACGGATTAGTCTTTCCTTCACTTATTTAACTCTGTCTCCATCACCTTTAGGACAGGATTGGCTGGCGGGAGGATGCCTCACACCTCTTGGTATTCACCACCGATGCTAAAACTCACATCGCTCTGGATGGACGTGTAGCTGGAATAGTCCAGCCCAATGATGGACTATGTCACCTTGATGATAGCAACATTTACAACAAATCTACTGTCCTGGTAAAGGCAGAAATTTAAGTACACGTAATTCCCTGTGGTTTGGCTGGACAAAACCCGCTTCCATTAAAAACAATTTACTTCCGGTGTCTTCCAGGACTATCCCTCGTTGGCGCTCATGACGGAGAAAATGTCTGAAAACAATATAAATTTAGTTTTTGCCGTCACCAGCTATGTGTTGCCGCTCTACAAGGTAACCAAACTGCACTGCTTGTGCCAGCGCATGAGTTTTTTTAAGTTCCTCAAATAAAAAACAAACAAACAAAACTGGGTCATCATCTTGCTGCCATGTTTGTCTTCCAGGAGTACAGTCAGCTCATTCCAGGCACAACTGTGGGAACGCTGTCCGATGACTCTGGGAATGTTATCCAGCTGATTGAGGAGGCGTATGCGGTAAGGGATTTCTAAATTTAGGACAATAAGCCAAACATGCAAATGTCGTAATCTGTCTCATCTGTAATAAAGTGACCCAATTTAACTTATTAACCTCCGATAAATAACCTCATGTCGAGCAGAGAATCCGCTCTAAAGTGGAGCTGGAGCTCCTGGAAGTCCCAGACGAGTTGAATCTCTCCTTCAATGCCACCTGCATTAATGGAGAAGTCATCCCTGGAGTTAAGTCCTGCTCTGGCCTCAAGATTGGAGACACAGTACGTATCAGTTGAGGTGCTGGTATGCACATCTGGTATCCAAACGCACAGACTGTCACAGGCATTTCATCCCCTTCAGGTGTCATTCAGCGTGGAGGCTCAGTTGCGTGGCTGCCCCAAAGAGAAGAGCCGCACTTTTACCATCAAACCACGAGGCTTCAAGGATTCGCTGGAGGTCACGGTGGACTTCGCCTGTGGCTGCGACTGTGAAGCGAAGGCTGAAGCCAACAGCTCCATCTGCAGCAACGGCAACGGGACCTACGAGTGCGGCGTGTGCCAGTGTCACCCGGGTCGCCTGGGCCCGCGATGCGAGTGCTCAGTGGAGGACTACAGTCCGTCTGATGATGTCAACTGCATCCCGAAGCCTGGGAGCCCGATCTGCAGCGGGAGAGGCGACTGCTTGTGCGGACAGTGCTCCTGCCATGCCAATGAGTTCGGTCAGGTGTGGGGCAAATACTGCGAATGTGACGACTTCAACTGCTTGCGCTTCAAAGGGGCGCTGTGTTCCGGTGAGTACGTATTTTTGATTGGTGCTGTTTACCTCAGCTGATTCAGATGGAGGCAGAAGTCTCAGAACTCCCTGCATGGCTAGATTGTTACCCTTTTTTTAAATTTGGGTGAAGCAAGCCTTTATATCCGCATTAGCAGGAAAGATATAGTTGCCCTTCCCTTCCTTTTCCCTGCTCCGATGCCTCATCTGGCTGCGCTGGAACGTGGTTTCCAGTCACTTTCAGTCTGTAAACACCTCAGTCGGTTTACATAGTGCTCTGATACTTAGCTTGACAAATCAAGAATTCACAGCCTTTTCAAAACCCGGCTCCATTTATTAGTCTTAAGTCTCTAAATCTTTGCTTGCTTGTAAAGGACGTGTAAATAATTGCACAATGTAGCTGCTAGACATAAACAGGAATGCTTACAAATGACCAGTCCTCTGTCGGGCCTGTAAACTTGGTGTGTGTACTGTTTGATTGGTGGTCTTGCCGCTCACAGCAGTGCAGCATGATGCGCTATCACTCCCTTTTACAAGTCTGCACAGTTCAGTGCACAGTTACTCAATCACAGTGATAAAACTTTAATAGCCTTTGTTATTGGGTAATTTCATGTAACAGCAGTTTGGGCCTGTGCCTGTAGGGAGGGGGGCTGAGCAATAGCGGAAATATGAAACTGCTCTCTTATCTTTATGTACATTAAGCAGAGCAAATGTTATCTATGCATGCTAAATCTGATTCAGATGGAAATAAGAGAGCTCATGTTTTCTCCACCAATTTGGGCCACGACTCACGCCTGTGAGCATAGTGTGATTTATGGAGTTTGACCAGCTGATTCACTAAAAAGATGCTGATTTCTGAGCTGCAGACCTTGCACTCCTCTGTTCTCGTCTTACTGCAGTCATCGTGCATTAATCCTTGAATCCAGATGTTAGTATTTTTGGACTAGCCCCCTCCACGTTAGCTGCCTCGTGTGTTGGCCTCTGCTGGTCTGCCATGTCTCAGTAGGTCATAGAGTTTGCTATCATGTTTCAAAAGCAAATGTAGCTTCTACATATATAGAAAAATGCATGTATTTAATTTAAACAAGTCATTTCAAGTCACCTATCTCAAGTCTAAGTCAAGTCATGTGACTCGAGACTCAAGTCCTCCACCTCTGGTTCTAACTAGCAAATGTTAGCATGCTGACATGCTAATGTTAACAAGGTAAACATGCATGGATGGCCTCATAGTTTTACTCTGGGCCCCCTGCGGGTGCACCAAGACCTAAGAAGAAGAAGATGGAGGGTCATGAGTGCAATATCAGGCTGAAATTTTCCTGGAATTTATAACACTTACATCAACAGGGAGGAGTTTGGAATCATTTCTCAAGGAGGATGTTTTTCTGACACCCACTCACCAACCCGCCAAACCCACACACCTACACGCATTAAGCCATAACTGGTGTAAGACAGTCCACAGAGCTCAACTCAGGACCGCTAAGTTTCTGTGTCCCAACAGAGCCGTGACGTTACTGTCTTTAAAGAGTCAGCGTCCCTCGGCCCCAGCTCGATTGGAGCTGCCGTGACCCAGTCTCTGTGATATTCCCTGTGGCTCTGTATTTCTTGCTCTGCCGAGAGGCTGTGGGATCGGTGCGGGACCAGGAAGCAGGACTCAACAAGCGCAGCTCCAGGGCCCATAAATATGAGGGAAGAGAGAACAGGAAAGTTTGCATTCCTCTGCTGGCAATTTGCCCGACGTCTGTTTTCACCAGCGTGTCTCTACCCCCACTGCACTCCATTCTGTTCCCTCTCTTCTTCTAACAGTGTAATGTTCTGTTTTAAGTGCTCTGCCTTTCCCCTGTGTTTGTCCTTTTATCATGGTCATGTTGACCTTCTGTAAAGCCCAGACATGTGATTAATGGGCAGAATTACTGTGTAGTCTCACAGAGAGAGTAGGATGATGTAAACTCCCTTTTATGTGTGTGAATCAACTTTACAGCTAATAAGAACAAGGCAACTGCACCACACTGCAAAAAGTACCCATTCTTTTTCTTGTTTTCAAAGTTTTTTGTTAACTTGTTGACAAAGAAAGATCCCTCAGTGATTGCGTTGCTAAACGTTATACGTGACTCTATTAGCCATTAACAAGTGACAACACCGGCAGTGACAGCATCTGATCACGTCACAGCTATAAATGCAATCTAAAAGTGAAGCCGTGGTAGACAGGGTGAAGTCTGGGGAATTGTTTTCTCAAGTTTACAACAGCGGATGATTTGTTTTGAGCTCTGGAATTAGGGACCCTTGGACCCTCTGTGATATTTCATGACCAGTCCCTCCCTCAGTCTGACCCAGCTGGGCTGTGACTCATTCACTTGGCTCTTAGTCATCCAGTGCCAAATCCTGTTTGCTTTCCTGCTAAGCATGCTGCAGCCTCTGGGGCTCTGCCTTTGTTTCTGAGGTAGCTTATTGTGCTGATGTGAGGTGTCTCTCTGTAATCCAGGGAGAAAAGCTCGCCTCCGTATTCTGTCAGTAAATGGTTACATCACTGTAACCCTGTTCCTAGAATGACCGGGCTTTTGTGCTTTCTAAACTTCAGCAGAGTCTGAGGAAGTGCGCCTGTAGTGCCCGTGAGGAGATGGAGAATCATTAGTGCATACTTTCCCAGGGCATTTCCTGCCTTTGTCAGAGTAGGGATGATTAAGAGACATGCGTAACGTCTCTTTCTGAGTAAGATTAGATTTAAGAGCAATTAGCTACCAAGTTATTGTGTGACTCGCATTGTTTTAAAGAGGTTTGTCATGTCAGCAGACAAACAGAGCAGCGAAAGCTCAGAGTTCACTTGTACATTACCCACTGGAAATGGCTGGTGCTTTGTCTCTTTTTAAATAAACCAGTTAACCCATCAATCATCATAAAAAAACACTCTAATTTTAAAAGTATTAAACAAATAAGTACACATTCATAACACATTACACCTAATATTAGTAATAACGTGGTTGCAGAATCTACACACACATCCACAAGCATCCAAGATGTTTTAAATAAATATACAGGTTTGTTTTCGCCCTGATGTGAAATGAAAGAATATGTATATTTTGAAGGACTGTGACCGCGTTTACCTCCTCATACTTGATTCTTTCAGATCACGGGAAGTGTAGCTGTGGGATCTGCCAGTGCGACGCTGGCTGGCAAGGAGAAAACTGCAACTGCTCCACACGCACGGACACCTGCATGTCCAGCATCGGCCTGCTGTGCAGCGGCCGGGGGAACTGCGAGTGTGGGGTCTGTCAGTGCACTCAGCCCGGTGCCTACGGAGCTACCTGTGAGAAATGCCCCACCTGCCCCGATTCCTGCACCATTAAAAAGTGAGTTCCTAGCTTTGTGAGGAGGGTACGTTTCATGTGCACTAGATTTTGATTCTTCAGAGAGGGTCACCAAGAACAATAGGAAATTTTAAGGCAAATTGGTCAGTATCTGCTGAGTGTTGACCACTTAACTAGTCACCTGAGCAAACTGAGGTCAACAAATGACTTCGCCGTGCCGAGGCTCGGCCCCGAGCAGGGAAAGCAGTCTTCGGTAAAGAATTTGAGACTAAGTTGTCTGGCTGCACTCTGCAGTGCAAACATCGTTCCATCATAACATTCCAGGATGATAGCAAACTGCTCCCACACACATTTCAAACAAACTCAGGTGTGGTTTCATGCACAGCTGAGCACGGTGAAACTCCTCTCAAAGCCACAGCAGTCAGCAGTTGTGCTGTGAGGGGTTTCTACTACTTTATCCGCCCCTTGCATATCAAATTGAGCCATGCACTGCAATCAAACAGCATTAATGGTAAACACACTGTGCACTGGATAAAGGTATGGGACTCTGCTTGCAGGCATTGCGTTGAGTGTCAGCACTTCAAGAGAGGACAGTACACTGAAGACAACAGCTGCAATAGAATCTGCAAAGATGAAATTAAAGTAGTGGATGAACTGGGTGAGAACTCTTCCATCTTTAACCTCCTTACTGCAAACTTTGATTTTAACCTGCCGTGATATTGTTTACTGCTGTTTTCCTGCTGCCAATCATGAGCAGAATGTCCTTGAAAGCAGCATTGATACATGCATTGTGATCCAACAATACGCACTGATAAATAGGATGATATATTGCATCTTGAAATCACTTCCTCTTATCATCTTTATCCCACAGGCTTCCACGATAGCAATGCAGTGAACTGCTCATACAAAGATGAGAATGACTGCGTGGAGCACTTCCAGTATTACGAAGATGAAAGTGGCAAATCCATTCTGTTTGTGGTGAAAGAGCCAGGTACTGTGAGAGTTTGTGTGCATGTATGAGACATTTAAACCGCCAGAGCACTGAGCATTATAATTGAGGTACATTATTAGGTCGGCCTGTTTCTGGCAGGTTACAGCCGCAGGGGAACAGAGCATCCAGTGATGTGTTCTTTGGAAAAGAACACATCATTGTTCATCGACCAGAGCCAGATACATAGAGATGATGTGCTGAATCACTGAGCAGCGGCGTGTCTGACACTGGACTGCACTGGTTGCTTAACTTCATACCTCCTAACAAACATCACGGAACACTGGAAATGAGCTCTTTCCCTCTCTCCTGTCTCTCGTCTCTCAGAGTGTCCTGAAGGTGCAGACATCTTGGTGGTGCTCTTGGCGGTGGCCGGAGCCATTCTGCTACTGGGCCTTGTCGGCCTGCTCATCTGGAAACTGCTGGTCACCATCCACGACCGCAGAGAGTTCGCCAAGTTTGAGGAGGAGCGAGCAAAGGCCAAATGGGATACGGTGAGAAATAATTAGAATTAAAGCATTTACAGCTTTACATTGAGGGATGAATGGAGTACTTCAAATGCAGCAGCAGGACATGGCTGCTGCCCTCCAAAAGGGGGAAGTCTAAATTGTCCTTCAAAAGTTGGATATCAAGTGAGAGACTGAATTAAAAAGCTTCATCTCTGTTTTCATTTCGCAGGCTAACAATCCTTTGTATAAAGGAGCCACCTCCACCTTCACCAACGTAGCATACCGAGGCAACTAACGAATGAATGCAAGGAGGAAAACTCAGGGGTCAGCGACAGAGGTGGAATGTAGAAGCAGAGAAATGAATGAGAAGAAGATCCTTTACACTGTCTAGCGACCGGCCACTGTAGCTGAAAAGTAGTTACTGCTGTCAACAACGCGATGTAATAACTGTACATATTGTAAAAATCACCGTTAATGTAAGTCACACATGGTTTCCTGCTTTTAGGCTTTCTGTTTTTACACCATGTCATGTCTGTAGAGTTCTCCAAACACAACGCTGATTAATAGTTTACACTGGGATCATTTACTAATCCTGTTTGACTTACACTCAACTGAAAACAGCCCAAAGACAATACATTACATGTTTGCCCTCATCAGCTTCATTGATTTTTGTAAATAATGCTCCAAAAACACCTGTTTGGATCATTCCACAGGTAAACAGGCTCACTGGTAACAGGTGAGAGGATCATGATTGGGTATCCTGGAAAAGCTCAGGCATCCTGGAAAAGCTCAGTCGTTCACAAGCAAGGATGGAGCGAGGTTCACCTCTTTGTTGTACTGTACATTACATGCAATCAGATAGGAGTTCATTAACATAAACAGCTTTACTGTCAGTTTACAGTAAGGGGAACTCTTTCACTTTCACTCTTCCAACATTACAATATTTATTGAGTATTACTCATTTGCTCACATTTTAAAATAGAATTAGGAATCACCAGGACCTGATTGTATTAAGTTGGTATAGATATGAACATTAATGAACAGTGTCTTCCACCATGTTTGATGTATTATTTACACTAAAGCTTTGTCTTTTGAAAGCTCTTTCAGAGTGCAGCTGCAGCCTGTTTTAAAGAAAAGAGCGAACGAATCACAGCAAAGTTGATCAGTATACATGAAATGTGTGCTGTAGAATTTTGATAAATTATTAAAAGATGCTTGAAGGGTTTTCGTGTACATAATTCCCTTTCTTCAAACACAGACATGTTTGTGGTAATGGTTTTGACGTGAATGCGGCGCTCTGTGTGGTTGCAGTTAACTGTAAAAAGGAGGGAAAGCCTGAACTACAGCCTCTGGGCTGACTTTGTTTACAGTGATGTTCGTGGTCTGTGTGGTTTTTGAAATGCATATCAGCAACGTTAACTTTACACCTGCTTTGACTGATTTCTTGCTCCTTGCATTATCACCTGTTTTTGTGTTTGTTGAACTTTTTTCTATTGTTCGTTCTACTTGTAAAATTGTATGAAAAACTTGTGACCTCTCCTGCCACTGCTGTTGGATTTATTTCAATTTTCTACTGACCTGCACTGTATTACACTGACATGCCTGATTCCTTATTTGTGTACGGCATATGAGCAGATTTTATTGCACATCTGTGATGGGAATAACAAATGAACTTGCTCTTCCTCTTTTGTAACCTCTGTATGGGGGAAATGAGTACAATGTGAGGTGCATTGTGGTTGTGCAGCTCTGATCCTCTCTCAGGACACGGCCTGCAAGCTCATTGCATAAATGTATGTTTTAATGCACGGTTTTAAAGACGCTTGGGGTTTCACTGTAGGTTGTTACACAGAGGGAATGCATAAAGATAAATCATACCTTGACATTTGGGTTCATTTTAAACTGGTTTTACTCTTTATTAAGGTTGGACTTATGAAAGTCTGAAAGACAAGTTATTTGAGAGTCCGATCCATAGCAATAAGTTGTCTAAAATTTCAGAAAAAGTTATTTAAATCTTTCTGTATTCACTCTGTGCACGGTTGGCTGGCGTCACATGTTGGATGAACATTATAATAAATATCACTGATGCCTTCTCTGTGTGATTTCAGTGAGAAGCCGAGTCTTTCATTGTGCCTCTCAGCTTTGTTCAGACAAAGACACGAGTAATTAAACAAACTCGGAGAAGAGCTCTGAAAATATCTTTATGTAAATAGTGAAAATCATTAAACAAAGCAGAGAGAGAAGTATATGCTGAAAATGCATTAGAAGGCAGGGCCGTCAGCAGCAGGTGAGCAGGAGAGATGCAAATGCAGAAATGTAGGTCTCCTTTCATTCATAAATTTCATGAAGTATCATATTAAAGAAACAATCCAGACCTTACATCCAATTCAAACAAGTTCATTATGGTTTGGATGCTTGACAAATGCTAATAAAATCGAGTGTCAGGATGACCACAAACTGGTATCAGCTATATTAAGCTCCTGTTGAAACAACACAACATATCTCTGTCACCACATCCTGCTCAAAACAGCCCAATAGTCCTGTTAGTGTGCGCTGCATCAGACAGTTTGTCAGCACAGTACTGTGATATAAACACGTAACATGTCTGATCACTGGTGTGCAGCAGCTCTGCTTCCTTCTGCAGAACATCCTTGTGCATTATTATTCCAAACAATGAGTCTGTCTGCTTGCAGTAGCAGAAGGGGATCTTTGTAAATCTAATAGCTCAGTTCAGATGATGACTTCCACCTGACATGAAACTCATCACAACAACCAGGTCACCTAATCATTGCTCTCAATCTCAATTTTACACATGCAAAAGCTAGAATTTGAGATGTGCCAAAGAGCACAGAAGAACCTTATTTCCTTCCACTGACGATAAACATAACACCGTGACCTCTCACGCAATGCATCTCAAAAGTCTAAAGCATTTATCAGTAAATCTCCTCCTGCTGGCTAAAGATATTATTTGTTAAAGTAGCTGCTTTAAGCCGTGTACAAAGACTTCCAGAGTGCTGCTGTGCTAGGCTCCACCCCAGCACAGCATCCATGCATTTGTGAATCAGAAAACTGACTGTAGGAGGCCACAAAAATCCATCCACGAGTGCATAACGGCCTGTTTAAACGTCACATTTAATTTCATCGTTTAACCTCTCTGCACAAGTCACACGTTGGTGTACACAAACTCAACTCATGAGTTCACTGTTGGCCTGTGCAACGTCAGCCCAGACACCCTCGTCATCCATGTGTGTCAGACTGACGCCAACAGGCCACAGCGAAGACAGTCTTGGCATGTGTCTCCCTCTAGTGTACAAACACTGCAACTCTGCAGCTCGCCTTCAGAGAGGCAGCCTGAAAGTTCTGTTTGATTGTCAAGCAGCATGTAGACCCGTGTACAGAGGATGGATGATCGTCTGACTGAGAGTGCACTCTTATGTCACTTGCGTCCATTGACATCTGGACAAAGACGCGTGTCTCCTTCACGTGCTCCGCATAACATGGCAAATTTACTGATTGCAGCTAATTATACCTATGCTAACATACTATGTTTTGTGATGCAGCGTACTCTTCAGCCAGTGGGAGGAAGAGGAGTAGTCTATTTTACGGCTCACCAAGTTTTACTTATACTATTAGCGTTGATTTAAATAAGTCCGATAGTCCATGAACGCAGCACGATTGGACTCACGGCTTCCGTCGCGTCAGTCCGAACATGGCGGCGCCCCATGCCGTGGCTGGAGTGGAGGGAGGCAGCAGCGAAACAGAGCTGATTCTGGCTGAACCGGACACCGGAGACGTGAAGAGACCTCAGTTCGGGACCCGGTTCCTCACAGACCCGCGGCAGGTCTTCCAGCACAACGCATGGTCGGTAACTTGTAGCAGAAACCCAAAAGGACAGACAGATGTTCGCGTGCATCTCTGTCAGAGCCAGTGTCTCCTGACTGGGACATTATTATCACTTACATGACTGCTGTATTAGTTTGATAGATCTGCTTTTGCCGATTGATTGTAGGTAATGATAAGCAAATGCAATGCTTTTATTTTGAAGCTTGTCACTGATTGGCTGATTTACAGTCTGTTGTTGTTTTGAAGGGGTTGACCAAAGGACAGGTCTTGTTATTTTCAAGCAAATTTCATTGTATTTATATCATAATAGGAAAATAAGATATATTCTTAAGTCATATGGTATCATTTGATGATAGAACTTTGCATTAAATAATAATATAATCACATTTTATTAACAATATTTTGATAAAATGGTGATATCAAGTAGTCGTACTCCATCTTATTGTCTAAATTAACAATGTACCTGAGGTTTCTTCCTTTTTTCCGTTGAAGATTTTTGGTTAATTTATTTTAAGTTGTGTATTTACTTGATGTGATTTTATGATGGCCTTCCTATTTCCCAGTCCGCTCTGAATAGTCTCTCAGGATGTGTTTCTGTCCTGCTGTTCACCGCATCACTTTTGGATAATCGTGTTCTGTCGTCAACAGGGACAATGTGGAGTGGACTGAGGAACAAGAAGCATCTGCCAAGAAGAAAGTCTTGGAAAACAGTCAGCCACTGCCTTCAGAGAAACAAGGTGGCGTTGCTGTTAAGATTTTAAGGCTCATGCACATAAACAGGATGACTGACATCGAGGATCAGTAACAGCATTCCTCAGTTTTGCGCATGCACCCATTTTCATTAAAGCTTTATGTGATCAGTGTGAAAAGACTGACCTTGTCATTGTTGCAGGCTGTTTATATTAATGGTGTGCACAAATTGGCTCATAAAGTTGAGGCTGTAATTGGTTTTTGACAGTTGTCTTATAATTGGCTTTGGACAAACCACTAAAATGATAAGTGATAGTGCATAGTGCTTGTCAACGTTCAGCTTTTTCGCTGTGATTTGTAATCATGGTAAGATGTGCTAGATTACCACTTTAACACATGGCTTTGCCGCTTTACCTGTTTTGCAGAGGAGTACGACTGCCGGGCCAATGAGTACTGGAACGATTTTTACACGATCCACGAGAACCGCTTCTTCAAAGACCGCCACTGGCTCTTCACAGAGTTCCCAGAGTTGGCCCCGCAGTGTAGCCTGAACCACGAGTCCCATCCCGAGGTCTGTGGCGCAGGTGACAGTCGGCAGGATGGTCTGGACCAGGAGCGAGGAAGGGAAGTGGCAGCTGCGCCTCACGCTGACGACGACATCCCCGGCTCCTCTGCCACATATCGCATTCTGGAGGTGAGAGTCGGTTGAAAGCAAGTTGTCTGTTGTCTGACGGATGGCTGCAACAGCCCACAGTTTGTGCTTTATTCTGTCAGATTTCATTCGCTTGTAGCAAGCTTTGCTGCTGTGAGTGTGAGTGTGAGTAAACACAATAATTGCAGTATGAATTGACGTCTGTCCGACAGGTTGGCTGTGGTGTGGGCAATACAGTTTTTCCAATCCTGAAGACCAACAAGTAAGTGCAGTCGAGGCACTTACATGTCGTTTCAGGCCATTTCTCGGCACATATTGTTCTCTGCGTCTGTCTAACGTCGAGCACTTAAAGTTCTAACTGCAGCGTTGCTTTTTGCAGCGACCCGGGACTCTTTGTTTACTGCTGCGATTTCTCCAGCACTGCTGTGGAGTTAGTCAAGGTGAGACGGTGGAAATAATGAAGGCGCGTTGTGTTGATAGCTGTGTTCGTCTCTAGGGCTGTGGGCTGACTGATGAATTAACATTGCCTTCTTGTAATCAGACTAATCCAGAATATGACCCTGGGCGCTGCTTCGCCTTTGTTCATGACTTGAGTGATGTGGAAGCCAATTACCCCGTCCCCGATGGAACCCTTGATGTTATAGTGCTAATCTTTGTGTTATCAGCGTTGCATCCCAACAAGTAAGAACTCCTTTGTGCCTTTCTTCTGCTCTTTGGTTTTCACTCGGTGCGAGTCACTGAGTAAAGCTCTGGTTTACTTAAAGTTTCACCCTGTCTCAGGATGCAGGCATCCATCAGTCGATTAGCACGGCTGATGAAGCCCGGGGGGGTGATGCTGCTCAGGGACTATGGACGCTACGATATGGCACAGCTTCGCTTCAAGAAAGGTGAGTCAGGCTGAAGCCCAGAGAGCCTCCTCTCCAAGTAGCTGTTGGAAAGGTCCATTGTTCTTGTCTGTAATTTGAATAAGTATCCTTTCATTTCTTTCAGGGAGGTGTTTGTCAGAAAACTTTTACGTCCGAGGTGATGGAACAAGAGTGTATTTCTTTACTCAAGGTGAAAATAAAGCCACATTAGTGAACATTTATTGGGATTCTTTTGCTCTGCGGTCGTGTTTATGTGCTGCTTTCGATTTCAGACGAGCTCCATGAGATGTTCACCGAGGCAGGGCTTGAGAAAGTGCAGAACCTCGTGGACAGACGGCTACAGGTGAACAGAGGCAAGCAGCTCACCATGTACCGGGTGTGGATCCAGTGCAAGTACCGCAAAGCTCTCGTTCAATCACTTGAGACGCAGGGCCGAGACACAGGAGAGACCCCGTCTGGGTTGACCTCCAACCACGACTGAAACCAGAAGCTCAAACCCAGGCGGTGCTGGCCGGAAGGCCTTACACGATCTCAGCTGCCATAATGTTGATGGACTCGTTTTATGGCCGGCGATCCTGCTGTTGCCGCAATTCTGGCTGCAAGAGTCACGATTTCTCATTTTGTGCTGATGAGTTCAGTAATCTGAGAAAGGGCTGGTTACCCCTGTATAAATATATTCTGCCAGATACTGTTTTTAATGAGCTGATGTTTTGGGATAAATGGCATGATTTTAGATAACTTCATGACACTTTTCTATATGCAAAATGAATAAAAATCTGAATTGTAAAGCTGTTGTTTCTGTCGGCATTTCAAAGATGCATCCAGAAGTGTTTTGTTAAAGAAAGGAATCACTACTTTGTGTTGTTGTTCCTCTCTGTCATGAATGATTAATTAATTAATTAATTAATTGGCTGCTCTGGAAAAAAAAGCAAATTTTGTAATTTATTGATATTATATAAGTGCAGCATGTGGGTGTGAACATCATGGTAATGGCCACTTTCTGATAAATGATCATTTAGGTGGTGGTGTGGGTGGGCGCTGTTAAATTGTATTGTGTACAGAGGGATTTGCCATTGGTCCAGACAAGAGATTTGGGGCAGGCGTGGACTGAACGAAGGTGAAAATACTTGAACAATCTCACGAGAAAATATGAGATTTTACTGATTATTGTTTACATTGCAAAAACATGAGAACCGAACCGAATCGATCCGGATTCAACTGAAACGCTCGCAACAGCACAACTTCCGAAACAGATTGGTCTCTCCCCTGCGGCGAGGAAGGCGACTGGAGCCGAACTTTGTTTTGATCGAGCTGAAAGCAAGGACCCGAAATTCATCTCACCACCGGGGGAGAAAAAGATAGGGGTAACTAACGCTAACCCAAAGACAGAATTTATACCTGGCGAAAAACGCAGAATCTCGAGGGTCGCCATTGTGTGGAACGAGATACCCGACACAGCACGGTATGGTCCTTGGAGAGAGGGATGCGATGGGGATCCCCGCCTAAGGAGTACAGCAAGGCGGGTTTGGGATACCCGGAGTCGTCGAGGCCTCCGAGGGAATCCTCCGTCGTCTACCTTGAGCAACACCGCACGTTCCCGTGTCTTGATCGTTAACAATCAGCACGCGAGGGACGCGGCTGTTGATGCGGCCTAGCCTGGGAGGGTCTGCCGAGCACCGGGGGAACAACGGGGACGGTTTCAGGGCTAACAACAGGCCCTCCGCAGGAGCGAGGAAATATTGAATTGCAGTAAGTATTCCGTTAGGTTGTCGAACAAAAGGGCTTATCTGGACAGGTATGTTGTGTGAGTGAGTCCAGGCGTCGTGGCACGAGCACCTGACAACAGAACCGAGAAGATGCTTCTTTTTGACAGACGAGCGAACGTTAGCCTGCTGGCTACCTAACGCTAGCTATCCTGCGTGTGTTTGCAAAATAATTTACTGTCGCGGACAGCTGTTGTGATGTTCTGAGTCGCTATGTGAGTAGAAAACTGTGACTGTGCCAGCGTCAGTAACCATTTGGCTTGTTTTGGGACGTTACTTCACAAAATGAAGTCTAATGTTACTAGCTAACATCAACCGTTAACGTTAGCTCTGAGATTGCAATGCTAAGTGATGGCCAACATCGGGAAGCTTGCTAGCTCATTTATCCAACGTTAGCTTTAGCCGATCATTCACTGATGGTGTATCAAATCGTTATGCTGGTCATAATGTTGATAACTGAGCCAGCAAACCAATCCTGAGTAAAGTTACACAACAATAAGTACTAGAATGTATCCCTAAATGGACACGAATGCTGCTTTTCACAGTGTTTAATGTATGCAAGCCATAGATAACAGACAGACATAGCTGTCAGTGTTGGGCGTGTAACTTAAACGTTAACCTTTTGCACAAGCTAGCAAGCTGAACACTTATGGTCTGTAGTGGCCTTTTCCATTGCTGTGAGTATACTTGGCAGTCCCTCCATTAGTGACCTTTCATAACTCCAGCGCCATGCAGCTTAGGCCTATAATGCCAGGGTGTTATCACATGATGCTATAATTTTCTAGACAATGACTCTACACATCTGGCCTACGTCTTTGATGCATATTTGATATCCCCTGTTTGGTATATTTTGGGCAACATTGTGCATTTTAGGACTGTGACTATTTACCTTGAGTACTCAAGTTTCATGGCTGGTGCTCGTTGAACACACATGATAGTGGAAAACATTATTGTCAGGCTTATTGATGACTCATAACAGGAATTTTCCACATCCATATAGCTAAAAACAGCCATGACTCATCACAACCAATGCTTTTGAAACAGTGATCCGTCACTCCCACTTGAATATACCAGACCCCACAACGCCTTCCTTAATCTGTGCTCTTGTCTCTGCAGCCATGATGGAAGAACTGCATAGCCTGGACCCCCGACGGCAGGAGCTGTTGGAGGCTCGCTTCACAGGGGTCGGCGTGGCTAAGGTTTGTGTTACAGCAAATGTCGCTGAGGTGGAGTATGAGGACTCTCCTGTCAAAGTGCTTATAATCACAGATTTTCTCGATAACACATTTTTGTGAATCTCTTCCTTTCTTTGTCTCACTCTGCCTCAGTATCATTCTTCTGTTTGGCCTGGACAAGCTTGGCCCCACTCCTTTTCTTTGTCTGTCTCTGGAGAAGGTTGAGCTATGTCTGTGTTTTTTGGCTGGTGTGATATGGCATCGCTCCCTGGCTCATGATGTAGTGGCTGTATGTGCAAGTGGCGATGCTTGCCAAGAAGGCCACAGACAGGACAGGGGTGGTATGGGGAGGAGGAGCGAAGGCAGAGGAGGAATGCAGAAATAGTTCTTGACCAGGTGTGAGTGGAGGCAGCATTTAGCCGTCCACCCTCTCGCTTGCTACACGGATGGAGCTGTCTTTGTGGAAGGTGATCTTGGAACAGTTAGGGAGCGAGAGTCAGCGCCAGGAGTGGGCCCTGTGCCAGCCATAGGCAGAGCTGAGCCCAGAGCATGGCATGGCTGCTGCCGCAGAGAAAATGGCGGCTCTCGGCAAGGCATTATGCCACAGCCACCCTGTATGACAAGGGATGCAATGTGTGTAGGGGGGAAGTGAGAGAGAAGTGTGTCAACAAAAGGCTGCGAAGAAATATGGGTTGGTGGTCTAAAAGCCCTTCAGTGTCATAGAGCAGCTTTGACTTTTTTTTCTTGACCTTGAACAGCCCTGTGGCACTGCTGCTCTGTCTGTCATCACTGAGGCGATATGAAAGAAAAGAGGAAAATTGTTTTCCTAAGGTCGAACAACTAGGACACCTTTTGGTAATGGAACAGGGAGGTGCCCGCTGAAATTGTTGGAAAATGCGTTTCCTTTTGAACAAGTCTAATCAAACAACCGAGATATCTTTTTGTTTGAAGGGGGAGTAAAAACAAGCTGTCATTCTTTGATCAAGAAAAGCATCTTTCACTGGCTTTCTCCAGAGAGAGAAGAGAAGAACAGTTAAGACCGTGGTGAACAGGAGAAAAATGGATGACATTATCTAAAGGTGACAGACAGAGGGAGGAATACTTCCTCAGCAGCATGCCTAATGTTCAGCCATTTTAGGAGGGTTCAGTGAGAGAGCTCCAGTGTGCTCTGAATGACTAAGTATCTCTCCCTGATTGGGCAGTGCCTGCTGAATTCTGATGTGATTCATTTGACTGACAGGCATCACCTAGGGAACGGGCATTTGGACATGATGCGGGTTTAGATTCAGTGGGAAGTTAATGGTGACAGTATTTAGCCACATATCGCCATCCTTTCCCTCAGTTTCTCACCTCTTTTACTAACTCTGCGTGTGCTGTCTCACTTGAGCACGCATACACAACAAGTGCATGTGTACACAATTTGCAAATCCAGTTTTCCTCACACATATCTCTTTCATCTTTTATGCATTTTCTTATTTAATTGCTCCTTGTGCTTTGTTTTTTTGCCTCATTTAACAGGGCTCGGGTCAGAACCAAAATGAGTCATCCAATCAGAGTCTATGCAGCGTGGGCTCGCTCAGTGACAAGGAGCTAGAGGTTAGTCTCTGTCACAAATGAGCAGGATTTTTAAAGTCAGCCATCTCTGTGTTACTTTATTACACATGCAGCTGATTCGCTCTACCTCCCTGACAGACTCCTGAGAAAAAAGCAAGCGACCAGAGGGTGAGAAAACGGAAAGCAGACCATTTTGACAGCAGCCAAGGTAGGATTGTCCCACCGCTGTGATCCTCTCATCATGTATCCCCACACATCAGCCTCTCTCTGAACTCCCTGCCTCTCTCTTCTAGGCAAAGCAGGAGCAAGGGGACATAAAATTAGCGATTATTTCGAGGTGAGTGGCAGAAGATAGTTTCTTTGTCGTAGAGAGCGCGTGTCCAGCAGACCTCACATCCTCTAAAAATGCTTCAGCAACTTTTCATACTGACTTTCTAACCCCCTTTTTTGTCCATCTTGGTCTTTCCATTGAACTGCTTTCCTCTTCTTCTCTCCTGACGTGTCTGTCAGTTTGCGGGAGGTAGCGGTCCTGGTACCAGCCCTGCCAGGGGAATTCCACCAGTGGTCCGCTCTTCCCCACAGCACTCCCTCTCCAACCCCCCTGTCACGGTGAGCATGTTTGCTCTATGGTCTTTCTCATGCTTTCTTATCTCCTAACACTCTTTCCTGCCATTCTCTCTTTCACGCTTGTTATTAACATCAATAGGTCAAGTTTGTTTACAGGTGGGACGAATCTGATGTGGTCTGTAAACACTCTTTGTACAGAATCAGTGTGTAACCATGTGTAGTCATAAAGCGTGTTTACATCTGTCATTATCAGCCAAAGTTCCTTGAAAAGCAAAAACCAAGGGAGGCAATAATGACAGGGAGCATGATGCAGGA
This sequence comes from Chaetodon trifasciatus, assembly GCA_037975065.1. Lineage (NCBI taxonomy): Eukaryota > Metazoa > Chordata > Actinopteri > Chaetodontiformes > Chaetodontidae > Chaetodon > Chaetodon trifasciatus. Next base: position 2,895,190 of record JBBMOE010000035.1, read on the forward strand.
ATGAATACTGATATAAATGCAAATGGACCCACATGTACACACATATTGCATATCAAGTGTTTCGATGAGCCTGCACGCACCTTTTGGTGTTTTGATTCTTTTTTGTGAGCTGGAGGCCGTACATCTTCTCAAATATAACAAATCACTCAAAAGCCTTGAAATGAATGAGAGTTTTAAAATGCTTTTTCAGCGAGAGTTTAACCCAGTCTCACATACTTCTGAGTATGACTTCATTCCAGTGTCTACAGTTTCGGGCCCTTCATCATTGTGCAAACTTCTTTTGCCGCATTGGTCTCATGTTTTATCACGACTGGCAGCAGCAGATCCCAATAAACTCTTTAACGTGATGACATTCACACACTAAGACACCCTCTGTATGTGCAAGGTTTTTATTGGATGGATGTTTCTGCCTCACAGGTGCAGCAGGGAAGCCCCTCCTCCGTCAGCTCGGCCAACACCGAGCACTCAACGTGTTCACTGAAGCCTGCTTCTCTTCACATGCTCCACAAAGCCACACAGGTACTTGACATGGCATCAGAGCCGGCTGGCCGTTTATCTGATTTAACTCATTGTATGACATATTGCTCTTAGAAGGTGTTTGCTATGTGATTGGTGCAGAAACAATAACTTTCAGGAATCATCAGCAACTGGAAGAGTTTGTTAGTTTGGACTCGTTGTTGTACTGCAGTTTTTTACTGCCACAGAATGATCCACCATTAACATAAACACTGTTTTTTGTGCTCACTGTACCCCGTAGTCTGACCTTACTATAGAGAAACTAACAGCAATGGAGAACAACAAGAACTCTGACCTGGAGAAGAAGGAGGGCCGAATAGACGATTTGCTGCGGGTACTAATCTCATTACATTTCATCCCTGCTACTCTGCTTGCCATTTCCAGTGGTTTAGAGAATATCATGTTCTCCTTCTTGGTTTTTCAGTCAAGGCATGTTAGATGTTGACACATTCCTCCTTTGTGTAATGTATAAACACATTTAAATTCTGTTAATGCTTTTTGCCTGACCTTCTTCCTGCGTGTTTGTTTTTTCGGCTCCAGGCCAACTGTGATCTGAGGAGACAGATTGATGAACAGCAGAGGATGCTGGAACGATACAAGGAACGCTTAAATAAGTGTGTCACCATGTCCAAGAAGCTGCTAATTGAAAAAGTATGTTCATCTAATAGCACTGTGACTTACTGTCAGTTCGTTCTTTCGGCAGTCAGTCGATCGTTGTGCGTTCTTGACGTGAGCTCCCTGATTTAAGCCACATGGAATCACTAGCACTGGTTTGATGCCTGTGTTTCTCTGCCCTTCCTCCAGTCTAAACAAGAGAAGATGGCGTGCCGGGACAAAAGCATGCAGGACAGGCTTCGACTGGGTCACTTCACCACAGTGAGACATGGAGCGTCTTTCACTGAGCAGTGGACAGATGGATATGCCTTCCAAAACCTTATCAAGTGAGGACTTCCTTTCTTAACTTTAAGCTTATCCCTTTATACTTTTATTATCATTTTTATATACATTTATATTTGTGAATGCACAGCGTGAAACCACGTGTTCGTCATTGATTTAACACGAGCACATCCTCCACAGAAGAGGTGAAGGTAGCGTCTAAACCAGGGAGCCAGAGGCTGACACAGGCCGATTAATGCCTGAGGTTTATATGTCGTCTGCTTTCAGGCAACAAGAAAGAATCAATTCCCAGCGAGAGGACATTGAAAGACAGAGGAAGCTGCTAGCCAAGCGCAAGCCGCCCTCCATGGCCCAGACTCCACCTCCAAGCCTGGAGCAAAACAAGCGCAAAAGCAAGACCAACGGAACGGAAAGTGAAGCGTGCGTTGCTTTTGTTTGCTGTTTATCTTCTCGTTTATGCGACCTGTTTTTTTCCTTGCATGCATATTTAGAGTCGCTTAACGTTGCTTCTGTGTCCCTGCAGGTTATCACAGGCAGAGTATCACGAGCAAGAGGAAATCTTTAAGCTAAGACTAGGCCATCTTAAGAAGGTAACGGTGATGTTTTTTTCAGTTGAAAACAGGCTTACTGCGGCCGTTCATTGTTTTGTTAATAACACAGGTCTTGATATTGTTTTGATGCAGGAGGAGGCAGAGATCCAGGCGGAGCTGGAGAGGTTGGAGCGAGTGCGGAACCTTCACATCCGCGAGCTGAAAAGGATCCACAATGAGGATAATTCTCAGTACGATCTCTTCTTATACGGTCCTTTCCTGGTTAGCCTAAAGATGTGATTCTGCTCTTTTTGAATTGAACAGCCTGAATTGTTTCTCACCCTGCACAGATTCAAAGATCACCCTACGCTAAATGACCGATACCTGCTACTCCATTTACTCGGAAGGGGAGGTTTCAGTGAAGTTTATAAGGTGAGAGAAACTTAATTTTGCCCTGTTTGCTCAGAACCTCTTCTCTTTGATCTGAATAGTTAACCCTATAAAGAATATTAAGGTTTTTTTTAATTAATTCAATGAAGACCTTTGCCCAAACATTCTGTATCGTAAAGATATGCACAGTTTGGTGCAGTCTTACAGGGCGCAGTAGCCTTGCAAGGAGTACCAGTGTCCTGCTGCTTGGTTTTTGTTTTTGAGCTTTTGATTTGTGGTCTTTTTTGGGGTCAGAGCCTGTGCTGTTGCACTGGTGAACACTAACATATTCGTATCATAATGCGACTGCAGTGGCTGTGCTGCGCATACTTTGGAAAATATTTGAGGATGCGTGTTTCATTACATTACACTAAGCTGACATCATCAACATTTCGAAGGAAACGATTGTGCCAGAATGTGAGTTGTTCCAAGAATCTGCTGTCATCACTGTAAAAATGATGAATGAACATAGCCTTTTAATGTGAAGCGAGAGTCTCTCCAGCTAAAACAAAATAATGCCAAATGCAGTTCTTAACTAACACGGGGCATTTATTTTCCAGGCCTTTGACTTAACAGAGCAAAGGTATGTTGCGGTCAAAATCCACCAGTTAAACAAGAACTGGAGGGACGAGAAGAAGGAGAATTATCACAAGTGAGTGATGCGCCATTTCTGCCACAATATGGCTCTGAATGATGCTCTGATTATTGTTCATTATCCCTTCAGATTTGACTGTGTGTAATATTCACATTTGAAATACTGGCATAAAAGTTGACAATGCTCTTTGTTTCAGACATGCGTGCAGAGAATATAGAATCCATAAAGAGCTGGACCACCCACGAATAGTTAAACTCTACGACTACTTTTCGCTTGACACTGACTCGTAAGCCATTCCCTTTTACACAAATGTGTTTCTCTCAACCTATATGTATTCACGTTAATGCAAATTGTGTTAATTTTGAGCCAGAACACAGATTTTTCAATATGTAGAGCCTTAACTTAACCGTCTTGATTTGACGTACCAAATCCGGCTGAGGTGCTGAAACACCTCTCCCTTGCTTTGGAGCAGGTTCTGCACAGTGCTGGAGTACTGCGAGGGCAACGACTTGGACTTCTACCTGAAGCAGCACAAGCTCATGTCAGAGAAAGAGGGCCGCTCCATCATCATGCAGATTGTTAACGCCCTCAAGTACCTCAATGAGATCAGACCGCCCATTATCCACTACGACCTTAAACCCGGTGGGTCTCCGCACCACAGTGGCTCGTACACCCTAAGAGCTTTCATGGTGTTGTTTCAGAGTTCTTGGCACAGCTCTACTTGAAATTAAATTATCAGTTAAACTGTCATTTAATTAACCACTTGACGTGCTGCTGCAGCTGTTATAGTGCTGATAAGGAGTTTTTATTCTGGTTCACATAGAGCCAAACACTGGTTGTTCACAAGAAGCTTAATGGACGGACACATAATGTGATTGGTGGGCAGATTATAGTTATGAGTTAGACTGAGCCTATTAAAATCTGGCCATGTTGTTGTTGACAGTAAAAATATCAAATTCTAGTTTTTGAGCATTTAGATGGTTTGGCTGCCCGTTATTCTATCAAGATAAATTTGAGTGTTTAATGTGAACATAGGAAAACAATCATCATTCAACAGAACTGAGCCCTTCAGAGTGTGGCTGTCATTTTTACTCAAAATGTCAATAGAAATCTGAGCTCTGCTGGCGTTTTCTTTGATGCCGGTTAAACCTGTCCTCCTCCCGCTCAGGTAATATCCTCCTGGTGAACGGCACCGCCTGCGGGGAGATCAAGATCACAGATTTTGGCCTGTCGAAGATCATGGATGATGACAGCTACAACTCGGTGGACGGGATGGAGCTGACGTCACAGGGCGCAGGGACATACTGGTGAGATTTATGCTGGAAGATGACACGCTGCCACCGGGGCGCCGTCATGTGTGATATAATAAATTGTGCTGTTTATTTTTACCACTGAGCCTTGGTCCTCAAGGGCCAACTTTATGTCAGTTAGTCGGTGCTGAAATACGATATTTCTCCATGCCTGAGTGGTTTCACATAACACAGTGCGTTGGGAAGTAAAAGTCATCATTTTGCTGTGTGGACACATTTTATGCTACAGAGGGAAACCCAGAATGGCAGAATCTTAAGTGTTTTCGAAGGCAGAATCAGAGTTGGAAGCTTCAGCTAAACTTTTGTAGAAGCATTTTGCAAGAAAAGATGAAGGTGTGCGAGAGCAATAAGCATTGTTGGAGGCAGCAAGGGAGTGTGAGAAAATCCATCCAGAGAGCAATACAGAAATGCTTATAACGTAAAAAAAAATTTATGTATTGTGCTGAATAACAAACCTCTTTTTGATCCAGTTCCAAAGTCTTCCTCATGCAGTTGCAGCAGTGTATAAGTTTCACGGTATACTGTGGTATGAAAATTGAGGGTTATCCTGTATATTTGCTTGTCTACAGTATTGAATCCTACCATAATAGTGTTATTAAAAATAGTTCAAGTTTACATAGAGCTTGTGTTCAACCAAAAAAACCTGTTTTCATTCCTGTAAGGGTCATTGTAACTGATTAGAATAACAGTAATTATGGGATATTTTCTGAGATGGTTCTTGAACTGTGAAAATGTCATTCTGTTACATACAACCCTCCTTCCCGACTGAAGGCTGTGCAGTGTCACTACACACTGCCGAGCTAGCTGTGGTATACGTATCTGTATGCAAGTTAGTGCATTCCCTTCCAATCACTTGGAAAATACTGCAGCTGTGAGTTTTACACTTCTGACAGCACATTGGATTGACTCTAGTTTACCAGGCGCAGCACTCCAAGCTGAACAGTTTGAGGGTTCGCACACGGCGGATTTCATTTCAGCAGCAGTGGAAGAGATGATACGTTTATGGCAAAGAGTAGAGTGCGTGTCATTTCACAAAATAAGGCAAAGAACATCCAAGTCGCAGACTTTACTTATTAACACAGAGGTGGATGTTAAACATAAAAAAGAGTGATCAAACCATAATTACAGAACACTGCATATCTCAGCGTTCTTAAATAGATTCAGTGTTAGAGTCACTGTACGCACACAGTGCTTATGTCAAGGTTGGGGGGGCGGTGGGGGGGTTTATGCATGAGTGAACCAACATTGACTGTACTCTACCTGTCAACAGCAAAGTGCTGTTGTGACTAAAAAACTAAAAGGCATTACTCCGCAAGACCTTTGTGTCATATGCTGCTTTACTCAGTAGTCGTAGTATTACTGAGGTGTGTCTTGGTATGCAGGTGCACAACACTCCAGCTTCCATTTGGTCAATGCTTGCGTAACTTCTACTGTGCTGCCTGATAGACACGTGTACTTATTGAGGACCACCTGCACAGTGTGGACTAATATTACTGTAATGTTACTCCTTCGTACTGTATGCAGGGACAGAGAGCCGTGATCATGTTTATTCTTAGACACAAAATGCACACATAGTGGGCAGTATAATCTCATCTGTTGAAGCTGACTCATCTTAACATGGTTCCCCCTTTTCCCCTTTAGGTACCTGCCCCCTGAGTGCTTTGTGGTTGGGAAGGAACCACCCAAAATCTCCAACAAGGTGGACGTGTGGTCTGTGGGAGTCATTTTCTACCAGTGTTTGTATGGCCGCAAGGTAGGAGTCACTCTGAAAAAACATGTTAGAACAATACATTTGAGCTGCTGTTGTGTTATAAAGTGCAATCAGGATACTTTCCCTTAGGTAACTGAATTTGATTTTAATTATAGTTGGCTACCTGACTCTGACTGTTTCAATGTTGAACAAAAAATTTGATTTGATTTTTACACAAAAGAAGATAAAGTGACTTTATGATGGCCTGAGCACTGAGCACCAGCACACTCATGTCCTTACTTCCTCTTTATTTGGTTTGTGTTTTGTTGTGTGACGCTTCTTCTCTTTGCTCATTAGCCCTTCGGCCACAACCAGTCCCAGCAGGACATCCTGCAGGAGAACACCATACTGAAGGCAACAGATGTGCAGTTTCCCCCTAAACCAGTAGTCACACCTGAAGCTAAGGTACGGGACCGTCTCACCTCACTGCTGTTGTTTTGTCTAATGTCTGCAGCAAAAATCCTTATCTTTACACAAAGGCTGATACCTGTGCGTGACATTTATTTTCTCAGTGACTCAACTCTTATTGTGTCTCTTTCCAGGCCTTTATAAGGCGCTGTCTAGTCTACCGTAAGGAGGACCGCATCGATGTGCACCAGCTGGCCAGTGACCCCTTCCTCATGCCCCACATCCGCAAGTCGGTGGCCTCCTCGGGCACCTCGGGCATGGCCGTGGCCTCCACGTCCAGCTCCTCCAACAGCAGCGCCTCAAACTGAGCCCACGCCCCTTAACTGACTGAACCATTTGAAAGAGGGGGGTGTCGGCGACGCCATACTGTGTCCCCCCCTCCCGACACCACCCCACCTTGCCGTGAAGAACCCAAGAGAAACTGGTCAAACGGCGGCAGGGGGTGGGTGAGAAGTCATGGATCGGTTGGGAAGGAAGACCCACGTCACCTTTCATCCCTCTCATGTCCACCCACCCCAGCCCACCTGTGCTTTCTCAGAAGGGTGGCATTGTTCTGGGGGTCAAAGCCCTGGACGACTCCGCAAAGGGCGAGGTTTGGCACTGTGATGGTGAAAAGTGGGGTTCAGTGTTTGGGATTTTCTTTTCTGCTTAAAAAAGAGAAAATAAAAGAAGTATAGAACTGCTTCAGCTTGGCCAGACGGAAAGGACTGCAGAAGGCCTCATACCCATACGCACTCACACACACACACACACACACACACACACACACACACACACACACACACACACACACCCACACCCATGCATGAGCCATTCTGGTCCGAGGTAGTCTGAACTCCCCACGTGCAAACATTTTGTTTGTTCTCATCTCGTTGAACCTTACTGAGAGAACCAGTCTGGCCTGTTATTGTATTGAACCCTAATATCTGTGGCGCTACGCCATCCAACCCGCTGATCTGGGATCCCCCGCCCCACTTCAATTCCACACCCAGATAGTTTGTGACGAGGAGGGACAGACGCTACTACCCCCCCCACCCGACCCCCTCCCATCTCCTCGTCAAACTCCAGTGACCAAAGCTTATAACTTCCAGCTGGTGGCAGTGTTCCACCTCAGTTTTTATAATGAATGGTTTTAGAGTCGTGCTACTTGATACGGAGTGGAAGCTGGTGAGAAACGACCCCTTTTACATTTTTTAAGAAAAACTTTTCAATTTAACCAGTTTTATGGAGAAAACTGTTGTGTTTTTCAAGTTGCCTTTAATTAGAACTGTTATTGTTTTGATTGACCCCCCCCCCTACCATAAACACATATTTATTTAGGTATGTTTGAATTTATTTTTGGCCAATAAAATGCAAGGGACTGGTCTGCCTAATAGTACTGTTGGGGGGAGGTTGGGCCTTAGCAGAGAGTTGCATAAACCATTAAATACTATTGGTTAAAATGTGTTTGTCGTTTTGGGCTTCTGTCTGACTGAGTTTACCATCACTGCTGTCTTTGAAGGAATGACTTCAGCTGGCCTGACGCTCGTGAGCGTTGTGTCTGTACAGAGGAGGCTTGAGTGAGGGCTTCATATTTAGATTCAGTTATATTGTCTGATTAGTGAGTAAATGAAGCAAACAGCTGCAGTTATGATGTAGAAAGACTTTACGGATTAATCCAAATGTTACTGTAGTGCAGCAGTCAATCAGTAAGGCCTCTCATTCATAACTCTAGCACTGGACTGCTGTCCTCATGCTCCTGTCAGGAAGTGAGGGACAAAATTAACAAACTACCACTGAAAAAGCCAAGTTCTCATTTGTCTCCGCAGGGGCATGTTGAATATATTATACTGGCATAACAGGCCACAAACTGAATGTAATCCATGTAGACACTGAGGTGCTGTTACTTGACACATACTGTAAGTGTGTATGGAAGGTGCTACATCAGCATCTGGTCGAGACATCCATCCGTCCGTTTTCTGCTGCTCGTCCAGGGCTGGGCTGCAGTGGCATTAAGCTAAACAACAAAGACTTCTCCGCTGTTTTCTGGCTCCTTCTGGGGAATCGACAGGCATTCCCAACTGAGATGAAGATGTATAAACCCTCCAGCATGTTTTGAGCCTACCCTGGTGTCTCCTTCCTGTTGGACATGCCCAGAAAAGCCCCAATGGAAGGCAGCCAGGAGGCATCCTGATCAGATGCCCAAACTACCTCAACTGGCTCCGTTCGACGTGGAGGAGCAGCAGCAGCAGCTCTCTCCAGATGGCGGAGCTCCTCATCCTGTCTCAGTCCTCCTTATCCTGTCACCTGTGGGGTGGTGACTCTCATCCCGTCCTCCTCATATCCAACTGCAAACCACCCCAGTGCATCCTGAGGGTCGCAGTCCGATGAAGTCGTCAGAACCGTCTGCGAAGATCGACTGAACACTCCTCACCTTGAGATCCTGAGCCCAGCACCCATCTGATCCAAGTCACCACCAGGTGGTGATCAGTTCACAGCTTCAGACCTGATGATACAGCCCTAAAGTCGACCCTCCATCTTTGGCGTAAGGTTGTCTAGTAGCAAGTCACTTATGAACTACCCTATGCTCTAACAATGTGTTTGTTTGGCCTGTCCATGACTAGAAAGCCCAAAGGTAAAGCTCAAGTAAGGTCCAGGTCTGGCAAGACGTTCCTCTCACTTACCCCCTTCCAGGTTTCTTCATCTTTTCCCACCTACAGGATCTCAGCAGTATCCTCTCCAGGAGCCCACCCAGAGACATCCCTAGAAACAGGAGTCAGCTCCACAGCGTCGGATCAAGTATGCATTTTATTTATTGTTAGTTTTAGTTTTTTCAAAATGCTTCTTTGCAATTTAAGAGAAATTGAATCAGATCACTGCTAACCTTTTAAGCCTCCACGTGGCCATTAAAGGAAGCCATTAAAAATGAATCATGACAATCAGATTACCATGAAGGCATAAAACTCATGTCAGCCTGGAAGTCACTTACTGAACTGTGTGATCTGAGGTCAGAAGACAAACCCGCAAAAGAAACAATGACAGCAGCAAAATAAAAGAAAGAAAACTGCGGTTTAAAATCTATTTTTTTATTTTTTATCCTCAGATTTCTGATTAGTTTTAGCTGCTCCAGCTCTCCATAGACTGCTGCTGCTGCTGGGGGTTCTCTAACAGGCTCTTGGAGGTCCCCGGACCTCATGTTGGGAACCATAAAAACACACACACGCACACACACACACACACACACACACACACACACACACACACACACACACACACACACTCACACTCTGTTGACGCTGCTCCATTCATTCCAGTCTCATCTGACTGAGGCAGACGGAGCTCTAGCGGTCAAATCTGCATCATCCGTCCTCGGAGGAGCGCGCGCGCTGGGGCAGTTGTTGCTCCGGCTTCACTTTTTTTTCCCCCGTTTGGTGCTTTTTTTTTTTTTTTTTTTTTTTTTTTCTTCTTGCAGCGTGTGTGTGTGCGTGTGTTGTGAGCATGCAAGGCAACGGCCGTCACCGAAACAAGGAGTCCAGGAGAACATGGACAAATCGGCAACTTCTATTTTACAAATGCACTTTATATTTATTCATCTTTAGTCTGGAACTGAGGAGAAGCGGCACGGGTGAGAAAAAAAAAATCCAAACTTTCGCTTGATTTCATTCACGTAAAAGTCGACAAAGCGTGTGAGCGATCGTGCATGCTGATGTTGTGAAAACGACTTCCAGGCAGAAAATGTGCATTAAAGCCGCTTCTGAGAGATATTTGCTGCGTATTCTGGATTTGGTGCTTCGGTATGCCACGAACCAAAAGTCCGAGTGAGTGGAACCAGATGTGGAGAAAAACGAGGGGGGAGGAGGGAAGGGGCTGCTGGCTCACTGTCTCTATTGTGATTTCTATTTATGTGTTAAGTTTATTTAAAGCTGCAAAGGATCGCACCTTTTCTCTGACTTTTTTGTGCCGTTATTGTACCGGATGGGTTTTTTTTTTTGGCTACATTGTAAAGCTGACGCGCTTCATTTGGCACCCTGCGGGCAGATGTGACCTTTACATCCTGTTACAGGCTGCAATTAACACTCAGTCCAGTCCTGAACAGCTACCACACCATTACATGTTATGGGATGCCATGGCCCACCTGAGCGGTTTGCTGTTGAAGGCTGGATATTTGCAGCATTTTTGTTTTATGATTCATGAATTATGAGCTCATCGTTACTGTTTCAAGTGTTTCTGCAACAGGAAATCTGAATTTACCAATTTGACTGTACAGAGTGGCTTTTCTGTTGCTCAGTGAAGTGATAGAGGCGGTGAAGTGGACTGCAGCAGGATCTCTTTTTGGGCACAGAAAAGGATTTTGGCCCTGAGAGAAAGAACGTACTGTCAATATTAAGTAATGGAAGTGTAAATATTGTGAATCTGAGTAAACTTTAGGCCGTCATCTCTGGTCAGTCATGACGAAAATGAGTAACCACACAGTTTCAGATCACTTTCATTTAATCCACAGAAGGGTTTAAAGTCACCACATGGGATTTTTCGGTATCATCATGCCATCATACTGCTCCTCAACACGTTCATTTACCTTAATGTCCTCTTGAAGATAGATTAAAACGCTGAGATTATGTGGGTTTACGCTCCCACTCTTTCCTCTGTGAGACACACATCCTCAATAATCTGCCGCTCTTTTTGGCGAGGCTTAGTTTCTTAATTTTAAAATGACTTGCACCCATCTGCCATCAAATTCCCCTGTTGCCAACAGTTTGGGAATCCCTTGTCAGTCACTTTTGGACCAAATGCACGAGCTGCAGAGGGATCTGAGGGGAAAATAAGCGCTGTTGATTCGCTTTATGAAATGTTGTCGCTTTGGATTTGTTATGTGAATTGTTTTGCAGTTCCCAGCCACCAGAGTTTAACACTGAAAATATCTTTGATGAAGAGCAGCTCCGCCTGTCAGGAACCTCCGTGCACTGTGATAATGTATGCTAGATGATGGATAATTTTCCCTGATTTATGACTGGCAGAACTGCAAGGCAGCAGTTTATTTGGGCATGAAAGCTCCCACTGACGCGGTGTGGGGTTTCAAACTACGTTTGTCATTTATCATGGATGGCTCCAGCTCTGTGGTGTTCTCTGGTGCCAAGCTTGATCTCACACAAAACACCTATCAAGATGATTTTTCACATAGTTGGATATCTCTCAAACTGTGATAAGTCGTTATCCCGTTATGCAGCACGTAAGTGTTGGAATGATGAAAAGCTTCATGCGCTCATTCCCACTTTGGTTCCTAAACTCGACACGCACTTTCAAAGAGCTTCCTGTCAGCTCTGTTTCTGAATGTGGCTGCAAAATGCAAATATGCTCCCTCTCTCTGCTCTCCTGTGCCTCTCAGATGAGGTAAAACCCATCCACGGTTTTGGTTGCTTCAGAGGCCAGACCACCATAAAACACCAAAGAAACAAACACAACAGGCTGGAATTTCCTGTCTGTTTGTTGGTTGCCATTTTATCACACTGACCAGTTAAGGCCTGTTTTTGTAATCTCGGCCATCTGTCAAAATAAAGAAAGGTTACAGGAGAAGAATTTTGCTCAAACTCCAGATTAGTTATAAGTAAATAAATGAATGGGGGGAGAAAAACAATCCTCTTAGTCTTAATTATCCGGCAGCATCAATGAGTCACACGCACGCTTCACCAAAAAGTGTGAGATGAAGAAGTTTGATGAACTCTCAAGCCGAGACTCGCTGTTCATTCCTCACCCACGTTTCAAAGTATTGTCCTCAAACCTGGTCCAACAGATGACCGTACTGAGGAGGTGGAGGTTCTGGGAATATCTGCCTCTCTTGGCGAGCGTTGCTGGTTGTTCTTGGCCGTGGGTTTCAGCCTCTCTCTTCAGCGGGGAAACTGTCTTCAGCGCCTCAAAAAAAAAAAAAGGGGGGGTGACAGGGCAAAGAAGAGGATGAGATCACAGCAGGAGAGCTGTTGTGGCTTAGCGTTCACAGGGCTCAATGGCTTAAAGTTAATCTGGAATTCTGCACTCTCTCTGATTGCCCGGGAGTTTTCTCACATCAAACATCCAGTTGTGTCCCCTCCAGACTGGAATTAAAACTTCTTTTTGAATTTGCCGTCTGGAACTTCAGCTTCAGGTTGTCTGCTGCTTCAAAAGCTTTCGCCAGGAACGTCTCGTATTGTCATTGTGGGCTTATATTCACACACAGGAGTGAATTCAGAGCGTGATACAGTGCTGACTTTCACTGGGCTGGGCTCTGGTGTGAAAAACTTCTCACAGGCAACGCTGCAGCTGTGGTCTATTTATATAAATGACTTTAATTCCCATTGTGGAAATGACAAAATGGCATCAGACTGATTTATTGACCTGTGTCTCGCCTGGTTAACAACTCAGAGTTGTGTAAGTCCGGCTTCTCAAGTGTCCTAAAGGGTCTGATTTGCTCTGACAAGTGTTACTAAATCCTGAGCTAAGATTATAGCGTAGCGACATTTTATTGTCTGTTGTGGTGGACGTCACACTGAAATTGCAGAGAAGTTAAATTACAACAGAGAGCTGAGGACGAGTCTGTCGTGGAGACTTTCATATGAGCTCGAAATATTCTGTATGATTTTTACAACTGACTCGATTAATTTCTCAGAAAGATCCAAGAATTCACCAGTGCTATCTTCACAAATGTGAATATTGGCCTATTGGCCTCAAGAAATTGCGATTTTTGGACGTTTTTCTCTATTTTCTTATGTTGTTCAGGCCAAGCGATTAATCAAGAAAATAATCAGCAGGTTAAGAGCTGACAGAAGTCACTGATGTTTTTCCCCCTTTAATACAACACTCAATGGATTTGCCAGGCAGTGACTTTCCAGAGAAGCAGGTCTTTGCTGGCGTTTCTTTTACAATTGATCCAGCTCCGGATTATGTTGCATTAATAGGACTGACTAGAATAACAGCTTCATGGAAAGACTGTCTCGTGCCAAAGTAACTGAGGTGTTTGGATAGAAGTTTATCATTTCTTTTGCGGGAAGATTTAAGAGTTTTTGCATCCCTGTCAGGAAACCCACTTTCTGATTTCAATCTTTCATGTTTAAAACAATGGAGTGGCAGTAAACAAGTCTAACAGCTGGGTGTTACTGTAAGATGCATGGCTTTAGAAAAGGGGCAGGGTGGTGATTACAGCTGATTGCACCGTGCAGAGCGTTTCCAAACTAACGCCGAACCAGCCTGCCGCCACGCTCTGTGACTGTGTTTGCTGCTGGCCAAACAAGCTAATGCTGCTTCTGAGAAACACAGCCGCAAGCCCGAGTGCAAGAACCGGGGCGTGTCGGTCATCTTCTCCAGATTACGGGGATGTTTATGGAGCTCTTGGTGAGGCTCCATTGTCTCTGTGTGTAAAAGCAGCACAGGGGGGGGGTTCTAGCTGAGAGGTAGGAAACGAGGGATCGCTGCAGACTGGAGTGTCCACACAGGAGAGCTGTGTTTTCCAGCCAAATGCCCGGTGATCTTTTCCCAGCTACCCCACTTCCTGGCCTCTCACAGGAGCCCGCCGAGTAGGAATGCTGTGGGTCTCACTTTTTCTCCTCTGAATCAGAGATCTGAGAGCAGGGGGTTTATGCATGTTTTCGAGATCCATTTTTTTTTAGAGTAATTTCAACAGGACCTTAATTTAGACTCACTCCTACACTCCTGACTTGTATTTCTTTGCCTTTCTTTCTCCCTCCTTCACACAGACTCGCAACCGCACGCTGTTATATTCACAGTCCTGGCTTCATGGTTTCCAATCTCTGAATCCTTAAAGAAAAAATAGAAAAGAAAAAAAAAAAAAGGAATGAAGGAAAACCGCATTTGTTTTTTGAGAAAGGTTGTTGGGTTTTGTTCCTGAAATTCCACTCACTGAGGCTGGCAGCTGCTCTGAATGTATTAAATTCAACATTTTTTGGAGTAATTCTCTTGTCATTATGATATTTTTGATAAGCTCGTATGATTTGAGTGTGTGTGAGAGCACTGCAGAGCTCTGTGGGTAACACCTTGCAGGCAGCTATAGCTCAATCATACTGAAGTAATGCCAATAAAGGCATCAGCGTGCAGCCGTGAGAAGGCTGACTTGAAGCAGCTACCCATTTCACCCCTGAGGATCATTACAGTTTCATCAAAGTAATCAAATTCTGACCTGTTAAAACACTCAGTTATTGGAGTCAGATGTGTGAGAGTCACCCTGCATATTCTCACGCTAAAGATCCCTATATGTTTATCCCCCCCAAAACCACCAGCTGCTGCTCTCCTCACAGTCAAACCCAACAGAAATACACACCACAAAATATAGAGAACGAGATGTAATTCCAGGCCAAATTCTTTGGGATTTGGGTGAATGAGACCTGGTGCGCATCGACACACTTCAAACTGCGACTGCTCATGTTGCATTACAAACATGTGCAACCACTTTTCGGGGTTTGTTGCATGACATTTCTGCAATTACTTCCTGCTCAGAGCGCTGTCACATAATGTGTTTACAGGATTTTAGGGTTATGACAGGATGTTTAGAGGATTAATAACACTGAAGTGTATAATGCGGGGGTATCAGAGGCCTCAGCTCAAGCTCGTTCTAACCCGGCACTGCATCCATTAATGGAGATATCGATCCGGCCTCTGACCTGTTCTCTTGTCACATTAGCTGCTAACATGGAGTCCTGTTTTCATCAGCATTATTGACCCATGCCATTGCGTCCCTCTCTCTGCACAGCGCCGCTGGACTCGGATGAGTTTGCGTTCTTCCATGAGGGTGCCCAGGGGTGCCTGGGGGTGCGGGATCACTCCCTGGTCCTGTCGGCCTCCTGTGAGGCGGCCAACCAGCGATGGAAGTGGGTGACCCGGGGTCGCCTGTTCAACCTGGGCTCCTCGCTGTGCCTGGGCGTGACCACTGGTAACCTCACCTCCAAATGGGACAGGTCTCCTCTGGGTGTGTACACCTGCGACCGCGAGCCCCCCAGAGTGCGCTGGACCTGGAACTGTGGCCAGGTGTTGGAGAACCTCAACAACTACCTTCCCTCACCCTCATTTTGGAACTCCTCCTCCTCGACCTCCTCTCCTTCGGCGCTCAAATGGAGGCTGCATGGCGGCGTGCAGGACCCGTGCTCTAAAACATATCAGCGTAAGCATCATCAGCAATAGCAATGATTCTTCAGATTGAAGTCAGTGTTTACCTGAGCTGAATAATTACACTTCCAGATTCCATTTAAAATACGTGCATTTTTAAAACCATTAATCCTCAGAAACATAGAAAATTATAGACAATATAACAGACAAAAGACACTTAGCATAATCTGCATGGATAATTGAGTCTGTAAATGATTTTTTGGGATTATTTTTTATTGAAATTTGAACAAAGGAAAATAGAAATGGGATTG
The DNA here is from genome assembly GCA_037975065.1 of Chaetodon trifasciatus. Taxonomy (NCBI): domain Eukaryota; kingdom Metazoa; phylum Chordata; class Actinopteri; order Chaetodontiformes; family Chaetodontidae; genus Chaetodon; species Chaetodon trifasciatus. Next base: position 2,910,999 of record JBBMOE010000035.1, read on the forward strand.
CAAATGCTGCACCCTCTCGAGGAGCGTAGGCCCTCGTTTCTCCAGCTGTGACCCCATGAGCTGCTCCGTCACTGTGTGCTGTGATGCCTCTGTGGGCCAGCCTTACTGATGTGAATACCACAGCTGTATCTGATCACATGGATACAGCGAGATGTTGCTTTTAGGGAATCTTTGAGAACAAGTGGCTGTCTGCCAGTCAGAAAGCCAAGGAAAACACGGCTGGAGTTTGTAAACTCCGGTAAACACGCAGAGTTGTCCTTGCACTCCAGTATATTTGTATTTATATATAGTTTTCAGTCCAGATTAAATTTAACCACGGTGGTTCACAGCTAAGCCTCATTTCCGTTGTCAGTGCCATTCTTACCGATATCAAATGTCACTTTTGTTCACTGCTATAGTGCGAGTCTGCAGTTAACAGGCTCTGCTTGACTGCAATTAAAACCAGATCTGCCATAAACGGAAGACCAGAAAACCTCCCCTCGCTTCTTCTTCATCCTTCCTCTCTTAAATCTCTTTCACTTTTTTGTGGCGAGTGAGTCGGCCGCATTGACATTTTTAACTTTCAAGTGCCGATCTTCACGAGTTTCTTTGTGAAGTCGACGCGCAGCCGGAGAGGAATGCCTCTGACATTAGTCAGCCGAGAAGCAACTGCAGCGCAGCCAGCCGGCGGTGGAGCAGAGAGGGACGTCAGGGAGGGAGCGTCAGAAATCTTTCCTCCCTCGTTTAACATGTCTGCCCTACTTTCCGTTGGCCTAACTTGTTTTGGTAACACCGCAGATCCAGCCCTCACTCTCTGCTGCCCTTTTCTTCCCACCATGTTGGAATGTAGACAGCAACCTTTTAGTTAAACTAGCTGGAAGAGTTGCATGTAACGCCTTAAAGATCCTGCTTTGGAATATGAATATTTAGCTTGAACCTTTTTTCTGAGTTCAGAGTTCAAGTTTATGATAAAAGCTGCTTAGTCCGCCCAATAACCTGCCAATTTGCTCTTCCTTCTGCTGACCACTGTTTGACTTTTCTGTTTTGACTGTAACATCATCCTCTGTTTGGACCGTGTGTTTGATGGTACAAGCGGCTGAGAAAACACATAAGATATTTCAGCTCAGCGCAGCTCACAGCCGCAACATGAGGCAGCACAAGCATGGTCGGCTCTCCTGCCATATGCAGGGGATTTGAAGTCTCTGCCCTCTCTGCTCCCCAGAGATCTACACCATCCAGGGGAACTCTCACGGACGCCCCTGCTATCTGCCCTTCCTGTACGACGGCCAGTGGTTCCACAACTGCACGAGTATCGGGCGCGAGGACGGCCACCTCTGGTGCGCCACCACCTACGACTACGGCAAGGATGAGCGCTGGGGCTTCTGTCCTGTCAAGAGTGAGTTATGGCCCTGCATGTTCAGGACTTCTTAAATCTCTCAGCTCATTCTGGTGGCAGAAACTCGGCAAGCCTCACCACAATTCCCTCTCCCCCAACTGTTCATTGTATGGTCACATCCCCCCGCTTTCTCCCCTGGTCTGACGGACTCCGTATCTCCTTCCCTCACTGTCAGGCAGCGGCTGTGAGACATTCTGGGATACTGACCCACTGACAGACAGCTGTTACCAGTTTAACTTCCAGGCTACGCTGTCATGGAGCGAGGCCCGCATCAGTTGCCAGCAGCAGGGGGCAGACCTGCTGAGCATCACCAAGCTGCACGAGCAGACTTACATCAACGGTACGGTCAGTGCGCACACGTGCGTGCAGAGGCATCCACTCGTGTTGCTGTAGAAAAACATGCGCGACACAGCGTGTGGAGCTTAAAAAACCCATTTTGTGAAATATTAAATCTGGCTGTTTGTATGATATTATACATTACCACTGTGCATCAATGAAATGCTTCTTCACTGGAAACAGCAGTTTGTCTGAACGTATCAGCAATAAAACCTGCAGCGAGCTCAAATAAATCACTGAACAAACAGACAATTAACCATTGATTTTCATCCCTGCACATAAAAAATAAAATCAAAGATAATTTGGAGTTTCAGGATTTGCCCAAATCGGCCATGATGTCTTAATTCTTTTCTTATCACCCTTTACAGTGTGCTCTCATGTCTGTCAAGCCTTTCGCTAAAAAAAAAAAGCCTTAAATATGAATAGACACTGGTGAGTTAGGGCAGTGAAATTAGCTGTGCAGCATCCTTCTTGTTTGTATCTGCTGTGCACATTCACTCTCTCAACCGGGAGCATTGATTTTTGGGCATGACCCCGGTGTCGATATCAGGCCACACTTTTCTTACATAACAGCTCTGTCATCTACCCAATCGAGCGCTGACAGTTAAAATCGCGGCTAACTGGACAAAGTGGAAGCGCATTATTCTGTGTTTTCACTGGGCACACAGAGATTACCATGTTGTCGTGCTGTTCCAGGCTTACTGACAGGCTACAGTGCTGCTTTGTGGATTGGCCTCAATGACCTGGACATCCACGGAGGCTGGCAGTGGGCCGACTCTTCACCGCTCAAATATCTCAACTGGGAGACAGGTTAGACTGTGAAAACCTCTTGTGTCTTTTTTAAAAGCTTGAAGTACCTGTGATCTTTTTATAAACATCCATTTCCCGCAGGAGGCTGAATGAGCCGGCGTGCTCATTGCTCTGAGCTCGATCACACACACACACGGCGGCATTCCGGTGCAACCACAGTCTTTTAGTGTTGACCGCTGGAGCATTTGGAGGTGAAATGCTTTGAACAAGGGCACCTTGGCATTAGGGATGCTCTGAAGAGGTTTTTTTTCTTTCTTCATCTCAACCTTCAGAACAGCCAAACCACGCTGAGGAGGAGAACTGCGCTGTGATCAGAACCGAGTCTTCCGGTCGTTGGCAAAACCGCGATTGTTCTGTTGCTCTGCCGTATGTCTGCAAGAAGAGACCCAACGCCACCCTGGACCCCTTCACGACAGGTGAGCGTGAAGGCATCTGAGCTATTGTATGTCCAGCAAAGTGAAATAGAGCAGTTGCAGCCACTGAATGGGTTTTAATGCTTTGCTCCCACAGACTCGTGGGCAGATGATGAGAAGTATGAGTGTGATGTGGGCTGGCAGGCCTTCCAGGCTGGCTGCTACAAGCTGACTTCAGAGAAGAGCGACTGGGATGCGGCACAGAAAACCTGTCAGAAGATGGAGGCCAACCTGGTCAGCATCCACACCCTACCTGAGCTCGAGTTCATCATGCGCAACCTGAAGAGAGGTGATTTGTCCGTCTTTTAGCGTTTTATGCTTTCTCCTCTGAACTGCATTGAAATGTTTTCCTGCATAAATTTAAAAGCAACCAGAGAGAAAAGGATGTGGGTTCACAAAGAGTTCACACACCAATCTATCTGAATGCTTTTTAAATTCTATTCTTCAGTGTCTATTTTAAGCGCAGTGGGGCAAAATGCACTGACGTTTCCGCCATGCCTGCCCCGGCTTGCAATCTGAAAAGAATAAATAAATAAATAGCTTTACAAAAGGTAAAATATTTACTCCCTTCACTGGTATTTTCCAGCTGTTTTCCTACATTTTATGCCCACTGCTCCGGAGCAAATGTAGTGGAAACCAGGCCGTTCCTTTCTTTCCCTGAGCTGAAAAACAGCACATGAATAGAGGAATTATAATTTCAGGTCATGGAGTTGCTCCAGTCTTTATTGAACCTCATGGAAAAGTTTGACAGTTTCATATTAAAGTCATAGCTGGAGCCGCAGTCTTATTTTAACCCTGCGTCTGTGTTCCCTAATTGCCTTTGTAACCCGGCTGCTGGCCCGTGTCCCCCGTCAGACATCGACCAGCTGTGGATTGGGCTCCATGACACTGATATGCAAATGGACTTCCAATGGACCGACCACACGCCCGTCATCTTCACCTACTGGCACCCCTTTGAACCCAACAACTTCCGCAACACTCAGGAAGATTGCGTCTCCATCTGGGGAGCGGTGAGTGACCCCCCCCCCCGCACCCTCGCGCTGACCCCCGAAGTCTGGGGCCTTAATGGCCTCACAGAAATGGCCTCTCGCTGTCACCGAGTCTCCTCCGCTTGTATATACTGAACAGCTGTGTTCTCGCTCTCTGTTTGTGTCTCGCTTGCGTGTGCAGGAGGGCCGCTGGGATGACAGCCCTTGTAATCTGACTCTGCCCTCCATCTGTAAGAAACTGGGAACAAAGAGTGATGGGAAGCCGCAGCACCAAGACTGCAAACAAGTATTACTCCTTTCCTCTCTCTCTGTATTCAGCGCTACGCATTTTGATTTTCCTCCTGACATTTACTGGTTATGACTTTTTTTCCGGTTCTGTACCAGATGTGAACTTTGTGTTTGTTGTCTCCCCTGTATCTCACAGTTTTGCTCCATATTCAGATCTCCTGCGGCGTTTCAGTGCTTTTATTCCGGCTGCTCGGAGCATCATTATCATTCTAAATATTTCAGCTGTTCCTTCACCTTTGACCCCTTTTCCCAGAGCTCCCCTCCACCTCTCACCCGTCCACTAATCCACCAGTCCGCCCCCGGTCTGTAACTGTAATATAAATCACTCCGTTAAGACTGGGAAGTTTACCAAACTAAAGCCTCGAAACACACACACACACACACACACACACACACACACACACACACACACACACACACACACACACACTCTTCCCTTGGCTTAACACATACTGTACTTTTCCATTGGCCCAAAAAAACCAAAACAAAACACAAAATAGATAAAAAATGCATTCAAAGTGGGACATGTTGTTTGTGTCTTTATTCACTGAGTGTATACAGTTGGAAACAGCAGAAATGCACTATCATGCCCCCCCCCGTACCCACATGGTGAATTAAATACCTTCTGGAGGATCCATTATGAGACTTTAAGCTCCTCATACCTGGCGTGTCCCTACCTGACATTTGCTGCAAATTTACTTGAGCTTTTTGCAGCAATGCGTGACGAGAAAAGAAATCAAAGTGTGTGTTTGTGTGTCTTCGCCCGTCAGCCATGTTATATTTCTGCCGAGCGCTGATTGATGATGTAAACGATCCGAGGTTGAGGGTCGTGCTGTTCCTCAGCTGTTACCTTCAACAAAGGTCTTTCTGTGGCCGGGCTATTTGTTTGGTGCAATGAATCGTTACCCCTCTCCCCGGGGAGCCGGCCAGCATGGGTGGTAATGCGACGGGGGTCATTTGGCATGGCGCACGCCGCGGGGGCCCGCGGTGGTGCGGTTTTCGTCTCGAGCAGATGAGCTCACTTCGGGCAACATGTGAAACAACAATGACAGAAAGCCTACTGACCGCTTCAGCAGCATTTCACCACATGATCTCCAAACCATGATCCCATCCAGCGCTGGGCAGATTACTCACAACGTGGGATGGATCGCTCATCGCTCTAATGCCGTCATTTTACTCTATCGCTGGAGCAGTCACTGGTTACGCTAGTATTTAAACTCATGTGTGAATAAACAAAGAAATGAGACAGTCAGACGGGAGTAAGCAGCTACTGGAGGCCCCTCAGTCACCAGGGGGCCCCTACAGTAACTGGAAACAGGAGCTCTTTCAGATAATTGTTTTGCGATTAATAATTTATAATTCCTGGAGGCACAACAGCAAAATCAAAAGCTCTCCCTCACTGAGATGATAATTGATATTTTCACAATAACAAAGTATTAAATGAGAATGTGAAACCATGTGACAAAGAGCCATCACCTGAATCTGCAGCTCCCCTCGGCTTTACCGAGCTTCAGAACAAGTTTCAGCTCATTATTTGCTGTTAACTGTTTCGCTTCACTGTCGCTGCTCTCGTAGCTGCTGTTTTCAGCTCTAAAAACCCGCCGTGCACCAAAAAGACCAGAGAGACACAGTCAGCGAGTAGCTGGTGAACTCATTTAGCAGCTAAAGAGCGATACGTTCCCATCAGAAGATGGCAGAGACCAGAAACAGTTAAAAGTAATTAAAAATATGACACTTTACATAAGAAAGACATTGCTGTTTTGCTGCTTAGGGCTCCAGAAAAATCTGTCCTTTGTTTTTTTCGGTGTTTTGCATAAAAAAAGTCAAATTAATGGGATTATTTCCACCTACAAAAAATGCAGTACATTGCTTTTTTTAAGGGAGGACACGTGGTTGAACATAATGTTCAGCTTCTGTGTAATTTATAGGGGAGATTAAAAAATGCATAATGGCTGAAATCGTGTGCAGTGTTTCATGATATTACTTCACATGAGTTGATTGTGAAGTACGCCTCATTAGCGTTACGTGTTTTCGGGAACACGTTGTGTAAGACAGGCAGAAGGAGGACAGGAAAGAGTGTTGAGGAGACGTGAGTTTCAGCAGATCAAACCTCTCTGGCAGTTTTAATCTTTGAGGTTTTTGTCCTGATGCCAAACGCGGTTGTGCAAAAAGCCTGAGGTTGAGCTTATTCACACAGAGCCGTATACAAACTGTCTCTCACTATCAATCTCATGCAAAATGTCACCTCTTCTGACCTTTTGCGTGTTGGCTGCACTCTGCGTCTGTACACGTCCACGACTACAGTACATGAGCTGGCAGGAGGGATTGAGGCCAGGGAAAAGTTATTTCTGCATGCCGAGGCTTGTTCTTTTTATTCTGCGTTTGGGATACAGTTGACTGGTATAAGTGGAGTCACTTCTGTTTTGAATGCTAAAATGCTATTCTGATGCCTGAAATACTGCATTCTCCTTCCCTGCACAACACACCAACACTGACATTATGCAAAAATCTGCACAGCTGTCTGCCTCTATGTGGATTTTAATGCACATCCAGATTCAGATTTCCTCTCCTTTCCTCTCCTCTTCTGTCCTCTCAGGGCTGGAAGTGGCACAGTCCAGCTTGTTACTGGGTTGGAGAAGATCTGCATACCTTTGAGGAGGCCAGGAAGTCCTGTGAGGACCACGGAGCCACGCTCGTCACCATCACCAATAGGTAACACTCACATATTCTGAGACACATGCAAAGACTTCACAGCGTGTTTTGTCGCTGCCGGTCTAAAAGTCCCTTTAAATCCGTAAAGGTTCGAGCAGGCCTTCGCCAACAGCCTGGTGTTCGGTCGCTTTGATGATTCCTTCTGGATCGGCCTCAACGACCAGGGCAGCCCCGACTCTTTCCACTGGCTCAGTGGGGATGAAGTGTCCTACACCAACTGGAATCGAGACCAGCCAGGTGGGTCGCACGCGTCATGTTGACTCGTGACTGTAATCATGCTTGTGGCAGCAGAGATTTAAGTAATTTAGAATGATGTGAAGTTCAAGGGAAATCCGATTTCATGGCACTAAAAGATGTATTAATTCCAGGTAGATCTATTTTACCTGTTAACACCTCATAATGCATGCTTACATGTTTTTGCTATATTCTGTACATATTAATGTAAAAAACAAGTTCCTTCTTTATCCATTAACAACCTGCAGAAGTTGTTTATGTTTTGTATAAACAATGTTCAGTTCAATTCATGAAGATATGAAAGAAAGAAAAGCAACAAATCTTCAAATCTGAGAAGGTGGAACCACAGAATTACTGAGGATTTAGTTTGAAAGATGACTGAAATGATTAATCAGTTTTCAAAATAGCTGCAGATTGATTTACTTTTTACTGTGTTGAGTTCACTTCCCTGAGGGGATCATCAAATGTGCACCTAATCAATAGCTGGAGATTTTCAACAGCCCAAAACATGAAGTCTGTTCTCAACCAGAGTCAACTTTGAATTTAACCTACAAAGAAGCAACTTTTTATTCTTCAGATTCAGAACTGCGTCCTGATGTGGCTGTAAAGTGACAGAAAATCAGATTTTAAACTGCGTTTGCATCATTTCACACCGCAGCAAACAGCAGATTTCTCCCTGTAAAAGTCAGGCTATCGTGAATTTTGGATTCATGTCAGCTTCAGAGCCTCTAAACCAGACCTGCAGGCACAAAAAACAGGCGTGTTGGAGTCCTGTGGCTTTCGAGTCCAAAGATAGGAACTGTCTGACCTCTCCACAGACTGAAGCTGCAGTTTGTTGCTTTAGGAGGTTTGGCTGGTTAAAGGACTTTTCTGACACTTTTGAACTTTATCTGTAGGTTCTCATGGCGAGAAGTGAAGAGACTATCACATAGGCATGTTTAATGGTGTATACACTCATATATGAAAACAAAATAGATCATATAAGCAGGTGTGAAAGAATTTTAAGCTCCTGCATGCAGCATTTTATGTGATTTATAATGTTTTTGGATATCAGTATGATGAAATAGAACAGTGGCACCACATATAGGCCACCGTATGATCCATAAGGAAGCTCCTTAAGGGAGATTAGAGAAAGAGAGCCCAGACGGGGGATTACAGGAGATGTTGTCCTTGCTTTGAGGAAAGTTTAATGCGGGATTCAACACTCATAACCGTCTCATAAGACATGTATAATCACATTTTCCACGCATTATTTTTCTCCACGTCATCCCTCTGTTTCCACTCGTTTCATCAGTGTAGCCGCTCTCTCTCTCTCTCTCTCTCCACTCACCTACGTTTCACCCTGCATCTATTTCAGTCACCGTCCACGGCGGCGGCTGCGTTTCCATGGCGACAGGCTTCGCAACAGGTCTGTGGGAGGTGAGGGAGTGCGCGTCATCAAAGGCGAAATTCATCTGCCGCCAGAACCAGGACACGTCTCTGAGCCCCGAGCCCCCGGCCCCTCAGCCCACGCCGAGCCTCAGCGGCTCGTGTCCCAGCGGCTGGAAGAGCAACAGCAACCTGCGCTACTGCTACAAGGTTCATCCCGGCGGGTTTCACAGCCTTTACACCGTCAGAGCTCTGCTGGAAGTGTCTCTTCATTTCAGTCACACCCCGGTTTTCATTTACTGATTCATTCAGTCTTGGACTAAAATGACCTTGGCTAATATTTGAAGAATTAATTAACTTCAGTGCAGAGGCATCTGAGTGTATTACTTTGCCTTTGTAGATGTTCATGTGATCACTTTTTAGAGGGATGACAGTTGTTGTTAAGCTGATTTAGGCATGGACATTTATACTTATATGCATATGTGCAACATTTGGCATTTCTGAAAGCTCATATAGTGTACATATATATATGATAAGTGAGTTTCAGTGCCAATACCAAAACAATACCTTTTAACTTAACAAAAAAAGCCACATATTTACAATGCATCGGTGGTTAATGTTATTTTATGGTAATACCTTAATGGAATATAATGTAGAATCAGCAGATTTATAATTGAAATTTGTGTATTTACAAGAAATAAGAAGACTGCACCGAGTATTTAGTGTGTGAGAGATATTTCCCAATGGTAACTGCAGTACTACTGATACTCATTTGACACTGGTAATGAGTTTTTAATTGAACTGTAATCACACCTTTATCACCTGTGTGCAGGTGTTTCATTCCTCCCAGCTGGAGCAGAAGCTGAGCTGGCTGCAGGCTCACCTGTTCTGCCGGAGACACGGAGCCAACCTGCTGAGCGTCGGCAGCCCTGAGGAGGAGCACTTTGTTCTGCAGGTCCTCCACGAGGCCTTTGGGTGGGTGTGCACCTCTGACAGGGTGATGTGATGTGATATGATGATGGTGGTGACGGTGACGATGATGATGTGGCCCGCAGGGAGTCAGAGGACCACGAGCAGCACTGGTTTTGGATCGGACTGAACCGCAGAAACCCCATGGACAACGGCAGCTGGAAGTGGAGCGACGGACTCGCTGTGAGTAATGACATGATGCGTCCGAACTGTGTGCCAACTGTTGCTGTGTAGAAAAATGCTTGAAACACAATCTGTTGCCTCTTTGCTCGTGTTTCAGTTCACGTACCAGAACTTCGGCCGCTACTACTACAACATCCGACAGTGCGCCGCGGCGGACTTGGGCACTATGACCTGGTTGGCCATGCACTGTGACTCTGAGTTAGACTGGATCTGCAAGATCCCCAGAGGTACGGTAGCACCGGCTCCTCTCTATTCTATTTCATGTTGCACATTTTCCGTTCCTGTAGGAATCCTTTTTCCACCTCCAGCTCCTAATGTCAGGGCATCACTCTCTGATTTGAATGTCTCCAGATTGCTTCCCTTGTTATTCATTGCCTTTTGGGCTTCTGACATTTTGTATGTCCTGAATACACCTTTCCCTTGTGTGTGTGTGTTTTTAGGTAGTGTTGAGAAGGAACCAGAAGTCTCTGAAGGTCAGTCATATTTTCTTAGCTTTGAACTTCTCTCAGCGTCCTGAAATTACTTCCTTGGGGCCTTATTTCAAAACCTCCCTATTCTGTCTCATGACTGTCACTCCTTCCTCTCTCTTCCCTCATCTGTCAGGCACCAGTTCACCAGAGTGGATTGGCTTCCAGGAGGCTGAGTATAAATTTTTTGACCACCGAACCACTTGGGACCAGGCCCAGAGGATTTGCTCCTGGTTCGATTCCTCCCTAGCCTCCGTCCACTCGGCTGAGGAAGAAGCTTTCCTGGCCAACACTTTACGCAAGGCACCGCACACTTTATCACTTCATTGTTTGTATATTTAATGAAAATGTGCATTCAACTGCTCACACTTTATCAGACAGTCTAGCTTTATGAGGGCAAAGCCGTCACAGATACCTAACAAGTACAAACTTGTGTAATTATGGTGTCTGAATTCTGCAGGAAAGCCCTGCATGATTAAAAGTCTCTGACTGTGGCCTCCACACGCCTTCTCACAGTTTCTCTCTCGCCTTCAGATGGCGAAGGTGGAGGGTGACAACTGGTGGCTGGGGCTTCACACCTATGAAAATGATGGCCGTCTCCGCTGGTCTGACCACTCTGTGCTCAATTACGTGTCCTGGGCTCTTGGGAGGCCACACCCACTGAGCCGTGACCGCAGATGTGTTTATTTGTCTGCCAGCAAAGGTAAGAACAGAGAGAGAGAGAGAGAGAGAGAGAGAGAGAGAGGCTTAATCAAATGCACACACATGAACTTGTGTTTTCCGCCCCGCCCCCCTCGACAGCGGATTGGGCCGATCAGAAGTGCCACTCTGACCTGCCCTACATCTGTAAGAGAGTAAATGTCACGGGCACCATTCCTCCAACTCCGTCAACCCCCCACCCGCCCGCAGGCTGCCCTGACGGATGGTCCTCCTATCAGCACAAGGTAGAGCCGCAACACACCAGGAGTCCGGCATCGTGCAAGTGAAGGACGCAGGATGTCTAGAATGCATCAAGTAAGTTTACCACGAGCTTCTTTCTTTACCGTGAGCAATGACAGCCGGTGTGTCTGCAGTGTTTCAGAGTCTTTGATCAGACGTACCGAGTCACGTGGTCTGCAGCCAAGCTGAAATGTGAAACGCAAGGAGGTGTGCTGGCAGTGGTGTCCAATCATTTGGAACAAGGTAATTACAGCAGGACACGGCCGCCATAAAGTCAGAATCAAGGAGGTGGCGATTGACTGAAGTTAATGAACTTACCTCTCTACTTGAATGTAGATGAATGAGTTATCATCTGTATTCGCCTTTTTTACCTCTCCTCTCCCTCACAGCCTTTGTCACCACCCTGCTTAACAATGCCAGTGTTGACCTTTGGGTGGGTCTGACCTCAGACTCTAAAGGTCATTTCCAGTGGGCCAAGGCCGGCCTGCTCAGCTACACCAACTGGGCTCCCGGAGAGCCGCTCGACAACAGCGGACCCCACCACAACAAGACCCCGGTACTCACAACACTCACCCATCGGCGCACATGTCATGGTTTTGGTCCTGGATGTGTTCCTGTTCTGAGGATTTCACTGTCGCCTCTCAGGGAAACTGTGTGGTGATGATTCATGGGAACCCGCAGAAGAACGCCGGCATGTGGGCTTCCCGGGCCTGCGAGATGGAAAATAATGGCTTCATCTGTCAAAGGCAACAAGGTGTGATACTGAATAATAATCACAGCAATGTGCTTTAAAAGTGCAGAAAATATCTGTGCCATCAGCAGAAGTGTGTCGACTCAAGTCACCTTGCACGGCTTTTTCGTTTCTTCAGATTCGGGTCTCCCTCCGGCCCCGGCTCTTATCCCTGCCTCCCTGTCAAAGCCTGTGGAGCTGGGTGGAGTGACGTACCGGGTCGTGGAGAAGCGTCTGGACTGGACCGGCGCTCTGCACCTCTGTGAATCTTTGAATGGGACCCTGGCTACGGTGAAGAACCCCTACCAGCAGGCTTACCTCACGCTGCTGATCAACAGCCTGCGCCGGCCCGCCTGGATCTCTCTCTACAACTACGGAGTGAGCCCATTAACTCATATCATATCATAACTCATGAATACAGTCACGCTAGTGCAGCCGTGTTTTCCAAACTGAGAGAAACTGCAGTGAAATGCAACTTTTTTTATGTCCTCAGGGACGGAGCTTCACTTGGCTGGGTGAAGAAGATGTTTCCTATTCGAACTGGAAAGACGGGGAGCCAATTCAGATGGCTGGATGCGGTCACATGACCACTACCGGGCAGTGGACTATGACTCCCTGCGATGCTAAACTGGAGGCTGCTATCTGTCAAATCAGTGGTGTGTGTGTGCAATGTGGCACAAATGCACAAACAAATCAGCGTCTTACCTGTAATTTCCCAGTAATTAATCAGCATTCGGTAACCGTAAAATCAATTTGCGTTGTTTTTCTCCGTTTCCAGATGAGCCTGTGACTCACCAATGGATCTACCCCGGCCACTGCCCCCACTCTCTTGGAGGCTGGGCGTGGGTGCCTTTCAGAAACCACTGTTACGCCTTCAACCTGCAAAGCCTAAAACTGCAGCAGGACGCTCGCGTGTCCTGTAAAAAAAGTAGGCAAGAGCTCCAGAAGCGTCCTCACACCCCTCCACCATTCTGCTCAGCCCCCTGCTGTGCTGCCCATACCGAACAGCTCATGACACTGAATTGAAAACCAATTAAATGCAACTGCTCTGACCTTCCCCTCTGCAAACATAATTGACAAAATGCATCAATACGGCTAAATTTAGACGTGCCATTCACTGAGCCGGCCGCACCGACGCGGAATCTCCCCCCATGATCAATTCCTGTGTCTCTCTTGTTCAGTCTCTGTGTATTTCTGTTGTTTTTCTCTCTTCTAGTGGGAGCAGAGCTTCTCTCTATCTTGGATGAGACAGAGAACGGATTTGTATGGGAACACATCCAGAGCAGTGCAGAACAGGCACATGGAGCTTGGCTGGGCATCAGCGTGAGAGGTCCAGTAACGCTGCTTCAGACAGTCTCTTCTTCCATCTCTCTCTGCAGCAGCAGACTTCTTAACCTTCAGATTTTTAAACTCCAGGCTTATTGAGTTTAGGCTGCTTTTAGTCAAATTATCGTGCTCTGCTTGCTAAGTTTCCTAATTTAATAAGTTTTATTTTTAATTGATTATGAATTCTTTTTGAGAGTAGTTATGAAGCAATTCATTAAGTAGAGGAAACCTGATTAAGACAGTTTCTCTCAAGATAAATTAAGGTGCATTATCTCGGGAAAGTTAATTTATTTAAACTGCATCATTATCTGTCAGTGCAATTTGATAATTCGTGTGAAATAATGTGCTTGCTAAGCTAATGCGAAGAACGGAATCCAATATTGGAAACCTCTGACTGAACAGAGATGTCAGGCAGGGCATGATATAACAAATTAGCTCTCCTTAAGATAAAACTAAACAAGCAGCTCTGCTGGAGTGTCTGAAGCCTCTCTGAGTGTGTGTGTGTGTGCTCCCGCTGCAGGTAGAGGTCTAGTGTGGAGCGAGGACACGGAGATGACGTACAGCAACTGGGAGGCGCACGACGTCGCCTTCTCCGTCCTGTCTCCGAACTCCTGCTTCTGGATCCAGAGCAACAGCGGCCTGTGGAAGCCGGGCTCCTGCAGAAATCGCACGCATGGAGTCATCTGCAAGCAGCCTCGCAGTAAGCACACACAAGAGCGCTTTAGCCCAGGACCGGGTCTAAGCTGAGTCAGCAGATCAGAGCAAATTAAATCGCAGCCTGAGAAGTGGAGGAGTTTAAGTATCTCGGGATCCTGTTCACGAGTGAGGGAAGGATGGAGCGTGAGATTGACAGGCGGTCGCTGTACCGGTCTGTCGTGGTGAAGAAGGAGCTGAGCCGAAAGGCGAAGCTCTCGATTTACCGGTCAATCTACGTTCCTACCCTCACCTATGGTCATAAACTTTGGGTCATGACCGAAAGAACGAGGTCCCGGATACAAGCGGCTGAAATGAGTTTCCTCCGCAGGGTGGCAGGGCGCTCCCTTAGAGATAGGGTGAGGAGCTCTGTCACCCGGGAGGAGCTCAGAGTAGAGTCGCTGCTCCTCCACATTGAGAGGAGTCAGCTGAGGTGGCTCAGGCATCTCTATCAGATGCCCCCTGGACGCCTCCCAAGGGAGGTGTTCCAGGCATGTCCCACCGGGAGGAGGCCCCGAGGAAGACCCAGGACACGCTGGCGCGACTATGTCGCTCGGCTGGCCTTGGAACGCCTCGGGATCGCCCCCGGAAGAGCTGGGGGAAGTGTCCGGGGAGAGGGAAGTTTGGGCGTCCCTGCTCAGGCTGCTCCCCCCGCGACCCGGCCCCGGATGAAGCAGGAGATAATGGATGGATGGATGGATGGATGGATGGATGGATGGATGGATGGATGGCTTGAGAAGTGACCCAGTAGATAGGATCAAGTGCCAGATACTGAATTTTCACCAGCTGTCCCCTTTTCCTTTTGCAGGTACTGAAACCTCAGCTGTAACATGTAAGTTCCCTTACAATCAACTTCTACATCAAAAAGTGAATTACTCAGACTAACCCTGACTTCCATCTGCCTCTACCTAGCGGATGGCGAACACCTCTCCACCCTGATTGTCGTCATCGTGACGGGCCTGGTGCTGGTGGTGCTGATCGTCGGCGTGATCTACCTGTACCGCCGGCGAACTGTCGGCTCGCGGGGGTCCTACGAAGGGGCGCGCTACAGCCGCACCAACTCCAGCCTGGCGGAGCAGACTGAGAAGAACATCCTGGTGTCTGACATGGAGCTGAACGAGCAGCCAGAGTAGCAGAGCCGCTCCGGACGGGCCAAACCAGGACTGGACCCCAGCTGACACCAGAGAGGCTGATTTCAATGCGTTGACTCTGACACACGTTGTGGCATTTATGATTTTTGAAACCAAAAAAAAAAAAAAAAGATTTTTAAAGTGCTGTGTAGAGCGCAGCAGATGTTTAGTTTTTAAATTGAATCCCCGCCTTCTCAATCCTCTTTTGCCAAGACTTAGCAGTTTCTCTCCAGACGAATCAGATCCTTTTCCCCAAAAGCTTCATGAAGGCCATAAATGGATCTACTGGGAGTTTAGTTTTATCGCAGCTGGAAAAGTTCAACATAAAGTCGGTTTTATGAAATGACTCCTCGCTGTCTTCCTTGGTGCCAGAGTAAATTTTTGCCTGGTGTATATTTCCTTTCTTGTTCCCATTTTGATTGAAGGAAACCAAAAAAAAAAGTACCATCGCAGCCACAGATCAGCTCTTAACTGAAACCATTTGTCTCTGTCCTCCACAAACACAGTCACCGTCTTCTCCAGGACCAAATGTTTTAATTGCAAGTTTTATTTCTTTCTTTTTTTTTTTTTTTTGCCATGACAGTATTT
The DNA here is from genome assembly GCA_037975065.1 of Chaetodon trifasciatus. Classification (NCBI taxonomy): domain Eukaryota; kingdom Metazoa; phylum Chordata; class Actinopteri; order Chaetodontiformes; family Chaetodontidae; genus Chaetodon; species Chaetodon trifasciatus. Next base: position 2,926,549 of record JBBMOE010000035.1, read on the forward strand.
ACCTGAACTCGGTGTGTTTCCGTCGTTTCCTTCCTGTTGATTTGCCATCATCTGTGCAGCTGTAGAGAACTGTTACTGATGATGCATGTGTGGTTTTTTGTGAGCCTGCCTCTCTCCTCCTCTCTGATCTGACACGTCAGCACCAGCTGTCAGGGAGGCAGAGGAGGAGGAAGCCCAAATGTGAATGTGTGGAAGGTGACAGGGACCATTATTAGTGGTGACCTCACACCGTCTGAGGGCAGTACACTAGAACTGTGCACATTACTAATACTAAGTTCTGCAGAGAACTCGGTATTGAAAGCTGGTCTTTAAACGGACCACATTGTCTTTGTGGTACTGCAGGACTGAAGGTTGTCATCAAATGATCAGACTTTCAGCTTCCACGGCCCTGTGTACATTTAGGCACTTTCTGCTATTATCTTGTACTAATTCAATATTAGTCACTGCCTTTTAGTCGTTATTCTTAAAGCACGGTTGCTGCTCTGTGATTCCACACTTTTGTTTATTTTGGCTCTTCGTGCCACCATCTGGAGCTGTTTCAGCAATTTTAAAGTACGGTAGCCTAATACTCTTTGTATGCACCAAGAAAAAAGGCAATTTGATATTTGCCTGACTCATCATGTTTATGGGCCGCAGTTCACTTTTCTGTATTTTTTATCGTTTTATCGCTCGGATATTTGACTTTTAAATGACGCAGGTTTCACTATGTGTTTTGACTTAAATACAGCTGGTAAAGATATTTGGAAACTTTCCTACTTTTATGGGATAATTGCCAAGACTTGAACCTCTCATTGCCCCACAAAGAAAAACATCCCTCATGTGAATGACACCGTTGTATATATGTGAGCCAAAGAATGTCTTAAAAGTGAATTCACTACACGATGGGACCTCTTTCTGTTCATTTAGAGATTTCACATTTGCGCCGCGTTATGACCGCATTTTTCAGAGCTCTTTTGCCTCCTCGAGCATTTTTCTTTTGCCCTCAGCTCTTGCCTCTGAGTGCATTTCTGTCTTCTTGCTCGGAGGAATGCTTTGGAGCCTTTTCAGTCTGAGGCTTTTGGTGTTTTACTGAGCTGCTGTGAAAAAAAAAAACAGCAGCTCCGTGAGTTGGACTAAGATAGAGGGGGAAGGGAGGAGGAGAGGGAGTAAGTTGAAGTGTCTGCATGTGTGTGTGAGTGTGTGAGTGTGTGTGAGTGTGTGTGTGCAGTCTCCAGCTGTGGAATGTTGAGTCGGCAAGAAGAGCTCAGTGGCACGTCTGGAACCAATCAGAGAAGGAGGGCTCAGGGACATGAAGGGTCAGAAAGAAGACTGAAAAAAGGAAAACTAGACGGAGGGGAAAAGGGGGGAAAGGGGGGAGGCGTGAGGAGGAGTCGGGGGTGTAGGAAGAGAGGAAGGCAGGGGAGGAGGAGTGTGAAGGGTGCAGTGGTCTGTCCCAGGCTTACCCCGGCCTCTGCTGGTGGTTCACTGTACAGGTTTGTCTTTATATGCAGTAGATGTGAACTGACTGAGGCGATGATGTGAAGGTGCGACGACCCTCGTGGGTCGTGTTAGAGATGCATGCTGGCTCTTGTCCCTGTGAAGATTACCTGAAGCACCTGTTCAACTTTTTTTTGAAAGTTTTTGTGTCATTTTTATATGAAATGAATAAAGTCTATGTTCTCAGAGCTTCTGCTTTCACGGTTATTTTTATTGCGGTGTTACCTGTTTGTTCTCCAACGTCTGCTTGTTTGTAACCTTTGGGAAGGTTTTTCCCTGCTGTGAGTTTTAAAGTCACTGAGCTGGGAAATTAATGAAGGAATTGATGCGTGAACTGTGAGCTGCGATGTTGATGTGCTTCCACAAGAGGGCACACCTTGCCTTCATTTTAGCGTTTGAGCCACTTGACCGTGTGTCTCTCACTGCCCTGGTCACAGTGTGTTTTTTGTTGCATCATGTCTCCAGAGGCACACCACTGACCCACAGCTACCAGTTCCCTGTTGTGCTCAACTGCAGGATTTCTGTTGCTTTGTGACTGCAATTATGTCTACAGTTTTATGCAAATAAGGTGCGAGTTCGCCTGATACCATGCTGCTGGGGTTGTTAGCAGGAGTAAGAGCAGCAGCTGCAAGCCACTCTCCACCCCCTCTATCCCCCAGCTGGAGTAGTTCAAACAGGTAGAGCAGCACGGAGACGAGTGGATGCTCTAAAGCCAGCACCTGGTGTAATGGGAGCTTGTGGCCTCTTCCTGCCAGAGACCTGCACCTCTGCAGCGTCACACCCGAGCCAGCAAATTGCTCATTATTCAAATCAAACTGGCTCTCTGTAATCCATCTCACTTAGGATGGATGTCACAACTCATCCAACTGCAAGCCGCAGGCGCTCGGTTTAAAGCATCCAGGGGTTATGTACTCCAGCAGTTGTTTTTAAGTTTCACAGCCCCATCGCCTGTCGTTTTTAATGCGTCTCTGGTGTGCGGAAACTATCCTTCAGGAACTTTTGCTCACTCTTTAAACAACACATCTTTCTGCTGGATTTCAGACTCGGCTCTCGCCGCGTTTAACGCCTCTACCGTTCACCTCATTTGCATGCCGTAGCTGCTACCTGAGGTCTAAATACTCGTCGTGTCGTATTTATCCTTGCCTGCGTCGTAACTTTGTTGTCCTCAATATTTACCGTGAGGCTTGCTAACCTGAATATTTCAGCTGCCCTCCGAAGTACAACAATGGCTGAGAAACACATTTAATTGAAATGTTTCCCAGGCAACAACTGAAGGAAATTCAGTGTTATATACAGTTTGATACTGAATGTGTGTGTGTTACAGTATTGCCCATCTCCGTCACCTTTCATCAGAGCACATCTGAACTATCCACCTTGATGTTTCTTCGCAGCCGTTCTGCCGCCTACTTTTTATTTTAATGACTTCAGTTCATTAGAATTCTTTACTAGCAGAAGCTTTTGGCTTTTTTTCCTTGTTGGCACATTTGACGACGCATTGATGCTCACTGAGAGGTCATGTGGGTACAAGTGTGAAGTGAAAAGGGTCGAATCATGAGGTGGATTTCACGGCGGTCTGTGGGCGTCTCTCTCTGCACATGCACAGCAGCCGTAGCTGGAGCAGCAGCCATCTTGCCCGAGGCATCCTGAGTGCACCTGTCTGGGGTTTCGGAGTTTAGAGACAGGCAGCGGCTGCAGAGGTCTCTGCTCTGCGAGAAACAGAACAATATCGCTTCATTCCTCCCTGCCTCCTCTGAGATGCTCGAGTAAAACCGTTCATGATTCATTAACCCAGCACACAGGAGAGAAAGGAGGATGGAACTCTTCAGATGGCTCAGCTCATGCCTGATCAATGTCCTCTTAATTTGAAGGTTTGATGTTCAGATCCTGCTCTTGTGTTGCTCTCAAACTGCTGTTTACCCCCCCCCCCCCCCTCCCCCCACTCTAAGGTTTCTTCCTCTCTGGCTGTGTTGACACTGCAGGTTGAGGGAGGGAAACCAGAGAGAAAGCGGTGTTAACAAGTGAAATTAAAAACCCATTCACTCTCCTCAGTCATCCATTTGGAGGCTGGCCAAAGGAGAAGCAGCTGTTGGACTGGCAATGGAGGAGAGAGACAGAGAGCGAGACACCGAGAACAAGAGAGAGAGATAAGAGGAGGGGAGGAAAAAGGTGAATTCAGAAAGAAAGAGAGTTTTGAAAGGAACGGGATCATGCTCTCTTCCCTGTGAACACCAGCAGTGGAATGGGCTCCTTTGAAAAGAAGCTGCCTAATAAAAACTTGCTCCGCACTCAGAATTACTGTTGGCTTACATAATTAATTGCATTTAATGCTTCTTGTCCAAAATGGCATCTCAGCAAATAGCTCGTGCAGACATGGCACCTTCATTCAGTTCCCATTTACAAAACAATGGGTTTTGATTAAGGTCCACGATGCGACAGAGACGTCCCAGTAAAGCAGGTGGGCATAGATGTGATCTTTACCTCCAGGTGTTGGTTTTCAGGTACCTGTCACTCTGCGTGATTTGTCCTGTGGCTTCTCAGGCTGGTATCATGCGTCGAGCACTAATCAGTCATCATCTCTGTGACCATAAATAGAGAAAGAGGTCCGACCTCATGATGAGCCCAATTCAGTCTTTCAAGAAAGGAAGAAACAAGTGGCTTCTTTGTTCCATTTTGCACTTATGCTGGCTGCTCGGGGTAAATCTAGTCCTGCAGAGAGTTTTGGTTTCACCTGAATGTGCAGAGGTTTCGAGTTATTTATCTCTGAAATTGGTGCTGCCACCCCGATGACTTGGCAACATGAAGACGATCTTCCTTCACACTGTATGTCTTTATGTCTTCACCACCATTTTAATGGAGATACAATTGAGAAACAGGCTCAATAAATAACCAGATGGGGGGGGGGGTTTCTTTTTGGCTAATTTAGTGAATTATCTCCCTGCAATGTCAAGGCAATTCATCACATAGATGAAACATTCTTTTAAATCCAATATTGCTGTAAGTCAGTCCTGCTCATTGATTTCCAGCATTGCTCACAATGGCCGAACAGAAGAAGAGATTTTAAAGGGATAGCTTTCTCAGCATAAACTTTACAGCAGAGTCTCTGTTGCTCATCATTGCGCAGCTCTATCCAGAGAGTGTTGAATGGAATTTGGTGTCTGGAGCTCGGAGCAGTGCAGAATTTGGAAAAGCAAATGTTCTAGTTCCTTGCCGTGAAGAGTTTTCACCTGAACACCTTCCCAGCAAACAAACAGTCCTGAGGTGACTTAAAATCTCAGTGACAGATATAAAAAAAAAACTCCTCATGGTGTGATTTGGCTGAACTGAACTGACTCCTCTACGAGGGGAGCAGTGCTAATATTATGCTTTTAAGTGGTTGCAGCAGGCTTGCGCTGCACCTGCTTCACTTTACGTGGAGGCACCGCAGAGACGTTGATGTCCCCGTCCCTGTTATCTGCAGTGGTAAGAGCTCTTGGCTGAGATTGCTTCTGGTGTGTCATCATGCAGTATGACAGCTCTCTATCCACCTGTTGTCGCTGCTAGATGCTTGTCATTGGTGAACCCCTCTGAACTGTGAGCGCGGAGTCAATATAATAATCTCCTTTGCCAGCAGGTTGCCTGATAAACACTTTGCAGACACACTGACATACCCAGAGATGCACTTCACTCCCAGCCAATTCCAGAAGGCCCCATCTGGAATCGGCCATTGATTTTTAGTCAAAGTGATTTTTTATGGCCATGAAAACAGCCCCTGTGTGCCAGCTTCTTTAAAATGGGGATCAAATTCCCTAATCTTTGTCCAAATCAAAGGCTGCACGCTTCACAGTGACTGTGTCAGCGGAGTGCCCACGCCAGAGCAGGAGGAGGGAAAAAAAGCTTTGCTCTCACTTTGCTGTCCAAACTCATTTTAACTCCCGTCTTTCTTCTCCCTCCTCATCTTTAGTGAGTTTGCAGTGGCATTGTGTTTCAGTCTGAGCGTGTGTGTGTATGTGTGTGTGTGCGATGGACAGCTGTAAGAGAAAACTCGCAGGGCCAGGAGGATGGATGGTGTGCAGAGGCAGGTTGGCGGTGGCGGAGGGGGCCAGGCGTGGAGGACTGGAGGCTGGGTGTGGTGCAGTTATCTCCTCTGTGCAGATGAGAACATGTCTTCGCCTGCAGGATGCTGCTCTCTCTCAGGCCAAGGACAGCATCCGTGTGGTGAAAGGGATTATGGGAACACTGTGCCCAGTCTCTGCCTTTGGGGAAGCTGGGATGTGCACTTGGTTGTCTTATTTGTTGGCCATTTCTCAAGTATGTAATTAGCATCCTTACTGGGTCTAATTAGGGTCTGCACAGTTTGCACTAATTTAAAAAGCAAACCCTTTTATGTCCAGATGATGAATCGATAAGGGAAGCGTCTCACAGAATAACAACCCTTACTTTGCATCCAACATGTTCAGATTGCTGATATCTCGGGACGCCCTGGTAGCTCACGTAATGGAGCGCCGGCATGCACAGTATAAAGGTTGAGTCCTCACTGCAATGGCTCAGGTTCAATTCCAGCCAAGGCCTCTCCCCCTCTAGCTCTCACCAATATAAAGCAGGGAAAAAAACTTAGAAAAAAGATGTTGCTGTCTCATTTTTATTCCCATTTTATGCCCCTGAGATGATATTTGCTCAACAATTTTAGCCTTCAGCAGGAGCACCCCTGTGCTGCAGCCAAGACCAGAAGTAAAGTGAAATAGCAGTGACAGGGTCTTCACAAGGTGCCCACTCCTCCACCTGCCTGATGATAATTCCTCACTGTAAACAACAAAAGGCTCCATTATCAACCCTAACCAGGGACAGGATTAGACACATCCTCATTTGCATGGATTTCCACCCCAAAATAATAATAAGAAGGTACAAATAAGGAAGAAATAGAGACAAAAGGTGAAGTTAATTTATGGAAAGCTCAGCTGCTCAAATGCTCGCTGCTTTGATGCTTAATCCGTTATTAACCCCCGCAACATTAAGCAGACACACTGGAACATGCATGTGCACACGCACTTTCTCATGCACACACACCATGAGTAGCTGAGGATCCCTGAGTCAGGGGAACCAGGCACTGGAGCCAATGCTACCCCTCTGGGAAATAAAGATAGGCCAAGGGTGCAGAAGGAGCGAGATGAGGCTACTGTGAAGACACGCAGCAGAGCACCAACCCAATCCCACTTGTATTTACTCTCGCTTGTTTCCAGGGCAATGGCAGGAGACTCTGCCTTCCCGGTAGAAGCAGACCCACTTAGAGGAGAAAATTTCAGCCTTGAAAATAAATTGTTGTGAGGGGGAAAATGTTGCACTACTGGGAGCTTTTCCTCCTCGTGCAGCAGATTTCTCAGAATGTGACTGTGTGTGTTTTCAAATTAGCTGCATGAAACAAGAGAGTTTCCAGGCTTAATCTCCTTATTGACCTGCCTTAAAGCAAGACATGAAGCCAAAACCATCAACAGACTTCTGCTATTTCTGCTATTAGGTATATTTTTCGGAAAATTTACTCAAAATAAGCTGAGTTAAAGTGAATGTGCACCTATGATTTGTGTCCTTCTGTGGATGGGTGTGTGTGTTTTCACCCAGTGGTTTGCTGCTGAGTGTTTTCCTCGGTGAAGCAGTCAGGATATGCAGAGATGAGCTCTATTGTTGGCATAAATTGCTTGGCCCAGGCATGCTGCCTCTCCACTGGGCATCTCCCCCCTCATACTGATCGATCTAATCCTTAGCTATAATGAGTTTCTCTGTCTGAGAGCGAGGGGTGGGCTGGGCCATGAAGTGGAGAGGAGAGTGAGTGAGAGGAGGTGGAGAAATGAGGGATACTGGCTGTGTTGGTGGCGATTAAAGTTATTTACTGGTACAAAGTTATCCAGTTATGATCTGACAGCAGATTACCTTCAGGAGGTGCTCTCTCATGGGTGAACAACACGCCAGCGTTGCATAATGGAGCAGGCTGGCTCAGTGTGTGTGGAAATATGACCCACTAAGATCCATCTGTAGCAACTGTTTTCATTATTGATTACAATAACTTATCCTAGAATTTTTTATTACCAATGAAGTTTTTAAAATGTTTTTTTACTGATCACAATTTCCCAAAGCCCAAAGTGAGCATCATCAAAGTATTACAGAACAATGAGAAGCATGCAGGTAAGCTACACAACCCGTCATTTCATTCTTACTTGGTGGCACGGTGGAATGGTGGTAATGCTGTTGCCTCACAGCTAGAAGGTCCAAGGTTCAATTCTCGCTGTGGGCACTGCGGGCGTGTCCTCCACCATGCCTTCAGTGTCTGCTGCTTGAGGAAAGGGGCCTTTCTGTGTGGAGTTTGCATGTTCTCCCTGTGTTCACCTGGGGTGTCCTCCTTTTAAAAAAAAAACAAACACCTGACCAATGGTGACAAAAGAGATCGGGTCCCCAGGAGCCAGTCGGATGGCAGCCCACCGCTCCTGGTCTGCCACGGAGGAAGGCAGCCAGGATGGGATAAAGGTGGAGGACAAATTTCACCAATCTGCATGGCGTGTGTTGCGTGTATGTAGTTGTGTGACTGGGATTGTCCCTCCGATTCTTCTTCTTCTAAATCAACAAATCAATTAAACTTTCTGTTGCTTGACTGGGTGATTACTTGGCATAAGTTCAGCTTTAAATCTACTGGAGACTGACGGAGATTATTGGTCTTCCTAACACGCAGAATGACCTGATGTAAGTTTAAAGCTGCACTAATGAAATTTTTAATAGATCATATGACCACTTACACGTGAAAGGGGCTGCAAACCTGGTCTTCCAGCCTGGAACTTGACTCTTTTGCTTCATTCCCTCTGCTCTCACAGCATATGCTCTGGACTGTTTTCAGCAACTCAGCTCTAAAAATGGACTGCATGCTCCCTTCCCAGCATCAAATGGCAGACAGGAAAAAGTCAGAGACTCGCTGATGAAGGAAGTGGAAGCATTCAGCTGCTTTAGAGGGAGATATTTCCCTCAGGAGATGGTGGACATCAAAACAGAGCCAAAAGGAGAGTGGATATTGGAATTACATTCATCAGGTGGACAGAAAAACAACTGCAAATGAATGATAATGCTGCTCCATATCTACTGAATGTGCAAATAGAATTTCAATATTTCAGCTTAAATGGTGATAATCTGTAAGTGCTCACAGCCTGTTTCAGCAGCCCAGCCCTGTTACTGCAAGTTTAGCACCCAGCTATGTAAGAGCTAGTAACCTGCTTTAAAATGCAGCCACTAATTGGGCGAAACATAATGAAAATAGTGCAGAAATACAATTTAAGCAAACAAATGTGAATTTCTGAATGCTCAAACTGGGAACACACACACACACACACAAAAAAACCCCAAAACGTCCTACACGCTCAGCTGGATCCGGCGAGGGAGGTAACAATGAAAGGCAATGTTGCTTCCCTCTTGCAGAGACCAGAGAGTGGAATAACGAAACCGAGACGCTGAGACAGAACAGAGAGGACTGCCTGTAGTTCACAGACCGACTGTCCATCATCTCCCAGAGAGCCGGCACTTTGCACATCAAGGTAGAAGACATGAAGATTTCTCGCTACATAAAAAAGCTTTAGAGGAGCAATAAGTTACACAGAGCCAACATCTCTGTGAATATATATCACCCCTCTCTGAACCTTCACATGCTGTGTCCAACAGGCCTCTGTGTGTCTGCTTGTATTCTCCTCATCCCTTATCTTCAAGGAACTTTGAGACATAAGCAGAGAGTGTCTGTCGATTACGTTTAAACATAATGCACGAGACCCTTCCCCTTTCTACGAACAGCACTATTTTTATCTGTCTTGCAAGCGTTAGCGCTCTTCCATCTGCTGCTGAACAAACAGCAAAGCTTCAGACACGAAGGGCTGCGACTGATGATTATTTTCGTTATTTGAAATTTGTCAATCGCTGATTAATCTGTTCGCGATTAATCTTCCTCTCAGAAAATAGTTTTAAAAAAAGCACAAAAAACTTCACAATTTCACAGAAAATAATGTCACAGCCGCAGATTGCTTGATCAAAAAGCACAAAAGCGAAGCACACTCAATTTACAGTGATTTTAGATTGAAGAAAGCGTCAAATCGTCACGCTGGAGAACATGGCGCACGCAAACCTTTCAGTTTTTGCATGATTAATAAGTCGCACCAAGTAATACAAAACTTTTGGTTGATTAAATTCAGTCAGATTCATTTTATTGACTGATCGGACCTAAAACAGCGCTGCAGTGTCTTTACGCGCCCTGCAAATCTTTGCATGGTCGACAATCTCTCAGCGGTTTAGCAGGTTCAAGTGTGGCTAATCTGACCACCGCGTGCCTTCAAGGCAACGGCCTGGCGTGACCGAGGAGTGCGTGTGAAAGGCCTCTTTGTTGAGCCGTGTCATCATTTGTATTCAGCAGGATCAAAGTCTCCTCGGCCGCTTTAAAATTTGTCCTGTGGCTACTGTTGCCGGAGCAGTGAATGACAATGTCAAGGGATGCAGAAGAGCTGTGAATTTACATAGAAATGGGCCCAGATATGAATGTGTGAGGAATCACATCTGAGTCCACAGTTTGGGATTGTGTGGGCATGTATCTGTGTCTGCCTTACACTCGCCTGCCTCTGAATGGTTGTGTCTGAGCAGTGTTGTCGGTGCATGGAGGAGAAAATATGGCTACTTTTCTCACTCCATCACCTTTTTTCACCTCTGTTGGTAAAGTTACAGAAGTAACACACGAAGTTAGCTTAGCATTAGCTAAGTGATGTGGTGATGTGGGACTTGGGAGGCACTGACTTGGCTCTGCATGTCGCCTCCTTTAATACACCACGGCTGACGTTGTGGAAGAACTGAAAGTCGCTAAATATGCTAAATTTGTGAAGTATATGCATAGTTTGCTTTGCAAGATAGTTGGGGTTTGTGTTCGATGGTCGAAGTCAGCTAAGAAAAAGCTGGTGGAGGCCATTTTTTTTATCTGTTCTAGACTATGGAGATGTCTTTTACAGACATACCACCAAGGCTTTTTGCAGTCCCTAGACTCTGTTTATCACTCTGCTCTAGGATTTATAACCCATGCTAATCACTCCACTCATCACTGCACACTGTGTGAAATGGTTGGTTGGCCCTCACTTCATATAAGAAGACACAAGCATTGGCTAATGCTTGTGTACAAGGCTGTAGTTGGCCAGCTTTATATGGTATATAAATAGTCTTTTAACCTTCAATAGTCAGGAGTATAACCTGCGTTCAAGTAGGTATATCCTCTTAGATGTTCCATCAATAAATGCAGAGCTTGGTAAGACTCGTTTTACCCATAGTGCACCAGGAATGATGTTCAGAAATCACTCAAACTCACAGCTTTCATTTCACCTACTGAGTTTAAATCATATCTCAAACACACATTTCAAATTGCTGCTCCTGTTTTTGATTCCTGATCTTATTTTATGTTTATATTTATTACCTTGTCTGTCCTAATTATGTTAACTGCGTGCTGCTGCCTTGGCCAGGGCTCACTTGCAAAAGAGATGTCTATCTCAATGTGTTTCTATCCCTGGTTGAATAAAGGAGAAATAAAATAAATAAAAAACGAGGTCTTTTCGGACGATGCTCAGAGGATCCAGGAAGTGAACTTGAAGAGAGATGGAGATTCCTTTTGGAGTGCTGCAGACAGGCGTTAAAGGAGAATCCTACACTTGGCTCTCAGCACTTTCCCCCCTCTCTCGTTACATCAGTGCGTGTCGGTGTGCTTACAGGTTATATGTACTACCAGTGGTGATGATGGATCTTTCAAGGAGGCTGAGCAATTTGGAAAATTGGTTACTATACTGCTCAGTCTGAGCTTTTATTGGCTGTGGAGCAGACACTGCTATTTGATGTGAACACAGGCTCATCTGCGCTCACGCTGCTTCCGATGCACTGTGTCTGAAAATACAGCTATTACCACGTTGGCAGGTTCCTTTCATCTGTGTCTTTATGATCTATGTTCTCTAAATTAATTTGCATTGTGGATATAGTCTATGTGAATTTAATATGTTTGGGTGAGGCAGATAGGATTTAGCCCTTTTTAAAGGAAAGTGGCAGCAGTGTAGAAGCTCATATAGAAGCGAGTGAGTAACTGAGGGCCATTTTCAATAACCATAACAGCATGAAAAATTGACGTGAAAATCTCTAAATAAATATCCAAATTTACCCTAATATAAAGTCGGAGAATACTGAGCTGCAAAAACTGATTTACTGAAGCTTTAAATCAACGTTTTTGAATGTGCTTATATGTCAAATTGCAGAAAATTGCATCATTATTTTATTTATTGCCCCCCACTCTCACTGCGTATTTGTTAAAATGTGCATCTTGATCTGTATTTCCACATTAAAAGCTCATTTGTTTCACTCAGTGGTCAAATCAGTCGCAATCTCGCAGGCCTGCCGGGCGGCTGCATGTCACAGCTCGGCCTCTCTCCTCTTCATCACTTGGAGGAAGGCTGTCGGAGCACACACTGATTACACTGTGACCGCACTGACATCCGCCATCTTTATTATTATGGCAGACACACAACAGAAAATCAATAGGGTCGTTGTAGACTTAATAAAGGTAATTTCTCCACAGTCCTGCCTCATGTGGCGCCAAAGTAGCAGGCTTATTTCTCAACTTATTTTATCCTTCTCCACTGTTCAATTTGTTTCAAAAACGCAGGAGGTATCGATTCAGGAGCCATTAAAACTTTCAAAAGAGGACTGTGAAAGAGAAAGGTGAAGGCTTTACTTTAGGGTCTGAATGAAGTAGAAATTTTCAATCAAATAGCTTGTTTAGTGCGGCTGATGGGGCGTTTTTGAGGGCTCCTGGCCCCCCTGTTTGAAAATGTTAGACTATGAATGTGAATATAAATCGAACTGATCAGGCATTTCACAGTCATCTCCACAGAAACACTTCAACATATAATATTCTCTGCCTCTGCACACACTTTCACGCTCTTGACTGTGCCTGCGCTGCATTTTCAACTTATAAGAGTACATACGCACACCTTTTAATATACATATGTTTCACTTCCTATATGTCGCTCCATTTCTTCTCGCACAGCTGATTGCAACTGAGATAATGATAACGCACATCAACGCACACACCGACACATTTTATGGAAATCTGCCTCTCCCATCTGGACTTTCAGAACAGCCAGCGAAAGCTCGTATCCAAATCTGAAAACCATGTACACTTAATCTGCATCTTTAATTTGAATATATGTGATAAGATGCAGAGGTCTTTCACAGCACATATTTACATGCAGATCATGTCTTTGCGTACCCTCTTTGGGCCAGTATACTGACGCATGCACAAAGTTTGACCTGTTAGATGTGTGTTTTTAGCTGATCCACTACAGTAAACCCCCCCTTTTCCTGACAGACATCTCTAATTTCTCACCATAATCCATTTATTTCTCCTGACCACATCTCGGATTCTGCGCGCATCGTGTTCGTCTCTGTCCCTGTAAATGCAAGTAATATTGTCCCCGCAGGCAAATGATCAGCCAACAAAAATACAGAAAATTTCTCATGAGAAGAATAAGGAGAGAGCATTGAAATGACTGTTGCGGGGTGGACAAGAAGCTGGATAAGACGCTGGTTAAAAAGGATTGTCTAAGCTGGTGTGTAGCCTTTGGCGAGAGATTATATTATAAATAGGAGACTGTGGCGCAGCTCGCCTCGCAGCTATGCATCAGATCAAGGACAGTCTCAGCCTGTACACTATTAAGATAGTTTCCGGATTAAAAATTCTTTTAAAGTAGGATTTTAGTCCGTTCGAAGTGTCTCTTCCTCTCCACTTGGACAAGCAGGTTAATCTGCTGTAGCTGGAGCACAACAGGCATCAGCTCTGTGCCTTCATGAGGGAGGATGGCAGACCTGGCACAGTCGGTGTCATCCTGAGCATCCACGAAAGCCTGACCGCTGTGAGATATAGCAGCTAAGTCTTCTGCAAGACAGGTCGGCTAGTCTGTGTGGACGTTAACGCCCCTGGCGAGCCCAGGTGGGTTGGCTGAGAAGACAGTGGCCTCGCTTCGACCCGGGGCCTGTTGTCTGTGCATGTCGACCCGAGGCTCGCGTGTTTATCATCTCATCTCCCCCCTCGGCTGCTGACGTGCCTCCGGATTTAAAGCGTGCCTTTATGAATTTTAATGTCCACTCCCGATCTTGACCCACAGGCTGGATTGAAAATCTCAAAGGCTAAAAAAACACTGGCGCACTTTGAAAGCACGTGCACGGCGTCCCCATAAACCAGACGCTTGGGAGCACGGGTCGGTGGTGTTCACTAAAAGCGAGGCGCACGCTCAATTATTTAATGGACATTGAGAGGGAGAGCGTTGAATACGGATGGAGTCAGAACTCAGAGACAATTGAGGCTGCTAGTTTACAAAGCACACATTCCCCTCCACTTAACTGTGAGCATAGTTCTCATCTATTAAAACTCAGATTCGCATTTTTGCCACTATAACAAGGATGCAGTCACCAATTTAATGGCACAGATCAGAAGAAAATGCAGCTTCACCTTTCACCCATTGTAGCTGTGCACATGTAATGTTTATGTGCAATGGAGATTACATAAATCACACTCCAAATGAAGTGTGGTGATGCTGCCATGTTCCCAAATCTGCGCAATTAACCTTGGTGTGTGCAGTGTTGTAATAGCAAGCAGAAATGATGGGGAATGAAAGCAGATACGGCTGGAATGAAAGACAGAGGAAATATCTGTTAATTTCTTATTTTGTTAAATGGAAAAGCAACCAAGCACTTATTTGAATGAAGGACACAGCTGCTGATAGGACATTTAATTTGCATGCAGTATGTGTGTGTGTGTGTGTGTGTGTGTGTGTGTGCAAGGATGTAGCTAACAGTGGGGAGTAAATGGGCAACCTGCCTTCACAGAGAATCACAGTGACACAATGGCTTGCATCAACATACATATCCCAGCATGCACGCTGTTTTTATCCATGCTATCCCTCACACTCCCCTCCTTCCCACTCCCTCCTCGCTCGCTCACTCTTAGCTCGCTCTCTTTCCTCTCTCACTCACTCACTCACTCACACACAAACGATTTGCATGGAACGCTGTGCCCGTCATGCCGGTGAGAATCAGTAATGTGACGCCAATCAGCCCACTTTGTCTCATCAAGAAGCGACACTGAGCCAGTGGGCAGTCTAAAGCAGCACCTCGCTGCCTCATGACTGCTGCCTTTTCGACTTTGAACGCTGCCTTTGCTCACCTTTAGTGTCAGTTTGCAGGCAGACTTTAATCTGAGTTTGACCGCAGTGAATCCTGACAGTGTCGCTTATTGAAGCATCGTGACCCTCTCTGCAGTATGTGTGGCTGGGCAGCTTGGTTAAACTTACATGCCTGTGTTGAGCGAACATGAGCAACATATGCCTGCATTTTTCTGTCTGCAAGCCTTCAGTCCCGTTAGCGTGTGTGTATCATTGTGTGGCTGAGCGCTTCATGAGCGATTCTCTCGACAGGATGGGTTATAATGAGATCCCCGGGGCTGAACGCAGGCTGCCTGTAAAACAACAGATGTGACTGGACTCGCTCAGTCTCCCCTCACTCCCCACTAGCTGACGGAGCCGTCACTCAGCGTGAAGGAGGATGACTGGCAGGTGAGGAGGGCTCCTGTGTAGGGCAGGGGATGGGTGAGCCACTGTGAGGAGAGGGGAGGCAGTCACCTGGCCTGACACTTGATCCCACAGCTCAGCGCTCTCCAAACAAAATAGTCTGACGGCTGAAACATCCCAAATGTCAACAGCTCTATCGCACCACTGATGTGATGATGATGATGAGACCTTATACTTCTGTTACTGATGCTACACTTCAAAAGCAAGCGGAATAATCTGACATTTAAAAGCCATTTGGAGACTTTCAGATAAGGTGCCATCTATAATCACATCGGAAATGACCCAGTGCCTTAAATGCAGAAGGCTTGTAAGCTGCGCAAATGGGGGAAAAATCTGATTTCCCATGAATATACTAAACCTGAATCCTTTTTTGACATTTTGCCCTCCCCAGAATACCATTGTGATTCACACTCTTTGTAAGAAAAATAATTCAGGGTTTTTCACCTGTCTTTCTTCTTTAGGTCCTCAGAGAGAGCCAGACGGGGGAACTGGCAGAGGCCCCCGGTCAAATGTTACTGCAGAGTGCCAGAAACATCACAATAGAGGTTCTGTGTGAGGGGAAGAGCAAATGGGCGCACACACACAAAAACATCCCTCTGCTCCTGGGCAGACGGCCACTGGCCCACTGCAGCCTCTCACTCAATAGATGTGCATTGTGCCTCCTCCAACAGGAACCTGCTGCAGAAACCTGTTACTGAGCCATGGAGGCCCGAGCGAAATTCAACAATTAGCCAAAGGTTGCGTGAGATACAACCCTGTGATTCTGTGTTTTGTTTTGTGTTCCAGGTTGGCCCAAATGACCAAAAATAACCCCATTTTGAATCAGTTTTTCACACAACATGAAGTCAGCAGGTGACTTGCAGACTGTCCAGAGCAGCCAGGACATTGTTTCCGGAAAGATTCACAGTTTTTTAGTCACGCTATCTCAGCAATGTCCCATAAACTGCTGTGAAATTTTCACCAGGATGAAGCCTGTTGATTCTGGCGATTCCCTCACTTTTCCTCTGGCGCTGTCTTTGGATAATGACCAAATACCTGCAAAACTTATTGCATTCCCATCAGCCTCAGCTGTTGAGTTCTAATCAGAGGTGGGATTAAGACACAAACAAGTCTCAAGGAAGTCCCGAGTTGCTGTGGAGAGACTCACGCGGTCCCTGCTTTCAGTCACGTGGTCGTGAAAAGTTTTCTTTTACGTTCCACATTAATGAAAACTGTTGCAACCTGCTGACACCTTATAAATCTTACTGTTAGTTGACATTTTGGGGAAATCAATAACAATCCTCCTAAATGAACAGCAATGGAGAGCAGAGCTGATGATGATATAGCTCTATAAAGGGCTCTCACACAAGCATTTACATCACAATGCTAAGTCTCCATTTGATTTTGGTTCAACGTCGAGTCTAACATATCTTAAACGTGATGTTAGCTTTGTAGCTAATAAGTTCGCTAAAAATGCATATTCAGGTAGCTTTCTCTGTGGGTTTTGTAGTTAAGGGATGAAGTTGGATGTCGTGTGTCGTGCATACTTCTGTTTTCTTCTCTCTACTGTCATGATTTTAAAATCACTTTTATTACTTTTGGACTAGCCCCCTCCGTGCAGCCTCGTGCACTGGCCTCTGCTGGTCTGCTCCTATTGCATTCGACTAGAAATCACCCAATCATGTTACACAAAGAAAACATAATTTAATATCTAGATCTAAGATCTTGTCTAAGTCAAGTCTCAAGTCATGAATACCAAGTCAAAATCAAGTCTTATCAATGTCTCAAATTTGCGACTCGAGTCTGACATCTCTGGTTCTAATTAGCAAATATTAGCATGTTAGCTTACATGCTAAACTAAGACATCAGCATGTTAGCACTTAGCTCACAGCACCACTGCGCCCGCTGAAGCCCATTTCTTTAGTCATTTGAATAAACGGCACTCTAACCTGATCGTGACCGTGGCTTTTGTTTACACAACAGTATATTAGCACCGGTCATCTGCCCTCCGTGAAACACTTGTGATCTCACTGAATCTGAAATATTTTAGGCTACACAGTGTTGTACACTAGTTAATCCCTGTGCTGTAGTTCCCTGGTTTCTTTATGAGACAACATGTCATTAGCTAGATAATCAAGCTTGTTCCCATTATCGCTGCTCATTTTAATGAGCTGTGTATATCCACAGCATGGCCTCCAGAGATGAGCCATCACACAACAAGGCTCATTTTCTCCAGCATCCTCTAATGCACTCGTAATGTGTTTAAATAAAACAACATTTTTTTTTGTAAATTTGCCATCTGAAATTAATGTTGCTCTGTCAGGCATTATTTGCTGATTGGCTTTTTTATATACAAACATATCATTAAGAGCAACCTTAGAGCTGCACAGCAACTCCATATCTGCTCCATTGCCATTCGAACAGCATACGCCGGCTGGATATTTTGCAGGCGAAATATGCAGCGTCTCCATCATCAGAGAAGGCTATGATGCGTGACCTGCTTGACTCGACTGATAAATGATTTATCAAAAGCACACACAACCAGTCTAGGTAACGGTTGTGGACACAGAGAGATGCAAGCAAAGAGGAATGAGAGCAAGCGCTGCATCTGAGAGCAGAACGCTGAACCTCCAGATGGTGTCGGTGACAGGTGTGATCATCATTGGGAATTACGCTACACTTGTGCTACTCTGACTGCACAATGTGTGATATTTCAGCTCTAATTTCAGCTGCACGTCGAAGCACAAGAAAAGCACCTTGAACATGGATGGCTTTAAAAATTGACAGGAGCAACGTAACTTAGCAGAGAGCCAACATCTTACTGTTGGTAGACTGAAAATAATCTGATTTAAAGCTTGCTTGAGTTCGCAAATTTAATTTTGTAAAGCCAGGAATTAAATGCAGTCAGCTTTCTACAAATCAGTTTCATAATATTCAGTTTAATCCATTAAATTCTAAAATGAATTGCTGCAAATCATTGATGGTTGACAGATTTCACAAAAGAAGCCTGTGACCATGAAAAACTTAATGAATTAATTTTCACTGTAAAGGAGCTATATTGCAGTTTAGGCTACTTGTTGTCTGCTAGTGTGAAAATGAAAATGAAATTCAATATTATGATCAGTGTGGCGGTGTCATGCGATGGGGGAAACATTTATTTTGGCTGCACTGCCTTTTCAAACCTGAAACCTTAATGTTTTGATTTTGATTTTTCAGACATCATGTGCACACAAACAGAAAATATTGGCAACTTTAGGCTTCCATACCCCATAGGGAACTGTGATACGTGTGTCAGTTATTTAGAATTTCACATCTGAATGCTTGAATGCTGTTTTTCCTTTTAATTACACCAGAGAACAAATGCTGCAAGTGCTTTTATTGAATAGCACGTAAATGCTCCATTGTGTGTGGACGCTTATACTGTCTCTGAATTTTCCTTTCATAGTTTCAAACAGTCACAGGAGGAAACACCGAGGCTGGGTTCAAAGCATTAAGCCTGACAGTGGTTTATTGTCTTAGAAATACTTTGTGTATGTGACTCAGTATATGCCTCCAAACGCTCACCATGGGGCGTTTTCAAAAACTCTGCAAGTCTGTCAACTCTGGCAAAAATAACCGTTTGGATTTGCATCTCTTGGTGGCATTTGAGCAGCTACAGCTATATGGATTTGAGAGGACTTTCTTTCAGCAGAGCACTTTATCACTATTAACTTCCCTCCCAAGTGCCATCATTCTCTCTCCATTACTCCCTCTCTCTCTTCTAGACACTAGAGCACTTTGTCTCACTGTTCCTCTGTCTTCTCCGTCCCTCTCCTCGCTGTTTAAACTCTCTCATTTGTGCAGGATGCAGGTAATGTTGCTGTTGCCCTAATCTCCATTACCGTAGGCTGCCTTTCTAACCATATCTAACGCCGCATCAGAAGAGAGGACGGAGAGAGAGAGAGAGAAAGGTGAGAGCGTTAAAAAGAAGAAAGAGGAAAATGCTGCAGGTGTTGTCCATTGCTTTGAATACAAATTGCAGCTGTCAAGAAATAAAAGCAAGTGATATTAACATTGGGCTCAGACAAAGACGCTCCTTTGGCTTACAATGTAGCTGCTGTTTTCACTGCATCTTCATCTCAAACACCCATAATAATTGGCATTAATTCAGTGTTAGCAAGCTGTGAAAATGTAATTTCCAGTTCAAGAGCTCCAATTGGAGCTTAGCTGAAGTGGAGAGCATTACACTGTCTGCTGAATTGGTTTTTGCCAGACTGAGATTGCCCCGGTTCCTCTGCTGAGAGGGACGGGTTAATAGATCAACGGCAGAGGAGGCTGAGCGAGCGATACGGGCAGAGAGAAAAGAAAAGAGCAGGAGTGTGGTTATTTAGAGGTAAAGGGAGGAGACGAGCATGTGGATGTGTGAGGAGGAAGTGAGTGATTGGCTTGATTTCCCCTGTGTGCCTGTCATCATTGGGGAGCAGGTCTGGCTCCATCAGCCGACCAGGAGCTCGGCTGCAGCTCTTAATGCACCTCCTGCCTACATTACATGGCTATCTGCAGGACGGTGCTGTGGTTTGATGGCCAGCCATATTGGTCATTATAGCCTCTTTGCAGGAAATGAACAAACAGAAGGGGAAAGCGATTTCTTATTTGGCCTCCGTTTCCTTCTTCAATCCTATAAATGCAGTGTGGAGATTTGCTATATTGTGTTTATTCATGCTGAAAATCTCTTATTATGCCTTCGCTTTGTGATGATTTCTGTCTTTCCTCACTTTTGTCGCCTTGTTCTTGCTATTGTCTGATTAATTTTGAATGTGTGTGCGCGCTGCTTGTGTGTCAGCTGCTTCCGTGCTGCTGCGTTTTTAAGTTTTTGTGGGATTTGTTCTGTTTATTGCCTGTCTGGTTCCTCCCTGAACCGTTTGGCTCCACAACAAGCCTGCGTGATAGCTGGATGTCTCTCAGGACTCCTCGCAGCTAACCGGGCAACGCTGGCACATCTTCGTGTTTATGAGACAGCGGGCATGTGTTTGCTCCCACCTGGCAGGGGGAGATAGAGGGGGTTGAGGGGGGGGCTGAAGGAGTGTGAATGAGAGGCCTGTTGTGACACTGTGGGGAGTGGGTGGGCATATTGGAGAGCAGCAGGTGCTCAGCCAATCTGGGAGGTGGCCTGAGCCCCCAAAATGGCCAAATCAAAGGACGGAGAGCCTCCGATTGGCTGCCAATGGAAACTGACAAGGGCAGCGACCACGTTACTTTGCCAAGGACCCAGTCTGAGTGCACCTGGCCCTGAGTCACATGACCGGAGATGTCTCAGACAGCCCCTGTGTGTGGCGTTTGTGTGTGGCCGCTTTGAAGTCCTTGGTTCTGGCTTGTTTGTGTTGTGACCACATGGGGAGTGGAGGCCCGGCTCTTCCTCTCACGAGAGCCGGTGGGAGTGGCTTTTGTCTGCTTGCCAGTCGCCATAGACGTGGCTGCTTTTCAGCGGATGTCTCTTTGTTTTTCAGCTAATTTGATTCTATTCTCACATCTCTCATCTCTCCAGGGGTGGCCGGTCAGTGTTCAGCTTCTTTGCAATTAGAATACCAATCAAACACCCACCAGCACCAACTAAACACTCATCAAACCCCGAGCCAAGAGCGTCCGCCTCCTCATCTTGTGTCTTTCGAGTGTATACTTGTAAGCCATCAGAGCCATCTGGGCACAGAGTCCGACTGCTGCTGCTGCCCATATACGGTGTATTATACACTCATGTGTTTTAAGCATTGGTCGAAGTAAATAAAGGATGAGGATATCACTGCAAAGCTGTTGTCAAAACACCAGAGCTGGCCTCATTTGTCAAGAAAAAGCCAGTGTATATATTTAATAGCCCTGATACTCTGGACCTTTTGAGAAACTCCTGCAAGATGCTAAATGGGTTTTTGAGGAACAGCCACATGCACGTGCTCGAGGTCACAGCGAGATTACTCTCTCATTAACATACATCCAAGAGTTATGAAGCTGTCTTTACGGGAGAGATGTTTATCCATTCAACCGGAGATAACTGACTCGATCAACAGTCGATGTCCTGTCTCCTCCTTGCTCCTCTTCTCTCGGATTTTTCTCCTTGACCCTGAATGACCACTGACTCCAGAGGGCTGTGACCCAGGAAGATGGAATTACCCACAGGAAATAGAAACCCCCCACCTCTGACTGTCACTGACCCCGATCTGCAGCCCACAAAGAAAAACTACAGCTATTATGTCATTATATCCAGCCTCTGCAATAAAAGCCTGTAGAGGAAAATGAAGAGAGATAAGAGCAGGCGAGCGAACAGAAGACTGAATGAGACGGTCTATTATTCTGAAATTGTTCATTTTTCTGTGTCAGGACAAAAGGGAAATCAATAAGAGATATTGATGTTGAGCTCTCGGCTCACTTGTATCGTTACTGCTTTGTCATCTTTCTCCCACTGTCTGAATAGTGATGTTGAAGGTGTGTGTGTGCGATGTGTCTTTTTTCATTGCGTGTGTGCATCTTTGCTTTTCTTGGGCTGACGTCAGAAGATTGTTTTGGGAAAACTTAACAACATGAACTTTACATCAGGTTTTAAATTTATCTGCAGTGGAGCTGAACGGATTAGGATTTCCTTTATTATTATCACTTTGCGTGGCAACAGAATGAGCTCGGCCTCGTAGTGTTTGGTGTAAAACATTCACGTGTCGCTCAAGACAATCCTCAGTGTCACCAAGAGACGCGCTGCTGCTGTGACCTCCTCTGTGAAATTCAGTGACCCAATCCTCATTCTGGAGGAGTAAACATGTGTGTGTGTGCGTGTGTGTGTGTGCGTGTGTGCTGTTGAGCCCTTGAACAGATGGCAGAAGGACAGCCGTGTGCTCAGCACCGTGTCCATCACTCACCTCTGTAAATAATTAGTGTAGATGCTGTGAATGACACTGAGAGACTGTCTCCGTGTGTGTGTGTGTGTGTGTGTGTGTGTGCGTGTGTGTGTGTGTGTACTCATCTCTCACGAGTGGTTTTACCGTTTGGAACCAGATGCTAAAATCTGAAAACTTGAATGATATAAATGGATACTTCATTTATTTCAATGCCGATTCAACGTTAAAGCCCACGTGTGCAGGGCATAAAACATCTGACCTTGATAACTGCTCATGATAGTATTTAGGTAGTATAAGTACTCTTGCATGCACATTGTTTAGTCCAATGAGTCCACCTCACGATTTACGCCCAATGCCAACATTCAGTGAGAAAGCAGGAAGCAAAGTCCTCCCTCATGCAGCAAGGCTGGAGAGTGCATCCCTCCTCAAACCTGCAGTTAACGTTTGCCTTTTTATTAACCGTAACCACTAACAGTCTTCAGCCAGATGTTTTAATTACCATTCCTGCAAAATTAGCCTAAAGTGCCTATCTGAGGCATGCCCAAAGTAAATTGAAAGCTGCTCTTGAACCGTTTGCGTGGATGGTTTTGGTCGCCTTTTGAAATGTGCGACTCTGAAGTTTGATGTCGTAGAAGTTTGATCACACTGAAGTAGGAGGTTTTCATATTGAATATTTGAAATTTTTTGCAGATAGATGCCTCCAGATGATTGTATCTGGGCCTTTTAAGCTGGAAGACACAATAAGACCACAGTGCGAAGCCTTATATTAGTCCAAAATTGATGACATAATCATAGAAAATGAATATTTTACATGTTTTTTAACGGTATGTTCAGGTGTTCAGATCAATATATATGTTCATAATCAGGCTATTTAGGGCAACTACATTTATATTTTGGTATGTATACTTAAATCTAGACAATATATTGTTATTTTGAGGCTGTTTATTATATTTATCATTTCAAACCTTGTATAATATCCTTATTTGCGCTGAAATACTAAATTACCCACTGACGCATTACCCCTCAGTGAGTGAGTGAGTCATCTGCACAATCAGTTGCAATAATCACAAACTTTACACAAAGGAGGAGAAAGAGTTGGAGTTGAAGTTTAACCCCTCAAAAAAACAGATGTGAAGTGGGAATCCAGAGAGAGTTGTCATTGAATATAATCCCAGGTTTCGGAGAATCGTCCGAATCAATATTCTTCTCTGGTGATGAGGTTAGGTCAAAGCTTAAGTGTGGAAAAGATGGACTGACAACTTTCGACTCCAGGTGGCCTCATACTTACACCTGCCTGGTCCCACAATGACGAGGTCCACCTCAGAAACTCAGTTTTTCATTATCTATTCCATTATAATGGCTGCTCATCTTCTCCTCTATTCAGAGTTGTCAGTCACATCTTTCTTCCACTTTAAACCCAGATTCACATTTCGAAGATACATAATTTTGTTAATACCACGTTGATTCCAGAGACACAAAAGCTCTCATTTCTTGTCTCCAGGAGACAGACCTATGTCAAGCTGTTTTAAATAATTACCTTCATCTTACACTGCCATCATTACAGGTGCCCACGCGTGAACTACACTCACATCACTCCACATAATGTTCTTCTTCTCCGCTTAGATCATATGTGTTCAAGCACACATCCAGCAACACACACACACACACGCATGCACGCAAGTAATTAAGTCTGAAAATCTGAAATTAAATCACAAACACAGGCTAATTTCCTTGGTGATGGCACGGTGAACACATCTCTTCTCATAACTGGCCATTTAGAGTGAGCCTGTGTCATTGTCTTGGCAAAAGAAGTAATCCGTGAAAGAGAGATAAAGACTGAATTACAGTAGAAGAGACTACACAAAAGAGAGGTGGAGAGGACGGAGACTGGTGGAGGAGAAGAAGAAGAGAGAGGGCCTTTGTGAATGCAAGCGCTAGATGTATACATCTATAATCCGGTTAATTTTACATGCTGTTTAAACAGGCAATCCATTTTTAAATACTGCCAATTCCCCCGGCGAGCACTTTATGTGCAGAGGTAGGAGAGCTCCTTCTTCACTGCCGTCTCGCTCAGACACTGAGGAGAGCTGGAAGCACTAAAGCATCACTGTAATGTCCTCGTGAAGCTATGTCAATCATGCTAACATCTGTACTTGAGAAACTAAAAGCCTACTTGCTTCTGTGTTGTTCTGCTTCTGGGAGGCTCAAAGTGACTTTTTACTCAAATTTCAGTTCATAATAACAACCTGTTTTTTATGTCTCTGTTATCCCTGTCCCTTTTCTTCCTCCTCACATCCAGTCAGGCTATACATCTTAGCATATGCAGATGTCGAACCACTGCAGGTATTCAAAGATAAGCACTATCCATCACCGCAAAGTGTCTGCTTTATTTATTAAAATTCACTCCCCTGTTTATTTTTTCAGAAAACAACCCGAATGCGTAGCTGCCGGTCGGCAAACATTTGATCAAAATGTGTTTGAAGAAAATGAGGAAAAATGCTGCTCGTGCTGGAAGTGATGACTGCACACTTTCATTTATCAAGTGCAAAACATTTAGCAGTAGATTTTCTGCGACTGCGTTAAATATTATTTAACAAAAAAAGCCCCGGCCCGTGCAATAAAGCCATACACGGAGAAATGGCTTGTGGAAAATGGAAAACAGAAGTGCAGCAAGGGAAATAAACCACTAAGTTAAAAAATCATGAGTATTTCTTTCAGCCAACCGGCTGTCAGCTGTGTACCTGCACTCTAACAAAATCACACATCCTCGTGCCAGCTTCAGCTAAGTCAACAAACCTGAACGCGCACTTGTTTTTGCCGCAGGAAACCTCCCCGCTGAGAGATGCCTTTACGCTTGCGTGGCTGCAGCGGCCAGCTCTGAGCGCTCCTCCGACTCTGCCGAGCTAACTTTCCTCCAGTGTGCCAGACCCTGACCCTGGCTCCAGGCCTGCCCTGGGGGTGCGGGACTCATTTATAAGCCAGGATGACATTCTGGTGTTGGATGCCTCTTCATAACCCGCTCGCTTGGTTTCTGACTGGTCTGAAAATTTCATTTGAAAAGCCACCAGCTGCAGCTTTGCATGTTACAGGAATGTGAATGGAGGAGGGGGTGTGTAGCCTCTGTGGTTCAAGAGAACATCAAAGAGCTGAGCCGTGAATGGGATGTATACTTACTATTGTATAAGGGTGTGAAACAGATTGTAAATACCTAAACAGGCACAATTTTAAGTACCTAATAAGGAGTATAAGGCTATCATCTGTCCTCAGAGAGCTCTAATACTCTGTGGGATGAATGCATTTTCCCCCACTGCGTTAGAAATTGCCTACAGTAGCTATTGTATGTTCTGTGAATATGTATTCTGCTATTGCTCCCAGAGAAGTATGCAAAAGTTTGTGCGAGGAAATACTTCGCTGCGAGTTTCTTTGCTGTGGCTGGCACTGTTTCTGGGTGATGGGTTTGTGTGGTGTGAAGTCACTCAGTGGGGGAGGCAGTGATTTATATGTCATGCAGGAGGGAGGCTACACATCTTGCTGACACGACTCAGCCATCAAGAGGAGTTATGTCCACCCAAAAACCACAAAGCAAACTCTAGGAAGGTGGACCAAAACAGGACATAAAGTAAGCTTCTGTTATTACCTCTCACTCTGTGGCACGCACACAAACACACACGCACACGCACAAAAGCCCGCAGGCCGGCCCTCCTTCACTCGCTGTTTGCTCATCTGTTCCTCTTTGCCCAGCAAGAAATGTATGCATTGCCACGGAGCATAAATAAACATGGACACACACGTGCACACGAGGCGACGCGCACATACACATGCGATGCAAACAAACCAGATCACACTGTAAATAAGCATATTTAAACACAGTCGCACGAGCAAACAGAAATGCCCTCCCAGTTTATGAAGATTAACAAACCTATATGCAGTGTGCTGGCAGGAGAAACACTAATCAGTTTTTATTTATTAGCCGATTGTTCCTCGACAATATGTTTCTTTTGAATTAATGAGGTCGATGTTCCTTATCTTATCGGAAAGGCACAGACTGATGAATGCAATTGTTGTTCATAACAAAGCGGAGCAGCGCTGCAAACAGCAGCGTTGTCTTTATGCATGTAAGAGCATGATAACATGTATAAACGACACGCATACATTTGTGGTCATGGTCTCGAGGTGTCAATCTCCCCCTCGCTCCGCTCCTCTGAGTTACCATCCGCGAAGTCAGCGCCAGTCAGCTGCCATTTAACTGCAGAGGCAACATACAAGCACCAACTCTGCAGCAGCAGTTCACGTAACAAAGTTGCCATTCTGTTTCTTGCTCCGGCCTCTGAGTCTGAAAGCAGTTGCTGCCAACTTGGTGTTATGCCATCCAAAACTGGCAACGATGGCTTAGCTGGGACTGGACTGCAGCCAATGTATCCCCCCTCTTATAAACTACACATGCTCACAGAATAATACACAGCTGTGCTTGCAAAGCCAATGCAAAGTTCAATATAATACACAGAAACGAGTACAATATGTGTGTGCTGTAGGCATATGCGTGTGGCCAGGAGCGCGCACATTCACACAGACTGGTCTCAGCGCCTCGTCGCGTCTCAGCCTGAATGAAAGAAGTTTTCTAAGTCTGGTGGTGGGTGAATCATGGCTGCGCAGTGTCCGGAGTAACAGGTCCGGACGACATTAGTGACCTTTCATAATGCAGAGCCAGACAAAGCAGGATGAGGGGAGAGGAGGTGGGCAGCCAGCTTAACACACTCCACCCTTTGCTTCATGTTGGAGTGTGTGCTCAGGGCTACACAGGTCTGATTAGGAACGGCTCAGTGGCTTTTTCCGTACCAATAAACCACCCATGTCCACATTTCCTCCCTCTCTCTCTTGTTTTTCTCCGTCCAGCTCTTCGGCTGTGTCCTCCCAACACGCTGTACTTTTTGACGGCGCTCAGAGTGCTTCTGGGTGACTCGCCTCCACCAGGTGACTGACAACATGTCTTAGAGCTCATCAACATGCTGAGGCGTCACTGCCACAGCTGCCTTGACGTCAGCATCTCTGTGGAAACCCACTCGAGGATCAGGGTCAGACTCACACTCTGCCTCAGTCATGTTACTATTCATGCCATCAGCTTGTAAGAGAGACACTTTGTATATTTCTTTCTGTTCTCGTAATAACCAGATTTCTCAATCAGCATTGTTGTTCTCTGCTGCTGATGATAAATAGTCTGAAACGCCTGCAGGGCACAAGCAGGGGAGGAAACATCCAACAGCAGTGAGAGGTGACAAAACACCTGACTGCCTCTCTAATGTGCGTTTAATTGTCCAAGGCAGGCTCATATTGTGTCAGAAAGCCTGCTAGCTCATGTGAGCATGAGGAGGATTTCAGCATCAGATTAGCCAGCCTGGCAAACCTGCTCCGCGGTACACAAGTGGACATGGGTTTTATTACTCTATAATCACCTCGACTGAGCCGGCGAGAGGCTGAGACACTGTCCTCCCCAGAGAGACGATGGATGATGAGCCCGTCTCCTCGCTGACATTATGTTTGGACAGTCTGGGTTGCTTATTCTCATATCCAGCGGTGGAGCAAGATTCTAATTATCTAAAGTGCTGTCCTCGTGCACATGCTACACGATATTATATAGAAGAAATGACAGATTTTCAATATCAAGCTGAGGGATTGCATTACACAGAGCAACATAATAAGCTGTTTATTGTTTAAAGGCCCCGATTATGTCAACTGCCGCGTCTTGAAACTGAAATCTGTATCTAAATAAAAATACGGTCATTTTATTCATCTGCATTGCTGAGTGTTAAAACTGGTAACTACCAATAATGTTGTGAAGGATCCTGTGAGCTTACTTGTGTAAAATCTACTATTTTAATTGTGTCACTACAGCATACACCAACTACTGAGGATTTATCTGGTTAGCACGCTAACTTCTGCAGCTACAGTATCTGCAACACAGTACATAAGAGATCTCTGACAGAACTGTTACTTCTTCACATTATTGATAATGTCAGTCCATTTTCTGAAGGCTTTAAACTAAAATTCTGACTATAACTTACACACAGAGTCACCATCTGTTGCTGAATGATGAAACGCAGTTAAGATTGAGCCTACGGCCCCCTGATGAAAGCTTGCATTCACAGTGATATGACATCTGTGGCGACATTACCAGGGAAAAGTCACAAGCGGTGCATCAGCAAGTGGTCTGCCAGAGAGGGCAGATCTAGGATCAGAGGCCATAAAGGGCCACAGAGGGGCTAAGTACATGTCTAACACCCATGCAGATGTCCGTACTCAGTGAGGTGTACATTTCATTTCATTCTTTGTTTGCCGGTGTCTCCACTACGTTTGAGCAAAGACACACATCGCTGAATGTATTTTGCAAACTTGCCTTCAAAACAGCACAGAAAATAAAAAGAGTCAAAAACAGTTTTCATATTTATTGCATTTTAAAACCCTTACCAGACCAGTAGAAATTAAAAAACACCCATCCAAGGCAAAGTAAATTGATAGCTGCTCTTCAAGCATTTGGAGTGGATGCATGGTTTTGGTCTCTTTTGAGAGGCAGCACTCTGAACTTTTATCCCCAGCAGTCATAATCACTGTAAGCACTAATGAGTACTACAAGTTTGAACACACTGGAGTCAGTTTTTCTGCCTGAATGGGACCACAGCATGAAGCCTTACCCGAGTCCAAGTTAATAAAAACTGATAACAACACCACAGAAACTGAATATTTTCATGTTTTCTCTAACCGTATATGTAAGCATCCTCCAAAAAAAGGTAATTTATTTTATATTTATCTTCATAAATATCCATATTTATACTCATTAATTCTAATTTTTGGCCATCTACATTCATATTTAGGGTATGTGTACCTATGTTTTGGCTGTATATCTTTATATTGAGGCTATTTACTATAATTATCACTTCAAATTGTGTGTAATATCCCCTGTTTGTGTCTGGAGATGTAAATAACCCACTGAAACAGCGTACCACCATGTTCACAATTTCATTGGCCACTCCAAGTGTCAGTCAACTGCAAAGCTGGCTGTGATTGACTCAATCTTCACGCAGAAGAAGGGAAGGAGGCTCCTCTCAGGCTGTCATTCTGATTGGTCAGGTGAGGTGTCATTTGAAGCCTGAGACTCCATTAGAGCACCTGGAGACAAGATGGCCGCCATCTGTATACATTCAGTTGTAACAGGAAAACACAGAAAACAAGTGGAAGGCATATTGTCTGCTAATTTGAAAGGAGAAAACAACTTTCTGTGGATTATTATCATGTTTTGGACTAAATATTTTGGCCGCAGTGGATCTTCTGGACCTTTGTGGATGTCACCAGCCTGCTTTTGTCGGAGTGTTTTCGACCTGTGGCTCACTGAGAGACGTCATCGGTGAGTTGCCTCAATGTTACCTCAATTTTAAAAATGGCTGTTTGTCTGCTGCTGCCTAGCTTTCTAACGGTGGATGATATGAGTATTTACATAAATGTAGCATTTGTGTGGGTAGACAGGAAATAAACAACAAGAAACGCTCCTACGCCGACCACGGGCGGGCCGTCAGAACAGCGACAGCAGCACGTAAACGCTCTTTTAACACCAAATAATGTGGGGACTCACCGCGAAGTTTCTGTGGAGGACGAAACGCCGTGCGCCACCTTTCCCTTCAGCTCTCTTCAGGTGCAGTCTCATGCTGCATTCAAGTCGCATCGGAATCAGCAGCACCGGCTCGTGACTACAATTGTATTTAACAAGGAGTGACACAACAGGGGCACTTCAGGGGCCAATCAGATTTCAGCTAGTTACCGCTTATTGCCACAGGTCCTCCAAAGAGAGATCTTAGAGATTGTTATACCTGAAAGTTGAAGCTGAGAAGTCTTCAGCTCTGAATGCTCGACCATCTTTGTTGCACCTTGAATAGAAAATCAATTGCCTCTTGCTGCTATAGAGAACAACAGTTTGAGATTTTCTCCCTCCTCCTCTCGCCTTCTGACATGATTGCTGCTTTCTAACATAATTACATTTCATTGACTCCCTCCATGGCAGAGATACAGGGATGTGACGACACCGTTATTGATCGGACAAGTGTTTAAATCAGTTTAACCAAATCATCCAAACCACTTAATTGGAAGTTAAAAAAAAAAAAAAAAGCAAAAAGTCAGCAACCCTATCTATGAACCGCAAAATAACTCTGCAATGTGATGGATTAAAGCTGAAAATGTAGGCAATTATTTGAAAGTTCTTCTTATGACAATCAATAGGTGAGGATAAATGGAGTGAAGCCTGCAAGCCAGCTGGCTACAGAAAAGGCAATGCTTTAAAAAAAAAAAGAAGCTGTTTTTAATCTTTTTTCTTCAAAGTTAATCATTTCAGGTTTCTAATGGAAATAAGCGGAATCTGTTTTTAACCAAATGACATTTACCTTAGCTCCCTGACACATTTCAAGATATGAATTTTCTTTGAACGCTCATTTTAAAAGGAGTTCTCACAACAGGTCACACTGTGACAGGGAGAGGGGAAATTATCTCACTCTTTTGGCAGCGGTGAATAGATAATGCTCTCTCCTCCCTCTGTGGTTGACAGTGACGTGCCCTTTATTAAGGCACTAAACCCCCGACTGCTCCAGTCGAGCTGCTCGGTGGCCAAACAGCGAACAGCTAAAAGGGTATCTCCCTAATGTGTGACTATGTAAATGGGAGATGCCCTGCAGCAAATGTGCAACCTAATATGAGAATTCAGTGGCTGCAGGGGTTGGAGGGGTGGGAGACGGTTGGGTGTTTTATTTTTGTATTCTTTCCAATTGTCTGATTTTCTTTGCCTCATTGCAGGCCAGAAATAACAAGCGCTTTACCTCATTATTATTTATTTGTCAGGCTATAAGGAGCCACATAAACACAGCAGTCGTATCAGCTGATTCAGTTTCCATGGTGATGTTATACAGCAGGCAGGCATGGCAGATTGATGACCTCTAGTCCTTGATTTTGACTGACATCAACAAGACACCGCGAGCAGTCTGCTCAACGCTGAGCGTCTGTTCGCAAGGTGACAAAGTGTTTGAGCTGCAGCTAGCTGCTGCTGCTGCTGCTGCTGCCATTGTGCACCACATAAACAGCTGCTGACAGGTGGTTGGATTCCCGGCTTGATCAAATAGGCTGACAACAAACAGCAGGTTCAGCCAGTTCTTGCAGGCGTGTATGTAAATGTGCAGTTTATCATACAGTAAACTCTGTAGCTGCTGCAAGCTAAAGCTAGCATTGCTGTAGCATGTTGACACGCTCAACAGTCTCAATGCTAACATGCTGATGTTAAGCAGGTATTTTGTTTGCCATGTTCACAATTATAATGGTAGGTTTTGCTAATTAGCAATAGGTATTTGGTCATAATCAAACAGTAAACAAACAGTAAACATACTGGAGTCATTGCCATCAAATGCCATTAAAGGTGACATGAGCAACCACAACGTATCAGGTGAGATTCTAGCTTGCTTTTTTTTTGTCCACAGCGATGCAACTCTTGATAAATACTCAAAATCTGCTCCTCATAATCACAGATAAAGCTGGTTTATTTCCCTTGGACGCCCTCCAAGACTCCACTTTTAAAAACTCCAGCACTGGATACTCAATACCGCTTCCAAACCGCTCCATCTTTCCCGTCTTATCAGACCTCCCCTTGCACATGTCAGTCTCTCAACTCGTACACAACCTCTCATCCCTCAGGGAAATACTTCACGTGTGCATCCACCGGAAAACACATAATGGAGCAAACACTGCTTTCTAAAATATCAATAACTCTTCCCATCAGTCAATCTCTCCCTGTTCTGTTTTTGATGCTCAAATGCATGAAGAATATTTTCTCTGTAATAAGACGCTGGCCTTTCAGACATGCAGACGAATACAGATAAAGACATACACACTCACACACACACACGCCGTCAAATAATATCAAAGCACACACTCACACATTTTAATTAGCAGCACTTTAGTGCAGAAAGCACTAAACCGTGGGATAATTAATCTCCACAGTCTGTGTTTTCGTTGCTAAACCACCTCGGGGAGGGGCCCAGGTTGGTCTCTCCTTTGGTGAGCTCATCTGCTGGGAAGCAGGAAACAATAAAGTTGAAAACCTAAAGAGGTAACAGGGGAAAGGTCGTCAGATTAATATGCTGTTGAAGGCGTTTGCTTGTGCTGTACACCGACGGTCAATTTCTGCTCTGTGAATGTGGAATGCCAACAATCTCTGCTGGCTTCCTGCGTGTGTGTATGTGTGTGTGTGTGTGTGTGAGGGTTCAGCTTGGTCACATACTGCTTCTCATTACAAATCCTCTCATGACTGTATGCAATTTGTGGCTCTGCTCTGTAGCCTTTTGTCAGCAGGCAGGCCAAGTGCTGTCTCTCGCCCGCTCTCTCTGTCCATCAGTCCTCCTCAGTGAGTCTCTGCCTTTTCTGGGGACGCAACCCCATCCGCAAATTCTAGTAATTAGCCAAGAACGTCCGCGATGGTGCACTTCCTGGGCGGATGACGTCAGCTGTGGTCTGACTGGGCTGTCTGTGCGTGCCACACGGACTAGCAGAGCATCGCAGGGAAATTCAAGAATGCAGAATCAGAGCGTGAACCCACAAAGGTGCTTCTAATCCTCCCGGCGTCTCAGCGGTAAAGGGCAAATGGCTGATCAGATTGCTGAAATCGAGGCTAGACATCCTGCAGTAATAAGCCTGAGTGAGTGGGAGTAGATTGTCAAGATAAACTCTGATGCCGGTTTAATTTTACAAACAAGGCAGCAGCTGATTTGTCTTCATCTTGGCGAGATGTACTTGTCTGTTTCAGCGTCCGTCTGACTGCTTCATTTGATGGATATGCAGGCTGAGGGGGAAATGCAGGCCACTGCAACAGAGTCGATGCTGCCCACTGCCCCTTCTCTTAAATGCACACACACACACACGCACACACACACATCCTGGCACCACAATACTAATCCTCTTTAAGTGTCAGTCTGAACTGTAGGGGCACAGCAGGTCTTGTGCCCCCGCTGTGGGTGCTGGCCTCATTTCCACTGCTCATTTCCTGCCCTGGGCAACACCTTCCTACAGCTCGTCCGTGACTCCTGTGTTCATCCGCGAAATGTCCCGCCTCCCTCTTCTGCCTTAAGTAAGATTTTCAGTGGGATGTCGTCAAATACTCACATCCTCGCAGGCTTAAAAGCTTGCTCCGAAAGCTTGTAACTTGCTCCTTTGCTAAATAGCGTAGTAGCTTGGATTTGCACAGCAGTTGCAATAGATTAGAATGAAAAATGGAGTATAAAAACATTCATAGTAACTTCTTAATCCACTCCTGCAGCCTTTTCCATCATCGATCTGAAGCTTTAGTTTATTTCAAATGCATAGTTTCACCGCAGCAGAGATACAGTATGGCTCATTTCTTGTTGCCTCCACAAGAACAGAATTTAGTTATTATCCGGAACACAAGCTCTCAACCGTTTTGCTTTGTGACCTTCGTAGCCGTCACTGCTCATCACAGGTTTCCTGAGCTCCTGAGCGAGTTCTTCGAGGTGTGAAGAAGCAAACCCTTCCTGTGTTTTACTGAAAAAGAGAAAAGCCAGATACCTTTTTGTGTAGCTGAAATGTTTCTCCCCGTCCTTCCATTGATTGACCGCTCAGCTCCCATGAGGTCTGTGATCCTTCGCAGGTCACAAACCTCACAGGAACCGCTGCTCTAGAACAGATGGATCAATAAAGAATGAGAAGTTCAGAAGTTTCCAGAGACATTTTAGTACATTTTGCTTCCTTTTTTTTTAGCCATACCTCCGCTGTGAATCCATTGTGACAGCTGTAAATTAAATCCAGTCTACAGCTTCTGTCCTCCACAAAGCTGGAGGCCTTTCAGAGCCACTTTTGAAGCCTACAGGAGGCCAGTATTTGATACTCGGCTGATATTCTGTACTTTTGGTGGATATTCTTTTAATACATCCCCACGCACACACAAGCACTTTCACTTCCCCTTTTATTTGTTTCTCTCTTCATCAATCCCAGTTTCTCTGACATTTCATCCATCATTTGTGCGCGTCGTGTCATCGTTTAATGTCTAGCAGGGGTGTAACAACAGTTAAGTTGCCTGACAACGCTGACAGTTAGAAAGGTAAAGCTTTCAGTTGCTGTCAAAGTGTTTTGACTTACAGTAGACGGGCCCGTCCGCGATCACCTCCGCCTAAATGCTGTCAGGATACAGCAGCTCGCCAGCTGCAGAAACACTCCTGACAGAAAGTCCTGCTCCCTCAGAGAAACTGTCTACACTGAGTCTGACCAGTGGACTGTTTTACAGAAGCAGCTCAGGGAAAAACAACTTTGAGAGGTCTGGAGTTTCAGGATCAACTGGGCGGCCAAATTGTTCTCTGCGGATGAAAGAGCTCACATGTCAAGTCATCTGTCGTGCAGAATAGACTTGAGCTCCTGTAACAGTATGGAGTCAGTCATTTAAAAACACCACATTAGTCCTCCGGTGCTGCTGCATTGCAGTTCAATTTTGTTTTTGCCAGCTGAGAGGTCTGCACAGAGAGCACATTACCTTGAAAGACTGACTCACTCCTCAGGCTGCACTCCTGTTTGACGTGCAGGGCAACACGAGAGCACAGAGACGACATTAAAACAGGAAATGGACGGTTGCTATTTACAGACATGGCTTCTGAAGGATGGCCGAGGAAAGCACATGGACGGGAAGGTGCTGAGAAAAGACCGAGCATTGTGAGCCACTGATTCGCTCCATCTGAGCACGCAGTAATGAGACGCTTACAGTTTGTGGTAATCACATGATCTGCGTCCTTCATGCTGTTCAATGAAAAAAGAAGGAATGAAACTTTCTGTCCTTTCCCTATTCAGTCAGTTTATTTTAGACTTCAGTGAAAGTACAACAAAATAGCCCTAACATGTTACCACTTTATTTTCCACAAAGAAACACCTTTAAAATAGTGACAACAGCATGAACGTCAGTGAATCAAACTAACACAGATGGAGCTGATGAGAAAAATAGTGTTAAATGAGCAACATAAAATCAGATGCGGTGTGACTTTGCTAAAATGCACTTGTGGCAGCGATGCTCACACACACCTTCACAACAGTTCAGTGTTACAAAACGTCATTTTTAGCTCCTAACGTTTGGTTCGAGCCGTCATTCATCGTATCACTAGAATCCCTTTTCAGCATCACTGTACATACTCGTGTTCCTCTCAAATATGGCAACAGGAAGCAACCTGAGACGGCGCAGCGAGACAATTAGTCTTGATGTTCGCTGAGCAGCCCCGTCTTTGAAAACAACAATCTTCATCCCCAGACGTCCTGCTTCAACATGGCTCTCCTCACATGCTCTTCACTCTCACCACCGCCGCGGTGCCATCCTCTTATTAGAGCGCTTTCAGGAAATTAATTCCCCTTTAATACCCGGGACTAGACGGCACTTCCACTATCACAGCTCCCTCATATCCAGAGGGTTAGTCCAATTTGTCATCATTTCAAAACAACACAAATATGTAAACAGCTTAGAAAATATGCACACACGCAATAAAAAAAGAAAAAAAAAAATCCAAAGCATTTCTTTCCACAGCGCAGTGTTTCTTTTTGTCCTCACTCCTCTGCAGTGCAAAAAATGAAGATACGAGGAAAACAACAAAAAACAATAAATAGACTTCCTCTGTTATATACTTCTGTGTTTATGTATATACATATATATATCTATAATACTGGGTCTCTACATGAGCACGCAGCTCTTGGCCCGGTCCTTCCTCATGGCCGGGGCTTGGTCCATTTGCTCAGTCCGACCCGGCAGGGGAGGCAAGGGCAGCTGCGAGACTCGCTTCAGGCCTCGGCGGGAACTGCTGCGTTTTAGCTGCGGCTTGAACGGCCGCCGCACCGACGCCACCGTGGTGATGTGGAACACGTCCCGGACGCTGTTCTCTGAAACCTTGGAGGTGCACTCCACGTAGGCCACCGCCCCAATCTGTCGAGCTATCGCGCTGCCCTGGAAGGCAAGCAAAGCAGGAGGCAATTAGCAAGCACGCAGCAACACAATGCTTTGGAAGAGTAAAACACTTTGTCTGCAGCGCCACGAAATCCACCCTGTGTGACTCTTTGGCACCTTCTGTGGCTTTCAGTAGCTTAGTCTTCTGCTTCTGTTCCGGCTGAATTCACGACTGTGACAAAACTGTGTCTCTTCTCTTGTTTCCTCTGATTTTCAGAGGTGTTACACATTCATGTCAAGGTGCCGCGCCTCACAAAGGAAACGAAATTTCACAATATTCATCCCACCCCACCTCACTGTACCTTAGCATAAGCAGGCAGCGCATGTCAACAGTGGAAGACTAAAGTCCCTGAAAGAGGCAGATCTGAGACAAAGAGCCCGATCTAAGCCGTAGGCTGAATGTCAGTGGTCTAAACATGTCTGGAGACAAATGAAGCTCCTCCATCTGAGGCATGAATAATGTAGATGCTCTGAGTCCTCAGTCTGTAGTAAGAGAGTGGGAGCAGAGTGGCCACAGAGCCCACTGGGTCCATGTTGACATGGTCTCTGCAGCTATTTAGAGAGAAGAGACTGAAGTCCTCCATCACTGGAGCTTACCCCTGTGTGATGTTACAATACACCCAGTTAATTAAGACTGTAAATTGTTTTCTTGAGATCAAATCAGAGGCAAATTTAATTTCAAAGTCCCTCTGCCTCTCTCCCCGCCACAGTCCAGCCTTTATGCCCGCATTCACGCAGGATCAACATGTGCAAAGGTTGCACCGGATGAGACGGCACTGCGTTTCCCATGACCCTCACATCGCACACTCTCCAACACAGAGCGCTTTGCTGTTCGATTTTTATCGCGGCTGTGCGCTGAGCCACATTTAAGAAGCAATGAAGTCCTCATTAGGTGGAATGGCGGGATTCGGGGGGGTGGCGTCGGGAGGGGGTCCGAGGTAGAGATCGCCGCGACAAGCGGAAAAGCTCGATCGGATCTCAGACAGATTAGCGCTGAAATGTCTGGAGTTCACCCCGTGGTCACTTTCGCCAGCGACTCCTCAGCTGTGTTGGAATTCAATTTAAGATCAACAGCGGGATAACAACACAGGATATTGGATTAGAGCACCAAAATGTTTATTGTGCACGGCTTTGGCTTCTGCTGCGTGGCACACGGTTTCCAGGCACGTTAGAGGGACAAACAGTAGTTGCCTCAGATGAAAACTGAGAAGCAGCGAAACAATGGCTTAATGTAGGCCCGGCCACAAATGGTCCCCAGCTATTTTACATTAGCTCGGCGGTTTGCCACTCCGTCTTTTGTTTATGTATCTTATTTACATGAACTGTGTGTTGTTTTTTTTTTCAGCTGCTGATTTTTTGGAGCCCGCGTGCTTTTAGCCTCCAGCGAGCGCTCAGACAGCAGTGGAAAAAAAAAAAAAAGCCTCCTTTGTTCTGAGGGCTTTTGTGCGGTGGTGAAAAAGCCCCTCCGCTTTTTTTTGTATGTCCAACACGGGAGAGCACAAAATGAACACGCTGAAAGCTGATTAAAATTCGCAGATTTACAGAACAGTTTATCATCCCCTCCCTCTCCTCCCCATCCCCTTGGCTTAGAGGTCATGGCGGCGTGCGATAAAAGGGCTCCCTCATTTATCAATGTCCATTTTCCTATTCATCCTGCGTTTTGAAAATCCCTAAATCTGCATGAATATTTCATTTCAGGGGAAAAATTGTGTCCCTCGACATAAACCCCGCTAACCGCCTGTGCCTCTTCCTCAGCCCTCGCCATAAGAAACCTTACTCTGTATCGCCTGTCAGCAGAATTTCAGTCAAAACGCCAGCGCCAGCAACATGTCCCCGAGGGGTTTCACACAGCTCTTATTCTGTGGTGGTGGATTGTGTTGCATGCGCCCCCTCTCACGCTTCCTTTCTGTGGGACTTCACATGGAGTAAACGCACGCAATCGCCGCATTGCTTTCTGATGTCTCTTCTGCATCCACTATTGTTTTCAAACCTGCCTTCCTCTCATTATGTCCCGCTCCTCTCCCCTCACGTATCCATCATCTGCTCGCTCTTACCTGCTCGTGGGTGACGGGGATGAGGCGCTGCTTGGACAGCTCCCTCAGGGTGTTGACATCTGTCCTCATGTCCAGCTTACAGCCCACCAGCACCACTTTGGCGTTGGGACAGAACTCCTGCGTCTCCCCTTGCCACTGTTGAGACACGAACGGACAGAGAGACACGGAAATACATCACTGAGTCACCGCCAAATATGAGAGCGGAGCTGTCTGTGCCGACGGATGAGCTACGACCTTTGGCTTTTTGATTCTGGACACCTGAGCCTGAGGGAGGATAATGCTCTCTCAATAAAAGACATTTGTTCAGCTAAGGAGTCAAAGGGAAAGTGAAATGTCTTTAAGTGCCTTTTTTACAACTTTGACTCTACTGTGAGATTAATGGAGCAGATGAGGTCAGTTCCTCCATATTTTAGAATATAAAACATTAGCGCCGTGGCATTAAGTCCACTTCTCAATCCAAGTTTTCATAATATAGTCATTGTTTAAGTCATTAATCAGGCAAAAATTGAGGAGCGCTTGCTGTTTTTTTTCTCATGTAAATCGAATGTTTTGGTTTTTGTTTGAGCAAAACAATTTGAAGACGTCCCCTTGGGCTCTGGGACGTTGTGATAGACATTTCCATTAAGTTCTGTCATTTTATAGACTCAACGATGAATGAATTAATTAAAAGTCAAGGAAGTGGTTGCAGTCCTGTAAAGCATACTCATCCATCTATATTAACAAGAGGGCTGCAGCGAACAGACACATGCACATCATAAGTCCTGAATTCCTGTTCCTTCACATTGTTTCTTTTGTCGGACTAATGCTAAAAGATATTGAATTTGCTTTCACGTAAGGCTGGAACAAGCGAATGTTTGTCACTGTCAGTCGATGAACTCTTTTAATAAGTCCAGCTCTAAGCACCACGCACGCAAGCTCCACGTGAAAATAGGACAAATTCACACATGCCAGCTTGGTTCGGGCTCGTACCTGATGTGCGTTATACCTTCCTCCCACAGCCCTCGTCAACAAATCTATTTCAGGTTGTGTGCAGAAAAGGTTGAGCAGTCTTCCTTCTAAAATCACCCTGAGATTAAATGTCGCTTCTGAAACTCAGCTGAACCAACAGCCTCTCCTCCCTGCGACAAGCACACACACCAGCAGCCGACAGCCCTGAAATATCCCACATGCCGTGTGCAGAATGTCAGGGTGTCCATTCATCCCTCTTGTTGAACGCAACCTTTGACCTTTCAAGGCTGTCCCTATTCTGCTGTTAACATCCAATCAAAAGCTTTGATTGGTTAACCCTCTCTCTTCCCCCAGCTGTCATCCAGGAACCTTTGTGACCCGCTTGCTTCTGGAGGTCAAGAGTCTAATTTGGGATGGTGATTGTGTAACAGGTTTTCCATGTGCCTCTGAGTTTCAGAGATTACCCGGGTGACAGCTAGGGGTCAGGGGTCACGGCAACCCCCTGCCAGGGGATTCATGGGAAAACCAAAAGCCTGACGGCGCCTCTGCCTCCCCCTGTTGACAGAGCGCAGCGAGGCTTGTGAGATATTTGTGGGTGAAAAAAGGTGTCTCGGGTTAGATCTACAAAGTCTGCCGGGGCATTTAAGCAGCTCCCCTCAGACCACTAAACGCGTCAACAGGCCGGCCGTGGGAACCGTCTGCAGCCCACAAGGAGCGCAGTTCAAAGGCAAACACACACACATGGCTTCAAGATGAGAGGCCACTAAAAGGCACGGGCCTGTTTTACATGACACACATGCACGCAAACAAACCCATTACGCTGGGTGTCTAGGTATTGCCACCGACTGTAAAAACACATCCACGACCACGGCCCCGCCTGGCCGCCACCACACGTTAGCCGCCACCCCAACATCTGAGCTAAGGCCGCCTTACAAACGTTAACTGCCGCCACCGAGCCAACTGCTCTGCATAAAACTAAATTAAATTCCAAATGCCTGCAGAAAAGCAAATCTAGAGCTCTTGAACAGGCTCTGCAACAGCTCCTTTGATTTGGCTGCTGTGGCTAATTTGCGTATCTGATATTCCTCTCGAACCCACCCGGCTGCAAAGCCTCTCCTCTCATTCTTCATTCTGACCTCCCATTCCTCAAAGGGCTGAGGGTCAAGTAGCCACGGACGTTTCGATGAGAAGAAGGAATGAGAGGCTCTAACCTCTGTGCTGATTTGCTCCATTGTTGAGCCGTGAAAATGCAAGCTGCCGGCACAGAAATGTGAGCGGATACAAGAAGCTGATCAGGAAAAACTGAATTTTTTCCGCTTAGTTCCTCAGTGTCGCAGCAGATATTTAATGCTGATCCAAAGCATTGAGAGGAGGAGATGAAATGAAGAGCACTGACCTTCTTTATGACACTGTCCAAAGTCTCTGGGCGGCTGATGTCGAAACAGATGAGAACCGCATCTGAATCAGGATACGCCAGCGGCCTCACATTATCGTAATAAGAGGAACCTGTGGAAACACAATAACATATGGCATAAGGTCACGGTGTCTTCTGAAAAATTCCTGTGTGTACTTGTTTATAACCGACTTAACCCCATGAGGTTCTTCATCTCAACCATATGGCATGCTGTGTCAATTAGAAAGCACTGCACATCCCTGGAAGGTGACCCAAAGGTCATTAATACATGGCTAACCCATTAAAGCGGAGGATGTGACGCGAACTTGGACGCGCCGCAGCTTGAATGCACCCTGCAGATGCAAATGAGTCATGATCATAACAGTCGTGTGCTCATATTTGAGTATCTTTGTCTCTCCGGCTTCCACACAGTTGCAGCCTCCTTTAATCACAGTGCTTCACAAGGAGTTACTCAGAGAAGCGCACACACACTCTCAAAAGTGAATTATAGTGGGTTGAGGACCTTAGGACTTGCGCACACAATCCATTATCATCTTGAAACAACAGCGAATGCCAGCACAAAGGCCAAACCAAAGGTTGAACCCCTTAATTCTCTCGACTCATCCCTCTTCCCGTCTCTCCTTCAAATGGTCCTTGTTTTAAAATCTTCCATTTTTTTTTCCCGGCTGTGTGAGATTCACATGCACTCACACGCCTCTTCCCACTCTCGCTTTTCATTTCTGTACCTTGATCAAATTTGAAGGCAGAGTGGTGCCTCTGTACTTTCACAAGCCGCTCAGTTACACAGTCCTGCTCTCGCGCAGCTCTCATTAGGAGGCTTGTAAAAATATCTGGGCTTTCTGGGAAATGTGGCTGTGGTTGTGGCTCCCTCCCTCCTGCCACCCCTGGGAGCTGGTACGGACCTGAACTCTTCCAGTTCGATAGCAACCGCACCCCGGCTGCACAAATCCATTGTCAAGGATACTAAAGTTTTGGTGACAAATCACCTCTTTTTACATTTACAGCTGCTAGAAATTTGCATAAATCTGTGAATCACATTCGTGGATGGATGTGAAAACATCTCAATGTTGCATCTAATCCCTTAAGGTCAGGCAAACTGATTCTGATAATTATACATTATCTTTAAGCTTGCTGCTATCGCACTTCATACCAGACCGGACACAATAGGCAGTCAGCCGGGTAAAACGCAGCGTGCTTTTGTCTGGCAGGGTAAATGGAGTCTGCACAATGGCCCTACAGCCTGTTTTAGCATCACTATGTTCTCTTTGTTAATGATGGAATGAGACTATGACAATGGGTGCACGCGGCCTGCAGCCCCCATCATTCAGCTAGCTGTCCTACGGTGACCTGCCCCCTCCCCGCGGAGAACAGTGCAACAGGCTGCACATTAAAAATTGATGCTTTTTGCGCCTCCAAGTCAGAGGAACAGTTTTGTTTACATTCTGTTTCTCACCAAAATGCCATTAAGGGCTTAGAAATATTCTGAAGACCTGTCTAATCTCATAAGACTTTATAAACACTGTTTTGAATCATGCATCGCTAATGTCGGCTCGCAGGCTTCTTCTTCTCTCCTTCTGTTGCGGCATTGATAACGCTGTCGATATGCATTACCAAGATAAGATAAGATAAGATAAGATAACTGAATGCCATCTTATAAGATGGGGCTCTATTAATTCTAATGAAAGCTGCTCACTGAATATATCGCAAGTTCTTCAGTCTTCTCTGCATTTTTTGGGACTTTTTTGCATTTTTATTGGCCCTAATGGCTCAAATTTGGTTCTAACAGCAGATCCTTTCATAATGACCAGTCAGGGGGAAAGTGTTGCTGTGACCCTGTGTGTCACATCTTCCTCTTTCTAACTATTGCAAAATTACTGCACAGCCTGGCACTGCTGCAGGGGGCTTGATGCATGTGCAAACAATACAAGGACCCCCTCAAAAAAAGGTTGCTCTCATAGTTAGAAATTTCACAAGGTGGTGCCTTTAAACTCGGCAAAAGCCTAAAGGCAGTTTAGCTAAATCTGTGATACTTTGATAACCTTGTTTCTCTGCCTTTAAAAATACAATGCAGTCACATTTTTAGTGTAATAAACTGCAGAAGACAGAAGGAAAAAATAAATGTTGTTTTAGCCTTCACCTTACAGGACGTTATCAGGAATTCATAGTCCCCTCCTTGTCTTATTAACACAACATTGCTGCTGTTTTGTACTGCCGAGAGAGCAGGACTATCACACACACACACACACACACACACACATACACACACACCGAAAAAAGCCCAATCACACGGATGCCAACAGTCAGCAAAGCACACATTGTACGACAGCGAGCTCTGATTGGTAGTGGTCACACATGAGGTGCTGTAGCTGCTGAAGTTGGTCTTTAGTATGTATCACAGTGCAGCAGACCTGTACCGAGGTTAGAGCTGGAGAAGAAAAGAGACGGAGCATGTGGGGGTGGAGGGGGGACAGAAAAGATTTAATGACTTTGACGCGGGGGAGAGGGCAAGGTGCAGAAGCATGCAATGATGAGAGAAGCAACCGGGGAATTAAAGCAGAATCCAGATGAAGGGGAAGAGATGTCAGATGAAGGAAAGTTGAGACAATGGTGCTTGTTTGACTTAAGGTGTAATTAGGGGCTGGAACGAGGCCGTTGGGACCAATTTGTCAATCCCAATGATCAAAATGATTGGCAGGTCACGGTCAGAACGGGCCTTGTCACAGTGCAGCGGTTCAGAGCTCTTCTGCCCTGAGCGACAGGGAAGCTACCTCAGCACTTTTACAAAGTCAGAAAGAAGTCCTCTGAGGGG
Organism: Chaetodon trifasciatus; assembly: GCA_037975065.1. Lineage (NCBI taxonomy): Eukaryota > Metazoa > Chordata > Actinopteri > Chaetodontiformes > Chaetodontidae > Chaetodon > Chaetodon trifasciatus. The sequence goes on from JBBMOE010000035.1 coordinate 2,969,728, forward strand.
GAGAAGCGGAGAAAAAGTGCTGTATAAAACAAGCCGAGCAGGCGCAAATAAAAGCCAATCACCATAACGATCAAGAACATGAGCGGCAGGAGGAAAAAGTTTCCTCTTCATTGTAAAATATATCACCTCCATTGCCTGAAATGCACTTACCCCCCTCCTCCTACCAGCAAAGAGACATGACCAGAGATAAAAGAGGATGTAGCTGTAGAGGAGTGCAGGAGAGAGGGTGTGCAGTGGGTGTTTGGGCAGGTAATGAAAGCACTGGATGCGGCTGGACAGATCAAATAAAGAGGTATGAGAGCTCTGGGTTGGCTATTGGTGGAGGTGGCCTGTGCCCATTCACTGCGAGGTGGAACAAAAGGTCAATTGAATTTCAGACGGAGGCAGGACGAGATGGATGGGGCAGGAGGGTGAGGGAGGGGAGCCTGGCAGAAACCACTAAAAACCATCATGCCTGGCAAGGAGCGGGACCCTGCCGCGCCGTGCCAAGGACACGCATAAAACACACCTCGAAAAAAGCCTCCTCCTCAAGCATTAGCACTAGCCTGATTTAGCACTGGTGATCTCTCACAGCAGAAAGTGGATATCTGTCTTTATTTCCACAGGGCTAATTAGCGCTAAGCCACGCTGCAGCAGGAGGCTCCTCTGAGCAGAGGTGACAGAGGTGGGAGGAAAGCATTCCTCACCGACCGTCACTCGAGCTTCATCAAAGGCCAGAAATATCTCCGAGGATGTTGAGGCGGACAGGAACTTAGTGGAGCGCTAATGTACAGTAATAAGGCTTCAGGGTTTGTGGTATGACTTCATTCAAGCCTCCCGTCCCGTGACACTTGGACTACCCCGTTGGGACAATCCGTCTGAGGCGCAGCAGCTCATTCTCTGCTGCAGGAATTTCCATTTCACGAGGACAAACAATGAAGTAAACGCGAGAATAAAACACAAATGGTGCAGTTTGATGGAGAAGATTCTTCAGGAAGCCCGTGAAATTGAGTGTGCATCAGCATCTAACAAAGCCCTCCCGCCTTCAGTGCATTAATCTGAACCTTCACAGCAGGAATTTTCTCTTTCTCGGTCTGTTTGCTGCACGCTCGTTGCAGATGCAGCTAAAAAGCAAACCATTATGAGTGAGGGGGGAAAGCACATATGGCGTGGAGTCAGCAGCAACTAACAGCCTCATTAGGCCATATAGGCACCCGTGCACACAGACGAAGGCAGGGTATCAGGAAGCAAACACCCTCTCAAATGCCACCAAATAAACGAAAACAGTTAGTGTGATTTAGTTAGCCGCAACCTTAGAAACACAACACAGTCAGCACCACACACACTGCGTCCTTTTTCTTCTCCCGCAGCTGTTTTCCTCTTGAAATCCACCTTCAAAGCAAAGCCAAAACATTTCAAGTCGCCGTGGCCGAGTATCGTAGCAACCTGGAGGGATGCAAATGGCTCCATTGTGAGGCCCTGAAAGGAAGTAAGGAAGAAGTGAGCAAGAGAGCGAGGGGATCGTGGAGGCTAATGACTCCGGAGCATTGATGATTAGAGGTGACTCAAAGGAGAGAAGAAGAGTGTTGGCGCTCCATCCTTTCAGAGGTTGAGCAGACTTTTCATGGCTGACGGTCCAGTCTGTGTTGTGAACTGTTATGGCTTCTCCTCAGTCAGGGTTCCTCCTCAAACAGAGATAAACACACACTGCTGCCAAGGCACCCTTTGAGAGGAGGTGGAGTCACTTTGACCCGGTGTTCCACTCATCTGATCAAGCCTGCGTGTGTTTTACTATGTGAATATAAGGCTGAAATAAAACTTTCTTTTACAGTCCTGCATCCACAATCTAATACAGTTTACTACATGTGGACCAGCTGACCTTCCTCCTGGAAGTTTGGCATAAAACTAGTGCTCCTCATGAGGACTCAGGGCTACGTCAGATGGCTACAAGGACTGCATGCTGAGGAGGATCGCACCGGTGTGTTTCAGCTCCAAACAATGCACACTTGCTGACCATTTTCAAAAGCAAGCTCTACAGTTTTAGAGCTCTGCAGTCAGTTTTCAGACTGTTCCAGCCACTGGTTTCCTCTCATTTCCATATGATATGAAAACCAGTTAATGGGCACTTCTTTGAGATGCATAATCCATTCGAGAGATTAAGATCTGCATTCATGTTCCTCAGTTTTATAGCATCATTGTATTGTAAAGCACTTTGCTAATTTGCTTTCTTGCCGAGAGTTAGAGGAGAAGCAACCGTGGCTCCTCCAAAGCTCAGTAATGAACACATCATATCCATCTTTAATCCATACAAAAAGCAACACATTGTAACTGCAAGCACGGGCAAACGATGTGCAAAGCTTCCCCGTAAGCGACTCAAATGGCAAAGGGCAATCGAGAGCATCTCAAACACAAATGTTAAATCTTGATGCATGAAACACAACAGGGGTCTATTTCATTTTTCTGAGAGGATAGCGAGGAATGAATCACTTGATATTACAAGCATAAACTTGGCTTCAGTGGAGTATTATGGATTTTTATATGTTATTGACTTCCATATTCATACTCTTGTGAAAGTACTTCCTGAGATCAAATATTTTTCAATCTTCTGGAGAAAAATTATGCTCAGAGGATGGTCTGTAGGTATTTACTTGTCTTGTGATGTAACTTCAAAATGTCTAGGCTTTGTGCTGCAATATTGAACCTGGGAGGTGATTACTGCAAACCCATCCTCCCAACAGCGACTGTCCAATCACAGCTTAGCAACTGAAACTAGGCGCCGGCAGGCCTGTCGAGCTTTGCACATTTCTACACGCTGATGCGGTGTGCGTGAGGCTCTAAGAAGACAATAATCTCAATCGCCCTCCAAACTCAAGTTTAACTTTGGGCATTAGCATTAGCTTACATTAGCTAGCTACACATAAAATCTGCTAGCGAGAGTCATCATCAGCTAGAAATGAGAAACCTGCTTTTGTTTACTTCTGTAAGGAAGTCCAGATTTGCAACTTGCCATAGCCTTAAATCAGATGCTTGAGGCAGTGAAGTGAAGGATCACTGAGAAGGCTGTGATGAAGCAGCCTCTGCTGGCCCCCTCTCTGGACGGGGGCTTCTATCTTTGGTTGCTCCTGCAGTTTGACCTATAGGCTGCACGAGCGCGTATACCACACACACAGACACAGACTGACAAAGCTGTTGATCTGTAATAAAGATGGCTGTGTCAAGTTTTCAAAGGCATTAGCACACAGCCGGGACAGTGGAGGTGACACTGGGTTAAATGGCCATTAACCTTCCATGTCTGCAGCCTTCTCACAAGGGATATTGATCAAAGCCCCTGCGCTCTCCCTCCGGAGGAAGTGCAGCCTTTGAAGGGCGTCGAGCACCTTCCACTGATCTGCTCTGAGCTCAGCTGCCAAGGAGTTAATGCCTGTGTCTGCTGTCCAATCACAGGTTGAAAAGCAGAGCTGGCCACCTCGCCGACAGCACAGGCAGGGTCCAGAGCAGCATCACTGTCTGCCTCCCACTCGCCCCAGGGGTATGGAGATGTAGCGTGTCCGCTCTCGGGTCCTCCTCACCCCCAGCCCCTCTTTTATGATCACACAGACACACTATACAGCGATGCATCTCATCTCCTGCTGTTTGATCTGGCTCTCATCGTGCAGCGCTTTGCTTATAGAGATCACAACGCTTCTTTGGTCGTTCGCTTCCTCTGTCGAGCTACTTTCCTTGGAAATGTTTGAGATTTGGCAGTCTGCATTAGCACACCCCCTCGGCGACACTCTTAATTCCTTGGAGAGGTTCATGTGTTTAGACGTTACAACACAAACACAACCCAGCGTTTGTTTGTGTGAGGGAGTCAAGTAGCTGTGAGCGACTGCTGGCTGTGCACAGGGAGCACACGCACCACCGTTTTTTATCCGTTTCTGTGTTTCCTCAAGCTCCCAGCCTCTCACACCAGAACCGGCGAGTCTCGTCAAAAGCGGCAGCAGCAGACTGTTTGGACAAGATCCACCAAATAACACAGTTTTAAAAAACCAGACAGGGGCTAGTTAAAGAGCGCCAGATGCCGGCTTGAAGATTATTTGCTCTTTGCACAACCTCTTCCACCGCTCAGTCTGCGTTTGACCCCAGATGGTTCCGATCTCTCCAGCACAGACTCCAAGTCTCTTTTCTTTGTTATTTTTTTGTTTGGTTGCTCAACTCGAACACATAAAACAGAAGATTTTAGAGGGGGAGGGGCTTTCTTTAAAGAAAGGAGGCTATCCAGTTTCATTCCTTCAAAGTCGATCAGATTGGCTTTCAGGACTCTGAAAGGAGGCCTGGGCGGCCTTATTGGCAGCATACCCCAAATACATTCAAATCAATCATTAACTGGCTTGCACAGGCAAAATTTTCTGACCAAAATCAAGCACCACATTTAAAGTTCTTTTGTGCAGACTTTTATACGAGTATCGCGTCTTCCTAATTATTCTGAGTGCATAAGGCCATCTTTGCACTGACGTCGGGCCTGTGGGAAAAATCACAACCCCCTCACTCATTTCAGCGTCCAGCGTGCTGACACAGAGGGTTCGTTCAACTTTTGCCACAGTGCAATGCAACGTCAACTATCCTGTGCTGGACAACCACATGCAAGCGAGCACACAAGTCTGCTGATAATACGGGTGTGCACTCCTGTCTGCCACTGTGTCATTCTCAAAGCCACCTATAGGTGGTGCCAGAGCAAGACATTTTCCTGCACATAGTTGCTAGAGAAGAGAAGAGACGTACTCCACACAACCACATGCACACACGCCATGCTTATGTGAAAGTAATTCCTCCGCATTCGACCCATCCTGGTCGTCCTTCCTCCGCGGCAGACCAGGAGCGGTGGGCTGCCAGCCAACAGCGGCACCCAGGGACCCAGTTCCTTCCTGTCACCATTGGTCAGGTGGTGATCTGTGGGGGTTTTTTATGGAGGATACCCCAGGTGAACACGGGGAGAACATGCAAACTCCACACAAAAAGGCCCCTTAAGCAGCAGGCACCGAAGACATGGTGGAGGACACGCCCTCAGTGCCCACAGCGCCCCAGGTGGGAATCGAACCCGGGACGTTCTAGCTGTGAGGCCACAGTGTTACCCCTGTGCCACCGTGCTATAATCACTTCTCAATTAACCAAACCAAAACCAAAAATGTTCAGCTAAAACTGATTTTCTGAGCTTATTAACAGCATTCCCATTATGTAAAAATACTAATCATTAAAAAAAAAAACTCAAGCCGCTTTGAGCTTTGTATTTGCTTTACAGCAGCATTGTGGACAGTCTGAAAACATGCCAAAACATTAGACACCCACTCTGATTCTTTGCCTCTGAAGCCCTCCTCAAAAACCATCATCCCCTCCCAAACACACACACACACACACACACACAGAGTATTCAAAGTCACCTCTTTCACCTGTAAAACAGCAGAGATCACATTCTTTATTTCCACTCCTACACATCTTTCAATCTCTTCGAAACTTCTCCTCCCGCTCGGAGATTTTCATTAAAACTTGTAATAACACAAACTGCAGCCTCTCTGTCCGCAGCCGACTGTCTGATATGAAGGGAGAAGTGAGAACATGCAGACGGCAGCTACGCAGGCATCTGAAAGAAAAACTTGTGAGTGGAAGAGGACATCCTCTGCTCCATCGACTCCACCGCCTCAAGTGCATAACCATCCAAACACATCCCTATCACGGTGCTATCTATCCCCCAGCCCACTCTGCTACCCCCCAGGGAGGCCAACAAGGAGACATGGCACTACTTCAAGAGCAATTTCACTTCCACAAAAGCGGCAGCGGCGAGAAAGAGAGCGCATTGGATCTTGTTTATAAATAAAGTCATCCATAAATGATGGGATCTGTCAAGTGTGTGTGAGGGAGGTGCAGGTGGTGGTGGTGGGGGGGGGGGTTGACGGATGGAGGTGAAAGAAGGCCTCTCTCTCTGTATCCCCTTACGCTCGGATGGGCTGCAGACGGATGCTGAGAGGGTTTTGCTCCTGTGGAGGTGGGGGGCCAGAGGGACTGAGCGCTAGCTTTGGGAGCAGCAGAAGCAGCCAGCGTGGCTGTTTGAAGTGGGCTGATCAAAGCTGGCGCTGCAGCGGGTGCTGTGGCACTGGGTAGAGGGAGTGGACTGGGAGAAAACACACAGGGCCACACTTCCCTGGGTGGGTTTCCTGTCAGACTGGATGACTGAGGCGTTCACTGCTGCGGCTGCTGCTGATGATGAATAAGAACAAATGCCTGGTTCAGTGCCAGGGTGCATTAGTTTGTGTCTCTTCTCTTGTTAAAGCCAATGTTCCAAACACATGAACACTGCCAGGGTGATATAATGCATTATTGTAATCACATTACCAGTAATCAGACCTTTAACTCAAGCACAAAGCAGCAATACCTCAGTGTAGAAGACTGTCCTGCATCCAAAAACTCAAAACTTATTAGTTAAAGTATCACTATAAGTCACAAGTGTCTAAATCTGTCAAATAAATGTAGCGGAGTAAAATATAAAGTAGAATAAAATGGAAATACTCAAGCCTAAGTACCCCAAAATTGTACTTCAGTATAGTAATTAAGTAAATGCATTCAGATGGATTCCACTGCTGCACGTTATCGTGCTGATGTTTTGTTTTTGCTGATTACATTTACTGGCCTGCTGAAAATTCTCCTCCTAGCATTACACATTTAATTCAATGTGAATCACATTATGACATATTGGATTAACATCTGCATAAATATCTATCAAGCATCATAAAGCATCTCTGGATTCACTAATGCTTAACTGGCCAATTTAAACAAGCCAGCAAACAGGTTCACACACAGAATTAAGTGTTTTCCAGCAGGGTCGTCATTTGTTGTGTATCCATGAATTTCGAATGAGGAAGCTTGCTTCTGTTTGCATATTTATGAGGGGAAATTATTTTTGCCTTGGCTCATTGGCCTGTGTGCATCTGTGCAGGAGCCTCTTCCCTAAATTATGTAAATAAAGCGACAGTAAATCTAGAAGAAACTATCACAGGAACATGGAGGCTGTGTCCAGGTCGGATCTGTCAAAGCACTTAAGCAGAAAATATCAAACAGGTGGTTGTTAGCTCTCAGTCTGTTCACACAAGCGAACTTAAAAATCCACGTGAGGCAGCTCCCAGTTCACGGTCGAGTCCGAGTGCCCTTGAAGCCATTCAGGATCAATAGCTTCCTGCTCCTCTGCATCGGGCCACAGATCACGTTACTTCAGGTCAACGAAGACAGGGGTCGCGCAATTAAAGCGTGCGTCCTCCGGCTCGTCATACAACAGACAAACAACATTAAACCCTCCGCAGGATTATTCATATGGCCGTATGCAGCCCCGTGTTTGGCCTGTAGCAAGAGCGCTGCAGTTGGCGTTTTTGTGTCTGCGTCCCCAAGGACCCCAGCGGGTCAGGTCCCGGGGGTTCCACCGACAAAAAGCCCGGAAGGGTGGGTGGCTGGGTGGGGGTGGGAAAAGCACAGATGTACCCTTCTCCTTCTGTCTACTCCTTCTGTCCCCTTTCCCAGTTTTCAATCCGGCGAACACTTGCTGCTCTTATAACATGCGCTAAGGGCAGCACCCCCACGCCTCCCATGCTTTTACTCGCTTCAGCCTCTCGCTCCCCCAATCTGGCTGCCTATTGGTTGAAGCAGCTGCTCCGCTTTCCAGCCTTATTGTCCCCCAGGCTCCCACCCCAGCGCCCCTCCACAGCCCCCATTACGCCTCTGGTCAGCTGAGAAACAATAGGAGGGGTCAGGGGTCAGAGCTGTTGGAATTCCCATACACTAACCCCCCCCTCAATCACACACATGCCCACACACATACATAGATGTTTGTCTTTTATCCATTGCATCCATCTCCCTTTCGCTCCGTCTTGTAACTACTGAAGATCAGATAAGTTTGTTAGCAGAGACAAACAGCATTTTTATCTTAACATTACGTTAGAAGAAAACAGGAAACAGGCCACTCGTAGTGATGAACCTACAGCGAGTGATCACCTGAATCTGCAGCTTCACAGAGCTCCATAACGAGTTTCATTGTTTCGCGGTCCGACCCACAGCGCCGGTTCACCCTCACCTCTCTCACAGCATCGTTTTGGGCCGCAGCCTGCAGCTGTTTTCGCCGGATAAGCTCTAAAAAGCCATCGAGCAGCAGAAAAACACAGTCAGAGAGGAGCTGGTGAACAGCGTGGAGCGTTTAGCAGCTAAAGAGCAAGAAATTTCCCTCGGGAGTTTGCAGACACCAAAATTAGGAACTTAAGGAAGCTTTAGTGCGCGCGGTGTTTACATAACGCCACATCAATGCACTGCTAATCAATGAGACTACTAAGACTATAACAACAGTAGCTTTGAATGTTGCTTTATGCTCACTGTTAGTTAAAGTTATAAACCTCCTGTGTATAAGTAACACGGCTGATATCACATGAATATAACGCACGCTAACTTCTGCATGTTCACTTGGTATATTGAGTGACACGTCGATGTATTTTAAATCACCCGTTCAGGACGAATCTGTCAGGCTGACACCCTGATAATTACATCAGATGATGTTAAATAACGGCAGCATTGTCATTACCGAGCATTCCTACTGCTAATTACAATTTCTTCTCCTATCTGCTCCTTTGTATTCCCGTCGCCTTACATGCTTGCCAACAAAACAGTTTTACATCTTCATTTTATCCTTTTATTCTCTGTCAGTCTTTATAATATCCTCCTCTGCTAGCAGGCGAGGCTTAAGACCGGGCTTGTAATCTGAGTCAGCGTGAGCTCATCAAAAGCCTTAAGTGGTCTTTTTCTTCACAACGCACTGTACCAAAAGACTTTTTTTTAATTCAGTCCACTTAATGTTCATTCCCTAATAACTTTGATTATTCCATTGGCACATTAACGGAAGTGAAAGTCATATACAGCCTATCAGCGGCGTGCAGTGCTGTTAAGCAGTGGACATGCTATTTAAGCAGATTATACACTTTTGCCTGGTGCTCAGCATTAAGCTGACAGTGCACGGGGGGCTGAGATGTGGTGAAGGAACGGGTGGTGGCTTTCCGCTCATCGCCGTGTCCATGGTCACATTTACAGGCTCCTCTGACAGATAAGAGATCAGAAGGAGGAGGATGCTGTATCCTCTGGGGCCTCCATGGAGTGCTTGCTTGATTGTTTACGGGCGGATGGACATGTAGGATGGTCAGGACGTTTTGTATGCGTTAAAAAAGAGGCAGAGCGGCGGCTAAATGCTCGCGTGGCGCGGGCGGCATCCTACACTTCTGTGCATAAGCCTCGGTACGAGTGTGTGTGTTTCACTGTGTCACCGAGGAGAGCAGATATTCTGTGGGGTAATTACAGCCTGTGTGTTCCTGTCAGTGTGCCTGGCTGGCTTTCATGCAGCACTTCTGCCCACCGCCTGCTTAACACAGCTCCTGACTGCTGGTGACCTCAACGTGGCGCGGTTCAGCAGCCGCCCCGACTAATAGGCTATCAGAGATGAAGAACATCAATGAGGGAAGAGGAAGAAGAGAGAAAAAATAAATATCACAGAGAAAAAAGATAAACGACAACGCACCTCCAGGGAGGATTCATGCTCTCCTGCACTTAAACAATTTTTTGTTTCTTCATCTTCTCTTACAGCTACTGTAACATATGGGCAGCCATTTCCACTTCAGCCTGTTGACCTTTTGTGTAATAGTCTAAGAGTATGAGTCACGGAGCGCTGAGCTCCAGGGATGGAGCGCAGCTGCTTGCCTGCTCAGGAACCAAGACATCCAGCCCGGCAGCCAGGACCGCCGGCTGCCCTCCAGAGTTTCCATAATGTCACACAAACCCACTCAAGAGATGCAGGGTGCAATGAAGTGCAGCCCTGTGCATGAGACTGTCGTTACTGAAGAAGTTTAGAGCTGGAGAGCGTGTGCAGAGCTGGAAAAGGGAATGACGGCAGCACAGACAGGATTTGTTCTTATAATGCCAAAATAATTATAGTTATTTACACAATGAGGGATGCATGCATCTGCATTCCTGTTGATAACATCTCAGCTATATTAAGCATTCATGTGTGACTATGGAGCAGTTTTATTAAATGAGCTGTAAAATGCATTTTAGCTATTGTGTAATGAAAAACATTTAAAGCTCTCAGCAGCCTCTCAGTGGCCATTTAAGTAAAGCAAATGGTCTACAAATTTACATTTCTTTTTCTTGGTTGGAGTTGAAATGTATTTATTTGCATGTATTAGTGAGTGAATTCAGATATTTACAATCAGTCAGAGGATTTTTTTCTACATTTTTACGCTCGCTGCTCCTGATGGGCGCGATCGGTTCAGAGGTCGCTAAAATCCTCGTCGAGTGAGCAATTTTCAGTACAGTGGCACACAAAGACTGCACATCCACTTCACCACACGCAGCGCTCGCCGGTTGATTTCTGCTATGTTAAACGTCTTTGTGGGCTCCGACCATTAACTGTAATCCCTGGGATTATCAGTTTCAGGCTGCCAGAGAGGCTGCAGGCTCATCCCAAACCTGCAGCCAGCGGGGATGAGAGTCAAGGAGGAGCTGGAATATATTCTCTGAGATTCTTCTGTTCCCAGAGGACAGAGCGGCACCCCCTCTGCGCAAGATCTGGCACAAAGGCCCGAGTTTATTTCCAACGCTTGCAAAGATCCTACACGGCAGTCACAAGACGAACAACATTATCACAGACTGCTCTCTGTGTCTCAGCCACTGAGCTGAAAACCAAAACTTCCCTTTAAATCTGAACAGCGGGTTTCTTTGACAAACACGTGTTCCACCTGACATGCCCGTTCATGCTTCATGAGTCAGAGTCTGCAGCCATGCCGGTGGGTGTGAGCCGGCACAGCAGCCCTCTGAGCTAAATGTCAGCCTGATGGTGGCGCTAGAGGAAAAGCCGTGATATTTCCTCCATCTCTGGAGCCATATCGCTGAGAACGGCACAGGCAGCACCTCCGTCACTATCAGGAAAATGTAATTATGTGAAACAGGAGGCACAAAAATGCTTTGGAATACGTCCGTGTGTGAGGAAATGAGAACCACAGGAAAACATGCAGGGACAATTAATTCATTCATTAAAGAGAAAACGATTCAGTTTTGATAAGTGGGTCTGTTTCCATCTTCCAAAATGCTTTCTTCTTCTTCTTCTTCATATTACTGTAAACTGAATATTTTGGGGTTTTGGACTGTTGGTCGTAAAAGAATACAGCTATTTAAAGATGTCACCTTGGGCTCTGAGAAGATGTGCTTGGCAATTTTCGCCCTTTTCTCGCCTTTTATAGACTTCTCCATGAACTGAAAGCGCCATTACTTTCACATTACATTGAAGCGTGAGCTGGAAAGGGGACCCTTTGCAATCTTCTTCAGTTTATTATCTGTTTGTTTAATTAGGAGTGCACAAACAGTTATTTTAAGTTACAGTATTTCACCACGCTTGCGCTATCTTCTGTTTACTCATTACCCAAAACTGTCATGCAGGCGTTCTCCCCCAGTGCAGGGGAGTGCCTTCCAGCCTGTTCTGCATCATCAAAACAGGTTTGGTTTAGGCAGTTATTGCCCTGGGCTGGTTAGGCAAAGAGCAGGAACGACTTTCAGGGCTTAGGCTCCTTGCATACATTCGGGCTCGAGAACAACAGTTGAAAGGATGTCGTCATCCTCCCTTCAGGATGCTGACAAAAATAAACAAAAGGTACAGTATATTTGCTGTCTGCGGTTACGCAGCTGCCTTTCCATCTCATTCTCGAACTGCGAGAGAAAAGAGAAGGAACATGAGAGTCTTTTTGTTTTAAATCATTTAGCATTGAGTCTAAGTTTACAGCAGTGATTCAAGGAGGAAGACAGAACGACTAGAGCGGCCAAAAGCAGATAACGCTATCTCCCGCCATCAGCATGCTCGCTACTCAGGTCTGATAGCACTTCCTGAGCATCCTCTGGCTCCAGTGAGCTGTAGGTTTGAGGGCGGAGGGAGGGTTTGTTGGTTTTATTTCTGTGCTGCGTTGTGGTTGTAGTTCACTCATTCTCTATTAAAGATTAATCAAGCGGAAAATGTTGAGGAACAGAAAGCCCACTGAACTCAGCGTGTTTTCACAGGCCTCTGGATGCCCCAGCGGTCCAGCGCGCTGAGAATGTGGAGTTTAAAGAGCATAAAGGCATCAGGAATGTTGGAAAGTCGGTGCGAGGGGAGGGAGACAGCCAGACTGTGAGTCTGAGCGAACGCCGACGCTGGGAGTGGCGTCGCACACTCGCAGCGTCTCGACCGTCAAGTTAAAAACAATCACACCTCTGACTGTGGAAACGTGACGGCTTCGTTGTGAGAAACGAGGCGTTAAGTAAACACGAAACCTGACTTTAACCGAGGAAGACTCATTAGGGAGAAACGCCTCTGAATCTCATGTGAGGGCTTATTCCGTTTAAGGATCTGTGACATTTTCGGATGAATACGTGTTTTTCTGCTCTCCATCACTGACTGTGCAGCACAATGGTGCTTCAAACTGTAGACGGTTCATGAACGCTTTTGTATTTGTTGTTGTGAACACCCAGTGTCAGGCAGGTCTATTGCAGGAAAAATCCTCCACTGCACAGCAAGTGATGCGTTTCATGTTCCCAGCAACAGCAGCAGCACTTTGTTCGGAAACAAATAGAGAAAGAATTGGGCGGCTGCAATGGGAAGCAATAGCCGGCGTCGCCGATCGGGCTCCGAAAACTCAACAGAAACTGAAATTCTCATTGACAGAACTTCTCGGGATGAGAGCGCGCTTTGAGTGACAAGAGATTCTGGGAAGTACAGTGGGAGAAAAAAAAAAACGCAGCAGCATGAGCGATTAGCAGCAAAGATGTCAGCGAAAGACGAAAGAAAAACAAGATTCCTGTGGACTGCCACTTGAAAGCACACTCCAGCATGACTGAACAGAATGTAAGAGTTCCAGTCTTCATGTGAGAATCAGGTCAGGCATTAGAGAGGCGGCACAGAGAGAAACAGAAAGAGACGTGAGTGCACTGCTGTAGGAAGTTTGGGGAAACCCGGCCTGTCATGACTTGGACTTATAAGAAACAGCACGCACGCCTCTTAGTAGGGTATTAGTCTGAGGCCAAAGCTGGAGGGAATCTTTCCCAGGCACCCTCGCCATATTGGGAAGAGAGGAAGAGTGCATTAAGGCCTCAGGCTTGGTAAGAAAACCCAGACTGGCTGACGACCAATGGGCCCCATGAGCTTTGACGGTAATCACTAATGGCCCTCAGACAAGTTATCACCAAGCCGCATTGACATTTTGACTACTTTACAGCTTGGGTTGCTTTAAAAGTCAATTAAGACACGCATACAACACATGCAATGGTGTAACAGACTCCAGCATCCATCACCATGTGGCCGCTCGCTCGTGCAACATAAATACACACATATGTACGCAGATGCAGTGTTTTCCCTCATTGGAATTCCATTCAATCACTTTCTAATTGATTTAATTCTCCAGATGGTCGGGGGCTGAATGCAGGGCAGAATACAAAGCGCAGCTGAAAGTTGCCCTCTGGTTGCCAGAAGCTGCCAGACCTCCATGTTTTTTTTTTGTTTAATGCTCCTTAAAATACCCATATTCATTTAGAGCTGCAACCCAAACATGCACACATACAGATTTACACCCAGTAATGACCTCAATTAGACAAACACCTCACCTCTGTTCTCACCCGTCCTGCGAGGACTAGACCCTGTGGAAGAACCAGAATTAATGAGACCAAACTAATCAATGGTCGACTTGTATGCTACAACGACTGCTGAGAGCATTTTAATGGCAATACACACTAACCATGCCGGAGCAACGCGAACCAGGCGAGACGCAAGCGGTTTAAATAGCCTCGCCTCGGATAGCGATCAATAATGTTTTGTGAACGCAGCCAGACCACAGCAGGCAGACTTCACCAGCAATTAAAAGGCAGACAATACTTCATGTGAAGAGGCTGAAAGCTTGGCTGTCAAAAAAAAAACTAAAAAAAAACAGCTGTATATTCGGGGTGGTGGTGGCTGTGGCTTCGGAAGAGCAAGCGGAGGAGTGAGTGACGCAAATGTCAGGTCCAAATGAAATGAATTCATTTGCAAGTTTCCCAAAACAGAAGGTACTGCAAGCTCTGAGGTGCACTTGCACGCTGGTTGTGCCTGTTTTTGTGGAGGGCAAAGCGGCGCAAAGAGGAAATCTGACCACAATCGGGTGCTCCATTTTGGACTCTCCAGGTGCCTAAAAGGTCAGGACTGTCAGGACGGCTTGCGAGTGGCCCGCAGAGTGAATTCACGGGTCAAAGTTTGCTGAAGTTTGATTCTAAGCATGTCACATGTCTACTTCACATCCACCGGCAAATCCACCGATTGCAGCGATTCCACTGAAATGAATTGATTTCAGCCGGAGATGCCTCTGTTAGGAATGATGAGACGACGGCGCGACCGTGCCGCGAAGCTGGGGCGCCAAACCGGTGCTGCTGCGAGTGTGCATGAGAGAATTTTTAAAAAACAGAGCTGGAGAAGGGGCGGTGAAGGAGGAGAGAGGTGAAGCAATGAAAAAAAGTCAGACTCTAAAAGAGGAGCGAGGGGAGACATGCCATTTTCTTCAGATGAAAGCCTTTTTCATCCAAGTGTGAGCCAATTATTTTTCTTGTTGAGAGAAAATATGAACATCTGTGTTTGCTGTGAATCAGTGAATAATGGCACAGCCACACAAGGACCTCTGAACGCACACACACACACACACACACACACACCCAGTGGGTCGGGTGACGTCATGTTTGTTGTGGGGTGGGCGGCTCCCGGCTGAAGATTAAAGGCTAACACTGCCAAAGGTGGTTTAGGGTTTAAAAGATGGACAGAAGCAAAACATTCCCACTGCTCATTAGACTCTTCCAGCCCAGAGATAAGAAACTCTTGTTGTGGCCCCGGGCCCCGCAGGACCCCGACCCCTGACTGGCAGGCTCAAGCTGATTTACTCTCCCGGTCACCATGAGGCCCAAGGGAGAAACAACATTCTTTCACCAACTGACCATGCAACATAAAAACACTCATCATCTCTCACAGAAGACAGTTTTAGGTTTGGGAATGTTTATGTTAAAGAAGGAATCCCCCCGGGCGGCTCCAACATCCAGTCCTCTGACCGGCCACGTCGCTGGTCAGACAGCGGACAGACGCCTCTAGCCTGAGATGACCACGATGAGATCGGATCTCAGGGTAGCTCAGGAAGGCTAATCCCCCCAATCCGACACAACTGGGATGAAAGTAGAGCGTGGCTTTCTGTGCAGGAGTCTCACTGATGCAACCGGCCGCCTGGTGACCGAATCGACTTCCCCAGCAAGAAATCACATAACAAGCCAGAGAAAGTCCCCTTCTGATGGCTCAACGCCGACGTCACCGGCGAGCACATCAGTATGTTTAAATGTGACACTTTCAACGACCTGGAGATCTTTTACTCGGGGTGGAAAAGCTCCTAAAACAACCTTTACATGTTTGCAAGTCACTAAAACTTTCAGATGATGAATGAATCTGAAGATGATGAATGAATTTCTTTCAGGGTTAAGGGAGGGAGGTGTGGCGGCCAGCTGTGCAAGCTCAGCAAACATTACTCTCTTCATGTTACTGCCTCGTCAACACATTGTAGGTCTGATAATGTGGCAAAGGAGGACCAGCAACATGTCAGATACCCTTCCCAGTATCAGTCGATATGTCAGCAGAACACTGGTCGAACTCTGAGGAAAACACTTTAACAGTGAGGGCAGTTACAGCTCCCTTCAGGCACATCCTGTCTCAATTATCCACGCCCGCACTCCTCTCTCCCCCTACAGTCGCCTGACCTCAGGCCAGAGCATGGGAAGAGACAGCCACACACAGTGGACGGCCCGGAGAGGAATGCAATCACAAGGCACCAAGAGACACGGCTGGCACCGAGGTTTCCAGCAAAGCATAAATAGCAGATGCCCTGAGCTTAAAAAACACACACTCAAAACAAAAGACATCCATATGAAGTTGGCAAGGTCAAAGCAATTTGTCAAAGAGATGACTGCGAGAGGTTGGAGAGGGGAGTTGGAGGCTGTCCTCCCACGGTCGCAGCCAGGGACAGGCACCAGGGTCGGGCCGGGAGGGGATTGATGCGATGTCAGCCTTTAGGAGACGGTGCAGAGACAGAGACGTGGAAGTCTTACCTGACGTGTCCCACATATTCAGCTCAATCCGGTGCTTGTCTATCTCAAAGCTGGCCGTGTAGTTTTCAAACACTGTGGGAACGTAGTTCTGAAAAGAAAGGATGTATTTTGGTTATCCAATTAAGAGGCACGAGACGTCTGCACGGCCACAGAGTTCAGACTAAAGAACATCAGATCTGAAATGATGCAGCAGACAAAGACATTTCAGTGCAAAGCTGGTACTGGAATTTCCTTTTAGAAAAACGCAGTCATGTTACAGCAGATGAGGACAACGCCTTAAAGTTTTATGGGCAGGACTGCAAACACAGTTAAAGTCCATTCAGACATCACAGGAGTGTTCTCGTGATTTTACAGGCATGCATTCCGGCTCCCTCTCCACCGGCGCTTTCTCTCTCTGCGCTTTACACATTTCTGCCTTTAAGCAGGTGGATGTAACCTGCCGAACAAGTGCTGAAGTTGAGCCGTTCAGCCTTACATTCTAACGCGCTCCCCACTCTCTTTTGTCCCCGAATTAAAGACTAAGTTCAGACTTTTGGCAGACCCACCTCTGGATAGCAGTCCTTGGCAAAAACGTGCAGGAGCGCCGTTTTCCCACACTGCGTGTCCCCGACCACCACAATCTTACAGCGGCTGCCTAGACTGTCCATGGTTTGTCCGTCTGAGGTGTATTCTTGACGCGGGGATGGATTGCATCCAGCATCCGATACGAGGCGCGGCGGAATCGCAGACGGGGAAGAAAAAGGAGCAGATACATGCGCTGAGCCGGTGCGCTTTGTCCAGCTCCTCCTGTCCTGCGCGCGGCTCTCAGGTCCCCCTGGCAGACTTCGTCTGACTGGTCTGCTACCAAAACCAGAGGAAGGACGCGCACAGCCCTCCCTGGAAACTGGTACTTTGATTCCTGGCCACGCCTTCCCAATATTCACGTATGAATCCCATCACTCAGCTGACTCAATAGGCTGCTCTTATGGGAAATAAAGGCGCTGTCGGACAAATGGTTTATGGGGACATTACCCTGTTTGTTTATGCCTGCGATGGTTTCCTTTTAATATCTCAGTGATATTACTAAACAAGAGAATCACTGTTTATGGAGATGACTCTGCCTCCTGAGTGTCTATTAAACTGGCTTAGAAACTTTATGCTTGAGAACATCCGAATTTCATCCGCTTGCCTCTTATCTGCTCCCTGCAAATAATATCATAAAAGGCCTCCTGGAGCTTGAAATATAAGATCGTGACATAATAAAGATTTCTTGGCACACTTAATATTTTACATCCTATATCAACATCAGGTCCATAATATCAGTATAACAATACTACAAAAGGTAAAGCAGTATATATCCTCATGGATGGCTCTTATATTCCACTTTATCTTATTTTATGGTAGTTTATTAGTCTGCCTGTTGGCCAGCAGTCATTGGATGTGTCTACACGCAAAGCTTATGTCTGTGTGTAGGTGCGCTGTGATGTTTGTGTTTGTGTAGACAACAAAAACAAAACAACAAACAGGAGCAGTTTCGTAAATACTGGAACTGAATACTGTGTTCCTGCATGCGTGCAGCAGCACAAACCCTCTGCTCTGAGTGGAGGTGCGGTGGAGCAGTCCATCACATGGAGCAGCTGGAGGTGACGGAGCTGTTAGCTTCGGCTGCTTTTCCTTGGGAGGGTCCCGCTGAGGAGTTATTGCTTTTGTGAATGAGATAATTAAATGACGCGGCACCACGTGCCAGGACAGGTAGTGCTGTTGAGTCATCTTTTGTCCCCTGAAGGCCGACACTGCCTCCTTCTGGACAAAAGTGGTGTCACACGCCTTTCTTATCTGTGAGTGGCAAAGGAGCCATTAGTCACACTGACTGAATAATGAGAAAACAACAGAAAGAGTACAATCAGCAGGACTGCAGCGTGTCTCCGTCCACACAACAGACCTGCAGCACTGTTGAAGGACTTCTCCTCTCTTCTCACATCATTACTGCGTCTGTATTTTGTGCTACTGTTGGATTGTTGTCCCTCCTTCAATAGAACAAGGACTCAGCTCTTTTACTTATGTAAAAGTACTAATACAACAATGTAAAGTACTCAATTTCAAGAAAAAGTCCTACATTCAGACAGTACTGAAGTATTATCAACAAAATGTACAAGAAGAATCGAAAATTAAAGTATTCATTCTGCAGGAAAACAGCCCCTGAAACTGATATTTAGCTGTGTGTAGATTGTTCACAGTGATGCATCAATGTGTGAGCAGTATGGTGTATATAAAATGGTTCTTTATGAGGTTTTGCAGCACAGTCTTTAACAATGCATATTATACAATTATCATATGAGGTTAAATCTATAAACGTAACTGTAAATGTCAGATAATTGTGATAGCAAAATGTGCAATATTTGCCCCTGAAATGTAGAATAAGTGGTATAAAATGGAAATACTCTATTTAAGCAGATCAAAACCACACAGTACTTAAGTAGATGTATTCAGTTAGTCCCTACCACTGAGACCGAGAAGCATGTCTCTATTGATTTGGTGGAACTTCCCTTTAAGACTCAAACTCTCTGTCAGGAGGACAGCAGGTGGCAGTATGCACTCATTCCCAGGGCAGGTGGGTGTCTGTGTATTTTAGGTCAGGACCCCTCAGAGTTGGAGGGACACAAACATTTTAGCATCTCTTCATAAATGAGCTGAGCAAAACTCTACAGATCTCCAGAAGAACCTGCTGGAACTCATTTTGTTCTTTGACATTTCCCATTTCACTTTAAAGTAATGACACTTAATGACCACAAGAATCTCAAGTAGCTGCATCTAATATTCACACACACACACACACACACACATTTACATCACATATTTACACACATGCATGCATAAGTGCTTAACGTTAACGGTGGGTTCATTTCACTCACTCCGATTGTGACGATTCCACACTGCATCTGCCAGCAGGTGGGTGTAGTGCTCTGCACTCCACTGCCTGCACGCTGGGATGACTGTGCCACGTGGTTTTGTGCTCAAAGATGCTTGGATGGATCTGTCACTCCACCAATAAACACATTACACCTGTGCATGAGCAGAGCAGCCAAGCCAGCACCGGATCACTGAAGACCACAGTGAAAGAAATTAGGATAAATAAATGAGCAGAGGTTGAACTGGGAAGCAGCCAGGAGGCCGCTGCAGTAACTTTCAGTTCCTGTGAACTAACCAGCAAGAACTGATTGATCCTAAAGACGTAACTGTGGAATGAATGACGTTTTCCAAACTCAGCATTTTAATTAAACATCTGCAAACAGCTGTAGCATGCATGTACTGCATGTTTTCTCACCCTGTGAGACCATCCACTGATTGTCTTTACTGCACCATATGCCCTTTAGGTCTAATGCCGTAAAGCACATGCTGATTTATAGTATTAGTATTGCACTCCACTATATGTAAATCAAAGTAAAAGCTGAGCACACCCACACAGGTGTTTTCAGTCACTGGGGCTGTTTCGACCTCCGCTCAGGTGTGAGTCTGGAGGAGCTCCGCTGGGAATCACCTGATGAGTGGGCGGACCATGGCGCAGTGGCTTCAAGATTTTACATTAAAAAATATACAATCGCTTTATGAAACATGCTGTTGCTTGAATTATCAAACACTGTAATAACTACTGAAGCATCTGGATACTTCTTCCAGAACTTTAAAGTACATATAAATACTTCTCAGTAACTAGACAGCATTTCTGTTTTCCTGCTCCATGCTGAGGAGGTCTGAGCAGAGGTTTAACACAGCTGCTCCAAAGTGTGCACATAATCATATTTCTGCTATAAATCATAGTCATTTTTCTCCGGCATGTACTCACTCTTTGCTTTTTAGCGCTAAATACTGCATTATTTTACTTCTTCAAGCCTCTAAAAACAATCTAAAATCTAATTTGTTTAGACTTTTCAGAATCCAAAGACAGAAGAAGGTTGAAAACAGACATTTCTTTATCAGGATCATAGCCCAAACGGCTGGGAACTGCTGGTTTAGCAGAGCAGCAGCACTGAAAGTGATTCAGCATCTTGCTCAAGGACGCTGTGATAATGCCTGAAAGAACAGCATTCACCTGTGTGTGTGAAGAAGGTAACCAGGCTGAATAAACCAATAATACATTAAGGCACCTTAACACTTTCAGTAATCAGTAAGTAAGTCACCAGTGAACATGAATATTTCCTAAATCTGCAGTCATAATTCCTGCAGACAGCAGGATTTACATGATTTGTCACAGCTCCATTTTTCTAGATTTGTTATGAATCCCAGTATTTGCCCAGTTCTAATGGAAGTAAGAAGATGTGCGTGTTTGTAGTCCAAACACACACATCTTCTGAGAGCGTCCAGACTCCCTGCAGACTCAGTCTATTTGCCTGGCAGAGTGGTGACACAGTACTTTATCCAGGCCAAATTACACCGCTGAGCAACATTATGCATTCGGTAACCTACTTAGACAATAGAGGATGTCTCCAAAACTACACCAGGTGTCCGAGCCAGCACGTCTCTGCTCCTGTGTTCCTTTAACCGCAGCCATTTCCTGTGATGGATACCTTTTCAAACCCTTTTTAGCTGCTGGAACACGTTCTGAAACTCTCCTCTCGGCTTCACAGCGAAACACCCAAAGAGAGCTTTTGCACTGTGCTTCTCTTCCACTCCTTTTTTTTCAGACTCCAACCTGCAGTCCAAGTCATTTTCCTGACCGAGCTAATGAGGAGCAGAGCCACTCTGCGAGCTCCCACAGCCCAGTGGTGTATATTCAGAGTGGCTCAGTGCAGTTGGTGAGGAAGAGCAGACAGTGCTGTGCAACACTGCCATGCCTGTGTCAAAGTGGCAGATCAATAACGCCTGCATCCTACATCATTAAGCCCCTGTGGGATATTGATTGGGACTTTGCTGACTTTGGCCTCAGGAGTGCTGAGTGGCACTTTGCGGCCACAAGGTGTCTCACCACTCCTCTTGTGGTCTGAATGGACCCTGGGCTGGTGTCTGAGCTCTGAAGAGCTGGAAAATGTGAATAGATTCTGGTTTCTTTGTGTGACAAAATATACGAGACACTGGCAGCTGCATCAACAATCATAAAAGTTTAACTGTTTGTTTCTATCACAGCAAGCCGCTGAGATTAGGCGCAAAAATACTCCGAATTTTATGATTTCCCTCACAGTGGTTTTCATGGGGAGGTCCGCCTGCCCAGTGGCTCCAGCTGCCTGCACTGAAGCTGAATAATACAAAGCAGGTTGTATCGTTTAATCAAAAACTGGCATGCCCTCAACACAAACTCATATTTTTCTGAGCTGCCTGTGCAGGGAAGTTACAACAATGAGCCGTACGCAGGCCCAAAGTTCCTGCAAATTCTGCTGTAGAATAGGCAGCATAAACAGACGTTTCCTCTGGCTCCTGCTGCAGCACCACAAACCTCAGTGTTTAACAAGCAGCAGTAAACAGCCCGAAATGAGCAAAAACCGACTGACTGAATGGATGAATTCATTAATCATGTCTTCTTTCTCGTCTCATGTGATGTTGCAGAGGTGCGCCGTGCTCTGGAGATGTGTTTAAAGCGCAAACTGGAGAAAATCTGTACACTGTGTTGAGTTTAGTGACTTAGTTTGTCTCATCAAACCTTATCATATTCATCTGTGGCTTCCTGAGTCTTTCCTTATTCAGCATGCTACCTTTTTTTGCTCTCGTGTCATTACAACATTTCAACTTTAATGTGTGTGTGCAGACTTGCAGTAATCAACAGAATTTGAAGGTCTTGCTGGTTTGGCTTTAGCTTTATTTGCCTTCTAGCTACAATGGCCATTTTTTTTGCAAATCACCTCCCTGCTTGATGCAATATAGGCTTATCTTATAGCCCTACCCAAACAGCCAAACCCATCCAATCACGCAAGCCAGTCCGCGGGTTTTATCAGCTCTCCGGGTTTTCCAGCCTGCCTCTGTCTCGTCCCACTCACACTCTCTGTCAGAGCGCGGCGCTGACAGCCACTGGCCACTGAGCAGCCCACTCTGTCGGGGTTTGTGTCTCCATCCAAGACTGCTGAAAAAGGCGCTCTGACTCTCGCATTTTCTTTTATTTACAAGGAAAGCAAAAAAAAAAAACAAAAAAAAACAGCAAGCCCGTCCACGGCAACAGAAGCACAAGAAGTGGGGGAAACAAGAAGCATCTAAGTAATTTTCTACGCTCATCACTGTCTCACAGCTCCCTGCACAATGTCTGGAGAGGACGCACCTGCCCAGCAGCAAAACGCCGTGGACCAGAAGCAGGAGACCAAACCCGCCGAGGAGCCCAAAGCCGAGCCCCCCAAGACGGAGTCTGCGCCCGCCGCCGCCGCCGAGGCAGCGGCTACCCCCGCGGCGGCCACCGAGAAGGTCCCCGAAGAGGAGGCGTTCACCTACCGCGCCCTGGTGCTCACCGGCTACGGCGGCTATGACAAAGTGAAGCTGCAGGTGAAGAAGGGCAAGCCGGCGCTCAAGGCTGGCGAGATCCTGGTGCGGGTCAAGGCTTGCGGGCTGAACTTCGCAGACCTGATGGCTCGGCAGGGGCTGTACGACCGGCTGCCGTCCCCGCCGGTCACCCCGGGAATGGAGTGCTCCGGGGTGGTGGAGGCTGTGGGGGAAGAAGTGACGGACAGAAAAGTAAGCACACATGGCTTTCAGCTTTATTCTCGCCCCCTTAAAGTCTCATTTTACCGCGTGTGTTTTATTGTTTAAGTGATGAATGTTGGTGTCGCTTCGTGTTTTTGGTGCTGAGCAGCTACATCTGGATATGGGCGTGTCAGGCTGTGCTCGCTGCTCAGGGAGTGGTGGCACTGCTGTACGATGGATTCAACTCTTTTATGACTTCATGCATTTAATGCTGAAAAGCTATCGCATCAGGTTATTATCACAGTAATAGGTTAAAATAGATATCAGCCTATAGTTTATGTTTAAGCTGTCATAGGTGTTCATCCATTCATCCACTCGTGCGTAATAAGGAGACAGCGCTGTGAAGCCCGTTAGTGCGCTCCTGTTCCTGATTTCATCCCAGCAGAAGAAACCCAAAGTGCGTGAATGACACGAGTTGAGCACAATGAAGCCAGCAGCAGGCGTCGCCCCTCTGGTCTCCCCCGCTTCTGCCTGTGTGCGCACTTAGATTGAGCAACTTCAGGAGTCCGCAGCTGCTGATCTGGAGACGGATTCTCTGTTCGTGCGCAACATGTTTGTGTGTTCTGAGCCTTAAGTCCAAAGAAACACATGCAAATCCGCGGGATGCTTTCCACCCTCACAGCGCCTACGCTGTACTGCGCTTTCATGTGTGCCAAGGCGCGCAAAGCTGCGTCGAGTTAACTAGAGATAGCCACAACGAGACCGGAAATGGAACTGTGGTACCCTTCAAAATTAAAGCTCTAAACGCTCACCCTAGAGTTTCCATGTCTGATGTGATGGAGGCGGAAGAAGCGTAGATTCAAATGCATGCAAGACACCAGGAATCAAGAAGAAATAATTATGTAAAACGTGTTGAACTATAATACAGGCTAAAAATTGAGGCTTCAGGCCTGCAGTTGCACCTCCTCCTGCAGCTGTAAAAATCTGGATGACAGGCATTAAAAGGCCACCTCGCTTCCAGTTCCTCCACTGCTTCGCTTGCAAAATGCTAATTAATGAGGGACTTTATTTTGTAGGCGATGGCCAGAGCGCCACGCGTCTTAACACGGCTGACTTGACTCCGGTGGCGGGGAGCGGAGTCACCGACGCCTTTTGTTAACGGGAGCGACGGTGGCGCACAGGCTCACCGCGCGGAAAGGGCGAGGCGCGACGCATCAGACAGCGCGATGCGAGAAACAGGATCCCTCTGCCTCTTTGTCAGCGCGCAGCCCGTCGCCTCTGTTGTGTGCAGAACAATTTACGGTCATCAATATAGCGGGATTAAAGTTCAACCCCGCGCGCTCTCAGACAATGAAGCCAAGTCATTTAATAAAAGCACCCTAGACTTTTCTTTAATGTTCAGCCACGAGGATAATGAAGTGGTGATTGAAAGAGAATTATTATTTACTTTCTTACATTGCGTGATGAGTCACGGGCCTGTATGTCTCCTGGCTGCATGGCATCACCACATTAACGCCTCTGTAAGACAATTAAACTACAAAGGCAAAATGTTACAAATCAGCCAGCCATGAGTCACGCTCTTTGTTGTAAGGCACCGCACTTTCCTCACATCAGCCCGTTAATATCTGTGGATGACACCAGGCTCATCACATGTGTAATGCATGTGCGTCTGGCTGGGAGTGGCACATGTGTCTGTCAAGCCTGAGCCCGCATGGACGGGGAGTCTGTGCAGAGCGGCGGGAGTACGACTGCCGATAGGTCAGCCAGACATCACAGAAGGTTAAGATCCTTGTGTTTCTAGAATACTTTACAGCTTCTTTCCACCTTGTCAGTAGCGCAGATTGGATTTAAAGGTCACGCACTACACGCACACACACACACACACACACACGCAGGGCTTGTCATCAAGGCCTCACGCGCCCACATCCCCTCGCGGCCCTTAGGTTATAGAATTAA
Source organism: Chaetodon trifasciatus (assembly GCA_037975065.1). Lineage (NCBI taxonomy): Eukaryota > Metazoa > Chordata > Actinopteri > Chaetodontiformes > Chaetodontidae > Chaetodon > Chaetodon trifasciatus. The sequence continues at coordinate 2,994,415 of JBBMOE010000035.1, forward strand.
GAGCCAATCTTCCTAATGGATGGAGATCTCTGAGATCTTTTGGCAGCTAACTCACTGGGAATGTGCTGACCCTGATGGCAACGAGTTTTTGGGAGGCGCATCACTCAGTGCTGCTCTAGCTGTCTGTCACACACACACACACACACACACACACACACACAGATGTCATGCTTCCATCACTTCTGGGAACATTACATGATCTTACATTCATTTCTTGGAGATTTACCTTAACTTTACCTTACAGCATGAGCAATACACATCCACACACACACACATATGCGCACAAAGACACACAATAAGGAGTGTGTTTGCTCCCCATACAGTGCATGCAGGCTGTGCACACAGTCACGGCCATTTAATTAGATAATGCAACATAAACATCAGCCGCTAAGTAAAGAGGAATTGATTCTTATTTGACATTTCAGTGCTGCACCTCGTGTTCTCTAATGTGAGCTCCTGCACAGATACAAGTGATATTTGAGAACTTTGGCTTGATTTGTGTGTAAGCTGAATGAGAAAAACATGTTTATACATGTCAAAGCGTTGAAAAAATCTAGAATTTTGGTGTATTGTACCAAAAGTTCACCTATCCCTGAATGTAGTGTAATGCGAATTTCTCGCCTCCTCGAGTGCGGAGCTGATAAAGGCAGCTCTTGCGCCATTGTTCCCCTCTCGCCTCTCTGTCTTTGGCTTTGCAGCTTTCTGTCTCTTCTGTTTTCTACGTGTTGACGGAATTATCCACTGCATGCCTCGCATTGTATTTCAATAACTGCTGCAAAACAAGCGTCCCACGAGGGGGACAATGGAGTTGAATGAAGTAAGACTACAGTGCCCTCACCCGAAATGACCTAAGAGGGAGTGCGGGGAAACGTGTAACAGTGAGTAAGCGAGGGAAGAAGGGAAATATCACAAATCACGAGCTCCCCCGACGCCAAACATCAGCACTTTTTCCTGCTTGCTTTTTTTTTTTGTCCTTTTTCGTTTTTTATGCTCTCCCTCGGTGAGTTTTGGTGGGATCTGACCCATATGTTCTCAATTACCTCCCTCTGGCCCACATTGTCATTCTGGTATTTCCTCCATCCCTCCTTCCCTCCCCTCCATCTATCTCTCCTTCTTTTGTGTAATCTCTTGATTCTTCCTCAGTTGATCGGTCAGTGAATCCCTCCCTTTATGTTACCATCCTCTCTCCTCTCCTCTCCTCTCCTCTCCTCTCCTTTCAGGACATCTGTACCCCTTCCTCCCCGCCCTGCCCTTTCATCATACATGTCCGTTCCACCGTGATCACAACACGAACAGCTTGCCTTCATACTCTGCACGAGCTGTTGACAGTTTGCCATAAACTGCTGGGTCAAAAAGGAAAAGTCTCTGCTTTGTGTTTTTCTCCTCAAGCTTGTCCAGTGTGGTGTTCCCTGATAAATTCAGGAATTTTTTGAGATCGACAGAGTTGCAATGAGGCTTGTAATATTACTGGAGCTGCATAAAAACAATGAAGAATAAGTGTGTTAGCATGATGTGCTGATTTGCATAATCAGAGGTGCAGTCAAGTGCAAAAAGCAGCATGTAGATTTTGCTGTATGCAAGCAGGGCGTGGCCTTTATCCTAACATCAGACCAGCCGCGCTAAAGCACAGTAACACCTACACTGACACCAGGGAGATATTATGTTTCCTTTTAATTACATTTGCAGGAGGCTTGCAGGCTGTGTGGGTGTTAACATTTAACCTTCATCCTTTGACTCAGCCTGATTCAGGAACGCTCACAAATTTTGTTCATCAGTTTTTTTTTCCCCTCTGATCATTTTTTTCGCTGAGATCATCGAAGCTCCGAGCCGCGAAGCAGCTGACTTTGAGGCCGGCATACCCCAAAATTGAATCACCATCTGATTAAGTCCATTCATATACAGTTAACTGGAAGTGCCTTTGTTCAGTGCCCGTGCACTCTTGACCCCAACTGTGAGTCCATTGGCTGCGGTGGCATGCGGGCTAAGACAGGAAATGCAAGTGTGTGTGTGTTTGCGCTGTGTGAGGATGTCGCAGCAGAACTGTCACAAGGCTCGCTCGCCCGGCCTTGAACGTTCCTACCCAGTTTCTGTGTGACTGACAGTAACTCACACATGCTTAACGTGGGCGCTGAAGAATAGCTGCAGATGCATTTGAAGGCGATGCATGAGTCATATTTGTGTGTGTTTCCTGTAAGAGCCTGAACTCCCCCGTCTATCGATTTGTGCCACACTGTACCCCCAATTAAACCAGCGAGGCTGATGAGTTTGTGGACTCAAAAAAAAAAAAAAAATGAAAGGGAGACTGGAGAGTCAGCGAATGGGAGGAAAAATAAGTAGCCCATGGTGGAAAAGTGAAAGTCTAGTTTGAAAATAAACCAAATGACTCGGCCTCAGACAGAAAGATGCGGGTATGAAAAGAAAAAGGGAGAGGGAGATCTCTCTAATTGGAATGGATAGACAGCGAGGCGCATGGCTCCCTCCAGACCATTAGAGAGGCCCGGGTGGAGAGGGTTTGTTCCCAGGAGGAGAGAGCTTGTCTTATGCTCAGCCATGGGGAAGAATCTGGCAGGGACTCTGATGAGTGGAGAGAGGCCAGGGGAGACGACGGGCCCCATTGTCCTGTCTCGCTGATGAGGAAGAGGGGACGCGGGACGCTCCTCACAAGAGAGGAGAAAGAGGACGGCGAAGACAGAGCGAGACGGCGAAGGATGAAGAAACGGGGAGGAAAGAGAGGGCGGCGAGACGGAGACGCAGACAGGATGAGACGAGGGGCTGGAGAAGGGGAAGGAAGATGTTCTAAAGTTGTAAGAGGAAAAGGAGTCAGGAAGTGAAAGAGAAAGAAGGGAAGAGAAAAAGTGAGGAGAATGGAAACGAGGCGGGAGGGAGAGCTGTGTCGAGAGCGGTGGATAAGAGGGAGGAAGAAAACAGGAAGAGAGTTATAATGCCACAGTCGTCTCTGTTTCCTGTGTCCCTCGAGTGGGCTCTCCTGATTGGTTGGTGAAGGCGCCGGGGGTGCGTTTACGCCGCGGCTCGTCCCTCTGGAAAGGGACTGTCGTGAATCGAAGGATCCTGCTTTGATAAAGAAAGTTCGGGAGCAGAAAAGGACAAGATGGTGACGACGTCTGCAGAGCTGCTTTCGTTCAAAGAGCAGTTCTGACATTTCCATTAACTGAAGCGGAGAGGAAAACCAGAGCAAATGTTTTAGAAAGACCTCTTTAAGCCACACATTCGTCATCTTCCAGCACTGTAACTTGTTATCAGAAGCTCAAGAATCAAAACGCAAACAAACCTCCAAATGCAAACAGCTAACCGCTGCCAGCCACCGCAGTCAGGAGAAGGCCGTCGTTCTTTGGCACCAATCTCAAAGATCTAACCTGTCAAAAAGAAAAAAGCAAAGCCGCTTCCTTGTTTTGCCGCTTCATTATTTCCCCACGTAGACTCACTACTCTTACTCTGCTGAGGTTTATCGCTTCCCTCGTTTGCTGGCGCTCTTCAGGAGCAAACTCTTTGAGGTTTGGTGGACGTGTTTGCAGGTCTGCCATTGTTGTGCGCAAAACAATAGACCTCTGCTCTCGCTATCCTCTGCTGCACGGCTCGCATCTCTCCCCCAACAAACCGTGAGGCTGCAGATGTCAGGAAGCTCCAGGACATTTCGAGGCTCTAGCGATGAAACCTCTGGGGGTACTGAACTGCCAAAGGATCCTGTTCAAGCTCAAGAACTTAATAAATCAATTAAAATATACCAGAAGTTCGCTTTAGTTTAGTAGAATTCTTTTCTTGCAGACCCTGATACATGATTCTTCTTGGAGTCACTCCCTCAGTTTAGGTTACATTGATTTCACTAACTGAAAACATGAAACCCTTTGCTTTACCTGTTTCAGGTCGGAGACAAGGTGATGGTGCTGAACCGCTTCGGGCTGTGGCAGGAGGTGGCGGTGGTGCCGGCCAGCCACACCTTCCTTATCCCAGAGGGCATGAGCTTTGAGGAGGCGGCAGCCCTCCCCGTGAACTACATCACTGCCTACATGATGCTGTTTGACTTCGGCAACCTGCGGCCCAACCAGAGCGTCCTCATTCATGCCGCTGCAGGTAAGGAGACAAAGGCCAAACCGATACATACATGCACACCGGGTGATGCATAAACCCTTTTACGGATGGATGCATCACTCTGAATTCATTCTAAATTCATTAATAATTCATTCACAAACTAAGATCTCTGAAAAAATGGCAGCGTCAGAGTTCTAATAGAAATTTATGTTGTAATCCTGCAACTGACAACCACACTTAATCAGTTTCATTTCAGTCTGTGTCATGCCCCGCGCTGATCTCTGCTCTTTAGCAACCACACTAATGAATTCGGATGCAGATCCATAAAGAAGTTTGGAATCCTCTGCAGAGGCGTAACGCGAAAGATGCAAAGCTTGAGGAAACGCCCTCGAATGTTTACAGCAGACGTCTTCCTTCTCTGCACCTCCTGTTTATGCATTTCTTTCTTAGATGAATTATGGCTGCTGGAGAAGGTCCCGCTGTTCATTAGCATGAGATATGGCTCCGCGTTTTGCACCATCCAGGGCTGCGCTAGCACTGGAGCACCTGCCACCTGGACTGTGAGGTCAGAGTTCAGAGCGAGTGGGTGGGAGAACGAAGGGGGTTGAGGGAGTAAAAGCACCTGTTTCGGGGTGTGATGCGTCGAGCCTGAGAGCATTTGATTTTGCTGTGTTTACACAATCGGGCCAGCTGGAGAGAATGGGAGCGCATCAGCCAAAAGAAATTGTTCTCTCCTCATTTCTCTCTCTATCTGCGGCTGCACAGCTCTCGCCTTTCCTCTTGTTCCCACTCTTTCTGCGCCGAGGGAGCGAGAATGGGATCCCACCGCATTTGGGACAGTGCGTGGGTGTAGGTCGCTGAGAGAAGTGAGCGCATCGTGAAACCTGAGCCCGTTTTCTCGATGGGAGACAAAAAGATGACAGAGAGCTCTGGGAGGCCGCCAGCCCAGGTGGACGTGTCCCTCGGCATTAGCACAATAGCAGTGGAAATGTTTGAATGTGTGATGTTAGCATTAAACTGTGCAGCTTCCCCAGAGCTGTATGACAGCTAACAGACTCACTTGTGGGACTGGCGGTCTACAGAGGAATCCCAAATGTTTGCACCATATCATCCAGCTGATGTCACTCATCCCTGTGAACACACGTCTTGCCAGAGGTTTTCTGCGAGGAGTATGTTTGCTATAGGAGGAATGCAGTGGAAGTGCGGTGGAAGACGCTTTTCCCCGCTGGTTCGGTCGAGGCGGCGTCTCTGGTTTCTCGAGGCAGGCTGCCAGTCTTGGCTCGCCAGCTGTCCGGACATCAGGATTGTAAAAGCACATTACTGAGGCTATGACAAAAACATTTGCTTAACAGTCTGCTTCACTGCACTCTGTCATTCCTTGCATGTGTAAATCATTATCATAGCTCTACAGCGCTGCTATATTGAGACTTTTTCGCCGGATTTGCGAATAGTAAAAGGTGTTGAGACAACACCGTCGCCTCGTGTTGTGGGGGCTCACACGGTGCTGCTAGCTGAGTGTGGGGTCCCACTCCTCAGCCTGTCAGAAACTGTTCCTGATGCTCTCTGATGAGAGAGACCGAAAGTATCTGCTGTGACCAGAGAGAGAGATTGTGGTTGGGTGTGTCAGGGCCTATCTGTCTGACTACTGAAGTCTCATATCTTTTAATATTGTGAAGGAAATAGCAGACAGGACGGCTTCTATTCCACCTAAATGTATTCCAGTACTGCAATATTGTCAATTGGCTCTGGGAAAATGTATTCACTATTTTCTGGCATTTTACAGCCCAAACAATTAACTGATTAACCTGAAGTGAATTAATAAGAAGGATAAGCGTTAGTTGGAGCCCTGCAGTAATGCAATTTAAGTATGTGGTTCCCAGTTATGGCTTAAAATGAAGCAATGTCTGCCTGCGACGCCTCTTTATAGTCCATCCTCAGGCCACATGTGTCTGAGCTGTGAGCGGATCAAACAGATTTGATGAGAGGAAGGAAAACTTTCCAGTATTTCACAAAAATAGAAGAGAATAAACAGTTTTATGTAGCATACATTGGCATATTTCTTTTTTACTATTGTCTCCAGAAACCTCGTGGACCTCAGGTGTTATCCGTCCTCACTAATGTACTCTGCATACTTACTTGCTTCGGGCTGGATGCATCCAGACCGCCGTGTGTCACATGAAAATGTGGAACACCATTCCTCGTTTCACTTTAAATCTTTTCAAGAATTGATCTCCTTTCCAATTCGCAGTCCAAATCAATTCAAAGTAACACATTAGACTACAGAGCGTGTATTGTATTTCGATTATGAAACAGTAATTAGCAAGTACTCTGCTACTACTCGACCCTGCCCACAGCTCCAGTGAACACCCCATTTAACCACGCGCAGTATTAGCGTGTGGTTAAATGGCTTTGCTGCATCTCAGCAGACTGTCTCACAGGACGATTGCACATAAAGTCGTTTTTCTGTCTAAACAGCGGCGGGTTTGTGTGCCAGACGTGCCTGCACAGCGCTGCATTCCTGCTAGATCAGTTTATGTTATGCAAAGATAAAGTGGCGAGCTTTTGCATGAGATCAACTGGACCGAGGAGCAGCAGCTGTTTCGCTCTCGGTGACATTTGGTCGTTATGATTTAACCCGGTGTCATTTTTATTGAAGGCTATAGTAGCTCAGCAGCTTCTTATCACAGCATCCACACACTCCATAAATCCTTTCATCAAAGCGTCTTCCTCATAAATGCTCGAGGGCTTCATCCTGAGTCGATCTGCGTCCTGGTTGACCTGTTTGGTCTCATGATAAGGACATAATCCACTCGTTTAATCTCATTAGGAAAACAATCATCCTCTTTTCAATTACTTTTAGATTACTTTATCTCCATAGCCCCTGAAACTGGCTGATAAATAGATATTTCATTCTAAATGATTACAAAATTCAATAATATTCATGCAATATCACCATCTTCAACTGTCACTGAAGTTCTGTCAAGACGTGCCGAAGAGTTATTTTTCTCTACAGAATGTCACTTCAATTTAAAGTCAAAACACCCCATTGTTCTGGGACTGGGATGAGGAAAAACGCCACAAAAAAATCCTTTAATTGGTGAAAAAAGGAGTGAAAAGACATGCAACAGGTGTCATATCCGCAGAGTAGATGAAGTCATAGTAGTAGATTTATAAACAGAGAAACACAATTTTAATATTAAGCAATTAGATAATCAGGTAATAAACAGCCAGCCTGACTCAGACCAGGATCAGGTGCCAGGAAACCAGCAGACAATCCAGGAAGTTACTGGCTCCGACCAAGAAATAGTCTGGCACATAACCCCCCATAAAAAATCCAGTTGTTTTTTTTACACTTTGATTTTTATCCAGGTTAAACATATGAGATATGAAGGCTAGCTCTTTCCCTCTGATTCCAGTCTTTATGCTAAGCTAAGCTAGCTGGCTGCTGACCCCAGCCGCTCACTGTATGTGACTGTAATCTCAGAGCGAAAAGGCAAGTGTACCGCAGCTTCAGGTCAAAGGTAAGGCAGAGCAGAGCTGATCATAAATCTTAAATATGGCTGCTGAAAAGCCTGAACAAAGACAGCTGAGCTCTCTTTACGGACGGATGATGGACGTCCTTCCTCTCGCCTTTTGCTCCTCCATTGTTCTGTGGTTGCAGGTAATGTGTCATCTCATTAAGAGCTCTTCATAGTCAAGTCCTCAAAAGTATGGTGACCTTTACCCATCGCGATCAGATGACCAGCGCTGAACGCCTGACTGGTTCTAAGTCTATCAGCCGGTCATGCCTTCATGTGTGTGTGTGTGTGGAAGTAAACCCTGGTGAATAATCCTCAGCTGCCTCTCTCGTGGGTCCGCTCCTGTCCTCTCTCTCCCAAACAATAGCTTGTTGTGTTTCCTCCCATCGTGCCTCCCTTCTCCACCGTACCGCACATCTGCATCCTCCGCGCTCCTCCTCCCCCTCCGGCCCTCCGTAACCTCCGCTCCCTCTCCATGACCTCTCCACATCCGTGCTCGATCGCCCGTCATCGGGGAACGTGCGCACGTTTCCCCTTTTGTTTTCCCCGGAGGGCTTGGGCGGGGGAAGTTCAGCGACATTTGGATGTATCTCGTGGGTCTTCCACTGTGCCCGGCCAACAGCCTTTCCTCTGACCTCTCCCTGAACTGCTCCTAATGTTTATGAACCCTGGCCAGCCACCCCGCCACCACACCCACTCTACACATTCCTGCATACATATGGGGCTCCGCTGCTTCCAGTGATGACGTCCACCTCTGTTTTATTTATGAGCCCTCGAGTGACTCCAGGCCAACGTCAAGTGTCACACATTGTGTTGCAGATGCGTGATGCATAAAATGAATTAGCTGGTGCTACAGGAGCTGGTTGTCATCAGTTTATTTGATGATTTGGCTTCAGCCGCTTCCCCCCATGTGTCAAGACTTTGTGACATTTTGGCGCCAAAGCTGCCAGAGTCTGTGGTTTAAGTCCAACTGGAGTTTGTCATGCTGTCGAAAAGCGTACGCACTAATAGCACCGTAAGGTGCTTTGGTCTGCTTAACAGCATATGCTATCAATCACCTCGTCTCATAAAGCTCCACAGCAGTGTGTTTGAGGTTTGTGTGTGAGATTCCACATATCCTCAGCGCTGTTTAAGATGGCTGTTATTAAAACATTTTATTTTTCCCACCAGCCAATTATGGCGGCCTCCTCACTTTGCAGCTGCTTCTCGCCGGAGTTTAAGACAGAGCTGCACCAGGTTACACCGAGGATCATGTGGAAACGCTTGACGTGAGAGGCGTCCTGCTGCGTGTGGGTACCCTGCAACCTTGACAGTGACGGGTGGCAGCAGTCACAGCTGAGTGAGATCCTTGTTAACGGTGATCCCCCGAGTTGAGCTGCTCATTCTGGAAGTCATTTTTACACAAGTCTTTAGAGTCTCCTACATAATCTAACAGTAAAGGTTTATGCTGTGGCCATTAGTCTGAAGATTAGTTTTGGTCTATTTGTGCTTTAAATGCTATGATGAAGCCCGTTGGCAAGAAACTTGCCCGAATCTGAAGGGTAATTGATTTGATCTGCTGATCTTAAGCTTCGCCTCACTGTCACCAGCACAGACACCTGAGGTTTAAGATTTGTGATTCCTCGGGATTCAGGTGAGCCACCTCTTTAAGTTTTTAGGTGCACAAGCTTGAACCTTCTTTTTATCAAAGAGCAAGATGTTTTCTTATGCAGCTGCTCATCTATTATACAACCAGCAGAACCGCCTACCTGTTGGAAGTGTGGCTGTCAGTCCTGAAGCACTGCCCATGCCAACACGAACACTTTAACTTCTGGACAGGGGAGGTGAATTTCTGCCTTTAAATATCTCTGCGCCGCAATCAGCGTTCTTATGAGTGAACTGTAAAGGCTTAAAGCCAGCCGAACAGGTGGCTGGACGGTGAATGAGAGCCTCATCCTGGTGTAGATCTTCATGGCTGCTGTCAGAGCTGCAGGCAGGGCCTCAGGCATGTGAGCCCCCAGTGCACCGTTGATTGCAGACGGGATTGAAAAACGAGAAGCGAAAATGTTTTTGGAGGTTGGATGATTGCAAGAAGCCTGAGCTATAAGGGAAGAAATATTGATTTCTATGTGTTTTATTTCCCCCAGGACTCCCTCCCAGATTATTGGTCTCATTCATTTTTTACCAGCTGATCCTTAGTCCTTTGCTATTTAAGCATTAGCTCAACTGTAGTAACATCTCACTTTTATAGACCCATTATTCCTGGGAGCCATGATAAAAGTCTGATGTGCCTCGAAAATGGTTTCCTCTCCTCTCCTCTCCTCCCGGTCTGTCTGCTCGGGAGGTCTTACCCTACTTTAGAGAATGCTAATTCAGTCTGACCACTAAGCGGGAGTCTGGGCTGCGTGGTTGAACCGTCTCTGTGTTCCCCAGGCCTGGCATCGCCGGCGGCAGATCAGCTGCACTGATAGGAGAGGGAAACCAGGGCAACCTCCGAGCTCACCCGCCAATCGCAGCGCTCGCTCGCGCTCCCGTCGCTGCAGCCGTTGACAGATGACCCCATCCACCCCCACCCTAACCACCGCACACAGTCACAGGTGCACGTGAAACCTGTGTCAGGACACCTGTTTGTGTGGATCCTGAGCGCAACAGGATGAGCGTGCACCAGCTTGTGCTGGTTTCATGAGAGGAAAGAAAGTGGTTTGTGTTAGAAATATATTTTGTGTCCGCACTTGTTGATGTTTGTGTGTCGGCACGCCGTGTTTGTGTTGGTTAGAGTGCGAATCTTTACGCAGGAAATCACAGAGACCACCCTCAAGCACAAGCAAAGGATGTCTGCTTTTTTTTTTTTTTTTTTTTTAATTTGCTCACCCAGTAAGTAAAAATGTGCTTCCTCTGCTCTGCACAGAGAGAAATTCACCATCAGAGAGAGCACATTAAACTGCTCTTCAAGCCCACAGTGCGCACACACACACACACACACACACACATTTACACAGTCATCCCAGAAAAACACCAAGGTTACATAATGCAGAGTAGTACCTCAAAAGTACACTTTCACAAACAGCCAGCCACAGCTCCTATCGCCCTTACAGGACTCAAATGTGAACTCTGTAGCAGAGCAGCAATAAAAAGTTCATTTATTTGCTTCAGCTTGTTGATGTTGTAACGCAGCCACAGCGAGTTTGGGTAAGAAGAGATGCCTGGGTCCACGTTTGTATTTCATTCTTTGTCAGCCGCTGCCACCGCAGGCTAATGATAGGTTAAGAAAGAGCGGAGTCCTTGAGGAAATGTGGAAATGAAAGCAGAAGAAATGGCACAAGAAAACAACACAGAGCTCAGAGACAAGGGGCGAGTCATCCTCGGTAGCCGTATGGCCGCCGTCCGTCCCCCGGCTAACACCTGAGGTTATAGCCTGGCTCGCGCCGCCGAGGAAGGCCGCGAGATCCGGTTCAGTTAGACGCCGGGCAGGAGCTGTCGACGGGGGACGTAGCGCCAAAGTCGACGAGAGACGCATCAGTCAGGGTGAAGCAAGCTCCTTCGAGTTAATTTTTTTTACATCCTAAAAACATTTCTGATGTCCCCACCCGCCCCTGCTGCTGAACTCTGGGTGTGGAGCAATAACAGTGGCCTCAGTGTCAGTCTGGATTCCACTGTGTTTTGGGGAAAATTCCTCTTCGCTCCTAACAGTCATGTTATGGAAGCCAAGTGCGAATTGAGCCAAAATGCGAGTATGTAAGGATTGAGGGGAAGACAACACCCCACTGTGTATCCTGTTTCTCCAGAGAGAGGAGCGAGACGGATTGGTGGACGCGTTTCGACGTCTCCTAGTTTCCAAGTGTGAACAACTCAATTGAATCTGGAGAACAAATGCAATTAGCAGCAAGAATTTGCTCGAGCTGTTTTCTCTTCCCCCGAGCGGCGGGTAAAGTGTTTGTGGATGGTCTCAAATCACACTCAGCGTCCACCAAGAAGAAGTCGAAAGACATAGATAGACAGGGCGAAGCTGCGAATCAGGACAGCAAGGACCGAAGCGCCGGGTTAATGAAAGATTAATATTTTAATCTCTGTGCATATTTGTGAAGATTAGCTGCCACCAGCAGGACTGTTCGAGCCCCTCTCCTCTCCCCGCTGTGATGTGTGTATGTATGGACGGACGGATGTGTGAGGCGAGGGGCTCTTGGCGCAGCTCGGCAGTCTTGTGACGGCAGATCAGGAGTTTGTTCTCATGGGATTCAGAAGCAGGTGCCGTCTTCCTCCCGCTGGAAGTGCATTTTTACGCGCCTGAGGTTTGAGAAAGTGATTGGAAAGGAGGTTAAGATGCGTGTTCTCCCGCTGCTCGCCGAGTGAATAAAGCAGGAAGAGGAGGGAATGACTGCCTTTATGACAGCAGCGTTAGTTAAATGTTAATATGCGAGTGCCTGGCTGTGTGCACGTGGGATTATTGGATGCATCATCCTGTTGGACACCTTCTCACACCTGTATGGGAGGGTTGCTACTATGTGACACCGCCACTCAGACAATGCACATTTCTCACCTTTTTTTTTCTTAATTTCCTTCCTCACATAAGCAGTTGCTCGTGCACTCGTGTAAAAACCTAAAGGCAAACAGATGCACATTTGCTCATAGGTGTAAAACTGCATCTGTAACACAGAAACTTTGACGCATTCGCACAGCGTGTCAGATATGAACTGAAGCCTCAAACTCTCTCTCTCTCTCTCTCTCGTGTGTGTGTGAACCTCTCGTACTGTATGCCTAAAGGAAGAGCAGTCAATGAAACAAAATGGCTCCCTTTGCTCAGTCATTGCCGGCAATTTGGCCGAGGTTTCCCTGGCAACACAAACTTGGGTTTCTCGCAGAGGACGGGGAGAGATGGTGCTGCTGTAACGCTGCCGCAACAGCGCTCACATCCAACAGCAACAGCCTGGATTTTGTTTTCCCATCAGTTCTCCGCTCAGCGCGATCGTAGCACGCAGAGCGGTCTCTCGTGAGCTCTCAGACGAGGACCACAGATTAGTTTTTTTTTTTTTTTTTTTTGGTCTTCACACTTGAATTGTGGGAAGGGAGTGACTCAAATTGTTTTTTGTTGCCTTTTTCTATTAAGGGACCGGAGAAGCAAAAGTCTCTGAAATCAACCTTCTCAAGCGTTCGCTTGTCAGAAATTAATGAAGAGGTTAATGTGATTTGGCATTCATCTTATCGCTCCATCTTTTTTGGTCAGTGTGCGCTCTTTTTATGCGGTGACGCCGTCTCAGAGACTAACTGCCGGCTTGTCATTGAGGAAATTGTGCTGTTCTCCTGGTTTGCTGGCTCGGATTAATTTTCATATCCAGATGAAGCTACCAGAGGAGCATCAGTGTCATCGAAGACACGATGTTCTACTAAAGATTTAAAGACATGACATTAATTTCATTACACCTGCATGATCAAACACTGTAAAAGAAGTTAATTAAATAACTGTACAACTGCTGGTCCAGTTACATTGAGAAGGTAAAATCAGCTGTAGAGGAAGAACGTCGCCGTCCGAGGAAAGCTTTTTTCAGTGATTTCGGGGGATTAAGTGTATCATGGGCTGAGGAAATTCTCCTCCAGCTTAAGCCAAATAAACCTGGGATTTCCTAAAATGCATTGTGACACAGCTGAAAACAGGGCCGCTTTTCTGAGCTCGTGAAGAGCTGACATTTTGTGGTACAGTGGGCCATTCCTGCATGTGTTTTCTCAGCTCATAAGGATAAACAGGGAAGGGTTTGTACTGATAATCAGACGTATACTAGATTTAAAAAAACATCTTCCTGTTTGGTTACTTTTGCACGAGTCTAATCGAATCCAGCGCGCCTGCTTCCTGCCCTGCCTGATTATCGTACTCGCCGTGCACATTAAATGTTTGGGTTCAGTCGTCCACGTCAAGCAAGCAAGTCCAGATTTCGCTTCATCCAAAGCTGTCCAGCAGCCCAGCTATGTCATTAAAAATGGATGCAAATGCACGTGTTGCTTTGTGCGGCTTTAATCTGCGCTATCAGATAAGACGTGCTCTTTACTTGGTCATGCATAGATGACCTTTATGGAGGCCTCACGGTTCAGGTCCTCAAGCCAGCCTCCATTTCAAACAAGCCACTGCTTATCAGTAACCTATTACTTCTTCCTCTGGCTGCCTTAGCAAACATTGGCTGAGGCATTTGCCACAACTATGTACACACTCTCAAATACAGTGAGCACAAACACAGATATATGAAACATCCAGCGAAGCACACAGTCTCACAGCACTTCATCGGTAAAACCCATCTTGGACCATGCGGCACATTTTGTTTTCAGCTGGCACCGCTCGATGGAGCTGTGTTTATGGCTCCTGTCCTAACACAACAGATACCTCAGCTGCATTTCTTGTCCTGTGGAATTTCAGACAGGTTGTCTTGAATAAGGGAAGCAAAAAATTTGATGTGTCATTTGAGCAACAATGGCCACTTTCTCCACAGTTGGATGCGTGTGCATCTGTGTGTGGGTGTCCATTCTCCCCAGGCCAGTCGGACTAATGTGATTGTGTTTAATGCGCTCTTTACATACCCTGGAGCAAAACATCCATGCTGTTATTGACTTTGCTTGTTTTGGACAATAAATCAAATCACATTTACCTGCATTCTCAGACGCGTCAGTGACTGCTCGCTGTTCAGTTTCCTGCAGGTCTTGGTGCTGCCTCGAACAACCTTATTCCGCCGAGCTCGACTCCCTCTGAGTCGTCTTTGCAGGAGGATCCATCACAAGCCGCGTCCTAAAAATCTCTGCCCTTCTTCCCGCAGGTGGCGTCGGCATCGCTGCCACCCAGCTGTGCAAGACGGTGAAGGACGTGACTGTGTTCGGCACGGCGTCGGCCAGCAAGCACGAGACTATCAGCGAGGGCGGAGTCACGCATCCCATCGACTATCGCACCAAGGACTATGTGGAGGAAGTCCGCAAGATCAGTCCGAAAGGTGAGAGGCGTGACCATCTCTCAGAGAGACGGCTCTGAATTTGGAGTTTTTTTATAAAATCAGTGAATCCAAACTGTCCACAATCAAGGTTTGCAGTGCTGATTTTTTCATAAATCAATTGTCACCGCACAAAGCAAACCTGTGTGGTCGCATTTATTGAACACTGTTGAAGACATGATGCATTTTCACACGCACGACACAATCCTCAACAGGGCTGGCTGCCGCATTCACTGGACTGACGGCAAACTCGGACTCGCTACGTGGGGAGGCGCACGAAGTACTGCTTTTGAGCAAAACGTCCACTTCCTGTTTCTTTTTGTCGCCTACTGCTGTGCTCCTCGCGGGATGGAGACTGTTATTATGCCGGAGGCTCGTTTCTTAGCCCCCCGTCCAGCCCGCCTCTGTTCTTTGTAGCATGGAGCTGGACAGATAGACATAACAGAGACAGATATGAAGAGAGCGAGGACTGACACTTTAGACAGAATGCGTCTAATTAGAGGCCCGGATCAATGTGCAGCCCCGCTCGCTACCTTCCCCTCTCTCCGTCAATTCATGTGTGCCGTGGTCAAGGCAGAGTCCCGCTGTGAGCCTCCCACAATCAATAGATGCAGGGTTTAACGGAGCAAGGAGGGGTAGCCCAATTTGAGGAGCCCCCTCCGGCATAAAGGAACATCATTAAGGGCGAGCCCACATGGCCAGACGTTAATAAGCCACAGAGAAACCTTCATAGCGAGGTCGCTCTTTACCATCTGCTCAGAGGTTTGTTTGTTAATCTCTCCACTTAGGAACGGAACAGACAATGACAGGGAGACATTTTATTCCTCTTATCCGCGACAAGAATGAGAAAACAAGTAGGAGCTCAGCCCGCGCTCCTCCTCCTCCTCTCTTGGCATACGTATGGGTTCCTCTTCGTGTAAACATGGCACAACTTGGCTACACTTGCTACTCCTAGCGAACTCTGGCATGCGGAGGGGGCTGCTGAGGAGACTTGGCAGGCTGCTCTCGCTGAATTCAGACCAGCGATAAACTGTCCCCTTTTTCTCTCTTCTGCTTCAGGTCTGGACATAATACTGGACCCTCTTGGAGGATCAGACACCCATAAGGCCTACAACCTGTTGAAGCCTATGGGCAAACTTATCACCTATGGTAAGTAATAAAAAGACCCGAGTGCAGATCAGTTATTTTCAGTTTAGAGCCACGTTTTGAGCAGCTCTATTTGAATTCTCTGTGACTCAAGAAAGCACGAATAAGCAAAGAGTTAATGCAAACAGATTCGGTTCAGATTTGGCAGAACGCTCGCCGGTTTCACCAAACACCAAGTTTACAGAACCACTTTTATGAGCCAAAGTCAAATAAAAGCGGAGCTTCAAAAAAAAAGGATCTATCACGCAGCGCTTGCCCCCAGGCTGCATGAATCTCTCCAACCAAGCTTCTCCAGATCATCCATTTTTAAATCCACCACAACTTCTTATGTAATGCCTAAAACCAAACGTGTTTTATTAAGCTCGTTGGCAGCGCTGCACAGCATGGTGGGAAGCACAGAGGTTACCGTAAGATAACTCCATGGTTAGCTACCTGCACAAGCTAGCAGCTGACAGAAATACCCATGAGCAGGGTGTTTCTAAACTCGTTTTCACTCTTACTGAAACCCGTCAGCTTCTGCTAGCTTCGTTTTTTTTAAATATTAACCCACTTCACAGCAGCAGCAGCAGCGGCCGTCATTTCCAGCCTCTCCACAGATGCTGGAGTTCAAGCAAATTAACACAGAACACGGAATAGCTGTGGGTTTCCACACTTGCCACAGAATGAAGCTGCTTGGTGGGCAGTGTGACCTCTCTGCAGAGGTCCATGTCCTCAGTGTGCTGTGTGTCATCCGTGGGAAGGCCTTTACGCTCGCTCTGTTGCGATGCCAATCTGGAACCAGCATGCATGCAATGGTGGGCGGGGTCGGCATCCATGGAGAACAGGGCCTTGCCTTTGCATGCTGCATAAAAACCCACTACCCAGCATGGTGCCCCCCCACCCTCGCCCATTCACCCTCTCTCACCCCTACAGAAGCCCCCCCACCCTCCCGGTCCCTCGGTGCTGGCTGCTCCTCTTCCAGCTTATCAGAAGTATGCATGGCGGAACAATGGGCGTTCTATCCACACGAAAACCTGGAATGTGTCTGAATGTAGCAGGCTGGGTCCCTCTCTTCTCTCAGAGCGTGCTTTGTGTCCCCTGTTTCCCCTGAGAGACACAGAGACAGTGAGAGCACAGGAGGCTGTGAAGGAGGGAGACGCAGAGGACAGCCAGAAATTAAGTCCTGAGAAGGTTTTGGCCAATAAAATGCCATAAAGTGACAAGTTTCAAGTGACAAATCCTCAAATTTGAGCAGCGAATGTTTGACTTTTTAAAAGATAAATCTCTCAGTAAAATTTTGTTCGTTATTCACCGCTAAAAGAAGTCAAAGTGGGAGTGGGGGTATAGAAATAGACCTGAGAATTCACAGAAAACACGCTGTCCTTTCACCCTCCCTCTCTGCCAGGAGCGGCTAACATGCTCGCGGGCCAGAAGAAGAACCTGCTCGCCGTGGCCAAGAACTGGTACCATCAGTTCTCCATCCACACGCTCAGCCTCATCCAGGGGAACAAGTCGGTGTGCGGCTTCCACCTGGGCTACCTGGACGGGGAGATGGAGCTCATCACCCAGGCCATGAACACCATCCTGGGTCTTTACAAGGAGGGCAAAGTCAAGCCCCGCATCGACTCCACCTGGCACCTTGAGCAGGTCTGTGTCTTTACGCCTTTACAGCAATGACTCTCTCAGGACGTTCTTCATGACATTTGGACACTGCAGACAGTGTTACCATTACATGAGCAGGACTGCACGAGTATATTTAGAGGATATGAGCATTAATGAGTGTGTTTTAGTATTTAAATGAGCCAAAAACAGACATTCTCATCTGATTACTGCATCTGAAAACATAACAATATCCAGTAGATTTAATAGAACACAAAAACATAATAAATACTCATACCTCACACTGACAATACAAACCTGTATGTGACTATCTAAACTGCTGATTTTTTATGTCGTCTCTGGTTGAATCCAAGCTCAGATGCGTTTCCATTAAACAGCCTTTGTACGTGGACTTCAGATCCATTCATGGCTGGCTGTTAGTGTGACTAAAAGCCTCCCTGTGCACCTCAGCGTGGATGTCCAGGTGATTCACTGTGACATGGGTGCATTTGCACCTGAATGGCGTCCATTTTTACGTGCTCGCAGCCCCGTCACCCAGAATTCACGCGGCTGCCGGGTGGGTTTGGATCTGCAGCCGCTGGGTGTGGCTCGGATTCAGTGAGGCTCAACAATCAGCAGACCAAGTTTGTCCACAAGACGCTCTGTGTCTCCTCCGGCGTAACTCGCTCGGCCAGACAGACTCAGATTGTCGCTGACAAAATTAACACTGCTAACAGATATGAATAGAGAGAGTGTGAAAAACACAGAGAATGAGGGAGTCAGAGGCTGACATCTTCTGTTGTCAGAGTCGGAGCTGGTCAGCGTTTTGGCCCGTGTGACTGCGTCCAGAGAGAGACGCCCGCTGTCTTTCTCCGCCATCTGACGCTCTTTCTCTGCCCCTCCATCTGTCCGCTCTTTATGTCCGACTCTTTCTCTCCGTCTTTAGGTTATTGACTCCCTCTCTCTCCATCTCGCTGTATTCTCTCCTTCTCCCTCCTCACGGTGCATCTTTTTTTTTTTTTTTTTTTTTTTTTTTTTTTTTGCTTTTCCTCTCTTGTTGCTATGGTGACATCCTTTAGTCAGCGTGTGCGTCTGTCTTAGGGAGGGGCCCTGATGTGTGAGAAGGAGACATGGAAGGAGCGTGGACAAACAAAGGAGAGAGGAAGGTATATCTCGCCGGGCGTGGAAAGTTTCTGGAAACACAGACGCTTGTACAAAAAGCTGCTGGGCGATTGATGATCAGATAAGTGATTGATTATGTCGAGCTGGGTACGAATGCCACGCCCTGACCCCCCTCCATCACAGCCCCTCCTCCGCTGTCACCCTTTTTTTTTTTTTTTGCTCCAATAATCAATAATCATCCTCGGATGATATTTGCGAATCAGCATCCGTCCCTCGGTCTCTCTTGGTTCGTTATTTTCATCTGCGGCGAGGCTCGGGAGGATGACGGTCGCGTCCGCCGCCGCGCTCGAGCCCGAGATGCCTGGGAGCCGGAGAGGCTGTGGGTGGAGTCGTCACGAGAGCCTCAGACGCTCTCACTGTGACTTTCATTCACATTGAAGATGATGCTTTAAACTCCCACCCCTCCCTCCCTTTCAGTTTCGGCGAGGCGTGTTCCTCGTCTGAAGGACACCAGTTGCTCCCTCCGCCTCCTCCTCCTCCTCCTCCTCCTCCTCCTCCTCCACTTTGAGCTCCCACACTCCCCCTCTTTCCCATGCGTCTGAGTCGTCAGGGCCACGTTTCAGCCGGGCTTTACGTTGCTAGGAGATGGCCCTGTTGCCGTGGTATTGGTCGTTAGGTGGTCTGCCTGCCTCGCACGACGAGGGGGACCGGAGGGAGGAGGGAGGGGGAGGCGGCGGAGGCAGGAACAGACAGCGGACAGAGCTCGGCGGTCAAGAGGAGGGTGGGGTTGGTCCGGCTGTGATTCTCCTCTCGTTGTTTGATTGACAGGCAGCGGGCCAAGCTGGTCGACCAATCATTCGACGGGGCTTTGGCTGATTACACGAGAGCGTCTGTTCCCGCTGGATGACTCCATTAAATTCAGCTTTTATCTCACAAAACGTGTTTTAGTTCAACACGCCAAAGAAAATCTGAACAAGCGCCTTTAAAGTTCAGACATGTCTACACGTACGCTGCAAAAGTATTTGTTTGCTGCAGTTCTAGATGACATTTTGATGTGCACAAATCCTTTAAAGTTTCATGTACAGCATGTAAAAAGCCTGTCTTTGCACACGTGGGCCTGTTGCTTCAGGACAGACTTGGCGTGAACCCGTCCTGTAATGAGGAGATGTAACACTGTCCGACAGCAGCGGTTCATCGATCGATTCATCTGCCTCTTCCATCAGTGGAAAAGGAGCACATTCAACAGAAATGAATCATTTTACTGGCCTTATTTATTTCTGTCACCGCTTCACAGCTTCATTTCACCAAAAATATGACGTGAGAATCACATCAGAGCCGTGATTGAACTCCGGGATCAGCCTGATTTGACACCCGAACGAGACCAGGAATGAACCAGGGTTTCCGATCCCGCGTTACTGCCCATCACTCACTCTGCAGGACATCTCATCCCTGTACTTAAAGTGCACGATGATGAGCACATTTTAATGTGATCGTGTTTTCTAATCAAAATAAATGTGTTGTTCAGTAGCATTGATGGATAATATTAGATAAACAAGCTCTTACTTTCTGCTTCATCTCTCTATTTCTTATTTACGATCATCAACATTTCATTATATTTATAAACTCTAATGAATCTATCTGTTTTATTTTGCTATCCTTGTTACACCTTTGCTTTATGCCGCTGTCTCATTGAAGTCTCATTGAAACAAATGTGCTTTCTCCTATATTTGAGGAGCACAAGGCGGTAAACATCGTTTCCAGTCTGCTGTTTCACAACAGCTGTGCATATGTGTTGCTGGGGGAGAAGCTGGCTCCTATCCTGAGTTCATTTTTCTCAATGACAGGTGTATTTTAAATCGTCCTCGCCCTCCCCTCACCCTTCAGTCATTCATCTCCTCTCATTTAAGTGTCCTTCTCCCCCCCGTCTCTCCTCCAGGTGGGCGACGCCATGAGAAAGATGCAGGAGAGGAACAACATCGGCAAAGTGATCCTCACCACGGAGCCCATGCCCGAGGAGGAGAAGAAGGAAGAGCCTAAGAAGGAGGACAAGAAGGAGGACAAGAAGAAGGACGACAAGAAGAAGGACGACAAGAAGAAGGATGATGCCAAGAAGGAGGAGAAGAAGGACGACAAGAAGAAAGAGGAGGTCAAGAAGGAGGAGAAGAAAGAGGAGGAGAAGAAGGAAGAGGCCAAGAAGGAGGAGAAGTGAGAGGGAGGGATGGATAGTCAAGCAGACCAGCAGGGAGTTTGTGTCCTGGGAGCAGGGGGGTGGGG